>JAANYP010004395.1:922500-1271431 GCA_020465985.1 Centrapalus pauciflorus
GGCCAAGACAGGATGGTGAGGAACCAACCGTTATGCATCGTGTACAACCCTTTGATGCATGCTCATCATCTGAATGATGAATCCCATGGTGGACTTTAACTGGAAAATGAAACAAAGGTTACAGAACAGTTTGATGTAGGGTTTATTATTATTTTTTAAATAATAATTTTGTGTTTTTTTTTTTTTGGGTTGCTTTGTAGTTTTTGAGACTTTAGTTGCTTGGTTTCTTTTGTTGTCAAAGTAGCAACAGTTATTGGATTTATTTGTTATCAACTTTTCTTTGTGTTTAGTAATGTGAGGTATATTTAATAAGGTGTTTTTTGTTTTTTAAGTAATTAAATGTCTGAAATCTTTTTCATGTCTGCACTTAGAACAAAATATATTTTCACGTGAAGATATAAGTGCTCTAAAAGAGCTTATTGCAAAAAAACAAACAAGACCTTAGTAATAGTGCAAAAGTCATTGAGCCAGATTTCTTCGGTGGCCGTTTCCAATACTGGCCAGATTCGATTAGGCTCCGTAACCCTGCACATCCCCGATTAGTGTTTAGACGCTTAATTGATCAAGAAGTAGCAGCAAACTAGTCATTAGATTTTACTACTTATTTAGTTTAGTGCTGATGATCATTATGTGCGTATGGTGAAAGTCATCCACTAAAATGTGTTTTAATATTAGTTTAGTGTGATGCAACAAGTATTGAGAATTGGTTTATTATTCAAAGATTAGGAGGAGAGGTGACTTCCCAACTTAATAACGGTTTTGTTGTGATCTATTCAGAAGTTATAAATAGTTCGGATTTAGAATTAAGAGTGCAAACGAGTAAGCTTAAGCTTAGCTTATTTCAAGTTTTATGTATAAAAGCTCAACCTCAATTCATTAATGTTTTTGCTACGTCAACTTTCACTTGTTCACCCATGTATCTATAGATATCTAAAAAGAGAGAGATCCGCTGCGTGAGCAAACCGACTGTGCGTTACATGTGCTCTACATGCTGCACTCCTTTCTTCCCCCTTTTTTCTTTTGATTTGGAAGACGGGCGTTGTGTTTGGTTCAAAAGGCACACACAAACATGTGTGTGTATATAGGGTTAACGTGGGGACCGTCTTTAAAATGAAGACGGTGAGAACCAATGAAATTAGAACATCTTATCACTATTAATTTGAACTAAAAAAAGAAAAAAAATAAATTAGGCAATCAATTAACGATTTTCTCTCTTACGAAATTACACACATTCTCCCTCTTTGGAGATTAATGACACTGCTATGGTTCACAATATCATCGATGATTCGAACCATTATTGTGGTTCACCACATCATCGATGATTTGCGATACCGTCATGATTCACGGCACCACCGATGATCCACAATAAATATAAGGGTATGATCCACGACTCAAACATGTATGATTCACGACTTAAAAATGTGTAATTCACGACTATGATGATTCACAATTAATACAAACATTCGATTCACAACAAATTGTTCACACAATCAACAATAATGATTCATAAGAAACATTGAATCATATTCGTGTGTGATTCTTCATCCATTAAATTTAAAGAGAAAAAAAGAAAGTGAATTGTTTGGAGGAGATAGAATGATTGATTTTGAAGATTAAAATCTTTCTAATTAATTAAATATCAAATGTATTTAATTTAATTATAAATTAATTAAAATGAATGACATGTCATATTATTATTGGTTCTCACCGTCTTCATTTTAAGGACGGTCCTTATTTGCTCCGCTCTCTATATGTATATATATTATTTATATATTTAATTTATAAACAAACCTAAATGAATTTATCATTTAAAGTTGGACTCAAACTCGTTTATTAAATTAGGAGGGGATGTCGGACTCAAACCGAAATGTATTTATCATTTGTTTATATTCTTCAGTTAAAGTTTTACAAAATAAAGAAGCAAAAACGAACATTTATATGAATAATTTTTGTATTTTAGTATGTTACAATATTGTATGTTACAATACTATAGAATTCTTAAACAAAATTAAAAGAAGAATCTCTTATATATCACTCCTAAACATTATAATATCATAAATATCCAATTTTAATTATTAATATCACATATATTCATCTTAAATATCATTAATATCATATATACCCAAATTCATTAATTTAGTTATTTTTATAACATTTAAAATCATAATTAATATTGCTTATTAATTAATGACCATTGTACCCTTACTTATTTATTCTTTCAACTAAATATCATATGATATTTTTATTTAAGTTGGATAAATATAATATTTTGAAGATAAAAGTATCATATGATATTTAGTTGAAAGAAGAAATAAGTAGGGTATAATGGTCATTAATTAATAAACAATATTAATTATGAGTTTTAAATGTTATAAAAATAACTAAATTAATGAATTTGGGTATATATGATATTAATGATATTTAAGATGAATATATGTGATATTAATAATTAAAATTGGGTATTTATGATATTATAATGTTTAGGAGTGATATATATGAATTTAAAATTTAAAATTGGATATGTATAATATTACGAAGTTTAGAAAAATACATGAAATTCTTCCTAAATTAAAAGCCAGCGTAAACGAAACAAAATAATGTTGGGTGGCCCTGCTTATAAAGCCCAATAGCCCAAAAAATGACGAATATTCCAGAGACCTTGGACCCATTACTAGGGTTCAAAACTCAATCGGAAATTCCAATTCAGTTCTGAAGAAAATTGTAGTATTCATTCATCAGATCCAAGCAATCGACGATGGGGAAGATTCCGGTGAAGGTAAAAGCTGTGACGTACGCGCTGTCTCCATTCCAGCAGAAGGTCATGCCCGGTCTCTGGAAGGACTTCACCCATAAGGTTACTCACAAGGTCACCGAGAACTGGCTTAACGCTGTTCTTCTCGTCGGGCCGGTTGTCGGCGTCTACACGTAATTCACAACTCTACTTCGTATATGCATCATCTTGATTTTGCCTAATCCGTTTTAATGTATGTGTTGTGATGCATTTCGGTTACTGATTCTTTACAGATCCCTTTCTATGCTTATTTGTGCTCATCTGCTGCTTTATGGTTTACGATTGTATTTAACTGTAGTCTTTGGAGAGGTTGTATATGATCCTGATGAACTGATTAGGTCAATGCATTTATGGATCCGTAAAAAGTGTTTTCTCTTTCATACTTCTCTCTGGACTTGACTAGAAAGTGAATCTATGATATGCACATATATTTATTCTAAGATGTAGTCATAAGTTTAGATGAAAGAAAATTGGGACCGAAAGAGCTGAATTTGGGACTTTTCAATAATTCAGTTGGTTCGTTGAGGTGAGATAGCAGTATATTTTGGTATAGTCAATTGATTTCACGTCGGCTGTGTAATAGTATATATATATACAACGATGATCTTGTATATTTCTTTATCATGATAACCTACTACCTACCTACCTTTTGGCCTTTGCATTAATATGTGGAAGTGTGGTGTAATGAAGCACATGGAATGATGTGTATTTAGGAATATTTGAGATTTTCTAGGAGTAATCTCTTTTAAAATGCAGAGCACTTCTGTACCAGCGATTCACATGCTATCTATCTTTGTTTCTTTAGCTAATTAAAGCTAGGTTCCACTATCCATCCATATAGGTACTCAAATGTTAGATACATTTATATTGTCTTTTACTCATTGGTAGGTTAGGAACCTTCTTCATCACTCAAATATCATGAACTTTGTAAATGATGTTGATGTTAGAAGCATAGTTATTCACATGGTTTTCTGGACACCCCATGATTTTTGATCTGGTATGAACGTACCAGAGCGCGGCACATTCACGTTCCTGGACGCTTAGGATCACAATCAGAGGTCTGAAATTTGCGTACTTGTGACATCTCATACATGTTTCTTTCGTTCAAGCCGACCCACGTTTCCAATGCAGGCAATGGTCTGGGCACAAGATTCAAACAAAGTCCCTCTAGAGACGCAGAAATTGCTGATTATGCCTATATAGCTTCCTGCCTCCCTCCAATCTCAAATACTAAATCAATTCAATCAATATTTCAATTTACCAGAAAAGGCAGAAACAAACACTTTACACGATACACACTTCTAGTTCTACACTCAAGATTCAAGAATGGTATTTGGAAAAAACAGAGTTGCTGCCCCCGAGGAAGATGGAGTGCAATATATTATATATGCTTCGTTGCCACCTATTTTATTTCTTACTTTCTTAGTTTCTTACAGTAACATCAAAAGTTACTATAACTTAAAAGACATCAGAAACTTAAAAGTTAAAAGTACATAAACTTGATTGCTTCATTCAACATTCAAAACTCCAAAGTTCAAAATCAAAAAAGATTGCATAAAACTTAAACTCAATCCACCTTTTGTTTTTTCCCTTTCCTTTATCATTATCTTCATCATCCATGTCTTCCAATTCCATATCTAGCCTTGAAGTTGAACTTTCTAGCTATGTAGATTCGGGATCCATATCCCACTTCTCGTGTGGTCCTTCTTTATAAACTTTAGAAAACCTTGAACTTAGGCGGATATTTGAATGAACAAAACTAGTTTGTTCGCCCTTTTGCAGTTCAACCAATTTATCTTCACATTATGAATATAGGAATACGTGTGCCCAGATTGTTACCTGCATTGGAACTTAGAAGCTTGCGTGACCTTTGGATTTCTGGGTCGTTGCTCTCATTTGAATTGGAAATGTGGGTTGTCTTGAACGAAATCGCGAATTGGGCGATTTTGAAACGCGTATGGCATGTCACTGGTACGTCCGATTTTTGATTCGCTGGAACGCCAATTCCAAACTTCCGATCGTGATCCCAATCGTTTCAGGGACGCAAACATACCGCACTCTGGTGCGTTTGTACTAGATCGGAAATCGTGAGGTGTCCAAGCGAACCATGTGACAATGTTTGATACCTTGAGGACAATGCATCTAGGAGTGGGAGTAATGTTGGGCACTCGGGCATCAACATGTACTAGTTGATTTTAGTAGGGTTAACAAATGCATATGGAAATATAGTGGAATTATAATATTATTATTTTGATGATAGCATTAGCCTTTGACAAGGTGTTAGGAATTTCAGAAACTAAATTGCAGAATTGAAAAATAAATTATCAAGAACTCACAAAACAGGAACCCCAAATGACAAATGTGAATCAAGAAGAAAACTCAAATTCACTAACAAATTGGGTTACATGTCTACGAATTGAGTTATTGTCCACCTTCACCCGATGACCTAATTATAATAATCCAATAGAGTCTAATTGTTTGACAAAAACAGAAATTTACAAAGACACCCCTAAAATAATTCAAGTCACTAATCTCAAAATTCTCCACCTTGACTTGAATTTCGCAAAACAACAATATCCCGAAAGCAAATTTGTGTTCCCCCAATCCAAATAACAAAGTACCAAACTCCACTTATCTGGAAAACACTACCAAACTCAAATCCAAAATTCCAAATCCAAAAACTTCAATCCGAAAGCAACGAATACCAAATATCACACAAGCGACCCAAACACCAATTCACACCAAAAAAACAGGAGAACAAATCCATGTCCAAAGTTAACCTGGTCGATTGATCATCAATATCCGGACCCAAAACACGATGATAGCTGATCATCGCAACTAATCCAAATGTGTAATTTCTCCCAAATACTTCGAAGTCCCGGAAACTAACAGTAAGCCTAAACAAATGAGAAACTCCACCCAAAACATGATACCAATCAAAATTTCGAACTCCCAAGTCGAGAATACTACTTCAAATCGGCAAACAAACGATTGACAATCAAAACCCAAATCAAGGTTTGACCAAACCGGAAACCATAACCCAAACGTCGATCACTAATCTTATCGATACACTTCCCCGACATAACGAAACAACCTGAAAACCAACCGTCATAGAAAACGAATCAACTCTAAACGTTCATTGTATGACCATCTATTTGCCTTTGAAAACGAACAACTCGAAATTCAATCAACACGAATCCCACAGAAACGCAGCTCCAATTCCAAACTAAACTGGACAAAACGTAATGAGTCGACACCTAAATATTCAAGAAACCCAAAATGACCATTCCGTCTTCAAAACAAACTCGGAGTTGCGCTTCAAAACCATGGTTAATTGTTTGGTCAATAACTCACGAGACACGAATCCAAACTTGATATACAATAATCGTCTAAACCCACTTGTTTTTCAAATCCGTGACAAATTTAAGAACACGTTTCTTGAAATCAAAATTCAAAACAAATCACGGACAACCAATGCGGAAAGAGATATGAAGAACAATGTGACGATAACAGAAAAACATTCACAAACTGAACACTGCAGCGGAGACGAAACAACAGCTAAAAAACAAACACTAAAAAATGAATCGACGAGGATGTCAATTTCAATCGAACCGCCAATTGTAATGGCAAGAACAAACTCCAAACAATTCAGACTGTTTCAATTCCAATTGAAACCCAGAAACGCTTGCACAACCATGATTGTCGAAAACAGAATTGCTGAAAATTGATTACGAGAACCAATTGCAAAAAACAATTGCCAGATTGACCTCTAAAGTTAAAATTGATATTCAATTTCAATTGGTCCCCTCTTTTTATCTTCAATTTGATCGTAAACTTCAATTGCGTCTCAATTTCCAGAAGCTGACTCAAATGCGATGATCGCAAAACTCAATACGTCATCACCTATTTCAAATGTTGATCGCTAATTCCAATTGACAAGAATGATTGACAATTCTGATCACTAATTTCAATTCACGCCAAAATTCAGAAGCTTGTGATCCCCGAACGATTACAGAAATCGATTGCAAAATCTGATTTGCAACCTTCAAAGCGAACACTACAGAAAACAATTGCCAATTCTAATTTTGGCCAAGAGTGATTCCTAATTGCTATTACTAAATTCAAATATCAAATGGCAGAAAGAATGTTGATCACAACTTGGCTTTGATACCACTTGTTAGGAATTTTAGAAACTAAATTGCAGAATTGAAAACTAAATTATCAAGAACTCACAAAAACAGGAACCCCAAATGTGAATCAAGAAGAAGATTCAAATTCACTAACAAATTGGGTTACATGTCTACAAATTGAGTTATTGTCCACATTCACCTAATGACCTATTTATATACTAATCCTAAAAAGTCTTATCAATGACTTAACAACCAAACTAACTCTGAAAAAAAACAGAAACTTACAAAGACACCCCTAAACTAATTCAAGTCACTGATCTGTAATCTCACACAAGGAATGAGGAGTAGGGCATATGCCGAACACAATCGAAGAATATATCAAAGAGAAGTGAGTGTTGAGCAAAGTGTGTGCCTCTCGAAAGCAGATGAATTTTCATTGTTGTTTGTTTGTGCTTGGATGCAACATAGATGCCTGGTGACACTGGAGTGATGGTGAAAAAAAACATATTACCCTTTCTGCTTGACATTTTTATGGGGTCCTGAAATAAGTGGAGTCTAAAATTTCGTCTGACAAGTGTGAGCCAAAACTATATCAATATTTTCCTGATAGGGCAAATAATGTATGTATAAGTAAATAAGTAGCATTTTATATGGGCACATGTGAGGAGATGCATATTTTGACCGCTGAAGGCTGAAGGTGAAGGATATGATTTGTTGCAGGTATGTGCAGAGTTACCAGGAAAGAGAGAAGTTGCATCACAGGTACTAGTGTGGCTTTATCAAGTGGTGAAGAATTGTCTCAGCGACTTGTATTTCTTTTATTGGCTAAATAAAACAAACTGTTTTGTGGTGTTGGATCAAGAAAGATATATGTAATTGTGACTGGTGAGTGACAGGTAAATTTTTAAAAAAAACACCTTATTATTTGCCATTGTCATGCCCCAATGGCCAACTTAAATGCATTTGTGGTTAAATTATGATTTATGATTCTTGTGTGATGACCGCTGGCTGCTATCACTTTGTTATTTTATAAACCCATGACCATGTTGTGCTAATGCTTCTCTCGAGATTAGCGTTAGGGGTTGTAATTGTGTAAAACTTGATGTTGGCTGATAATTTTGGAATCCCAAACTACAATCCGTTATTTTTCGTCTGGTTTTTGGTTTTGAAAAGACAACTTCACTGTATGATAATTCTTTTGCAATCACATAAACTAATCTCTTTTAACTACTTTTATTTTTGTAATGTCGTGTTTATATTACTATTTGAAGAATTTTGTTTGGAAATATGTTTTTTTGTTTGAGAAGATACTTTACACGATGTATAAGATCCTTTTACAATCAACAATTCTTATAAATCAAAATTCATTTACAGTTCTTTGTTAACACGGCTTGTAAGTTGTAACTGAACACGTCATAATTAGTCAACCTTTATGAGCTTTAGAGTTCAGCAAAGTACACATTAGGGTTTCTATAAATTTGTGACAACTTTTGATCTCTATAATCTATATTTATCTATAATTTATCTATAATCTATAAATAATATTAAATGAGTAATTAACCACACGTTGATGTCTCATTTAATTCGTCACGTGTCAAAACTTCAAGTTACCACATGTTAATACTTTATTGAATTTGAATTAAAATCAAATCAAATTCAATCTATTCTAATTAAGATAATATATAATTAACTAAAATCTAATAAATTTAATTTTTTTAATAATTATTCATGTGTTTTTATAAATATTTATTCTAATATTTCTAAATTTAACCCATCCAGTAACTGAGTATGTAACCTAGTATTACTATTAAAATAGTAAAAAACAGCCCTTTATATAACCTAGTTTATCTATCTATAAATACTATTAAAGGAATAACAAACTGTCACTTGTCACATTCTCCTTTAATTTGTTACTTGTCATTTTATTTAATTTGTCACTAATTTGTTAAAATATATTTTTAAATCAACCCATATAATACATTCTCATTTATAATTTTCTTTTATATATTTTTAAATCAACCCATATATTAAACAAGTATTAACCTAGTACATATAATACAGTAGAATCTTATTAATTACATCATTTTCTAAGGATTCACAATCCAATTTTATGAAGCACTAAAATTCAACAATCTTGATTTACTTTGCAAATTCGAACAATAGCCAGAAGAAACTGAATGATTCCCACCCATAAGAAAAGTAAAAAACAGATGCACAATCAACGATAAAATTTTTAACGAGGACTTCATTATATATACATATTTTAAATTAAGCAACAAAAATAGAACAAATTTCACTATATATAACAGATGCAAATTCGAAGTTTGACAAAGCCACGGAAACAAACCAAAAGATAATGTACATACAGCAATTGGGAACAGAGAAAAAACTTGAAAACAGGAGAATGAAGTAAACAGCCATCTCTGACATGGTTTGAATGAAGCAGAAACATCACCAAACCAGAAGATCAAAACATTGTAGCTTTGTGAATAAGACAGATATAAGCTACAAGGGTTCTTTCAAATTACGATTATTTAGGTTCAATACATTCTCTTTCAGATAACAAAGCAAATGAGTCCAAGATAACATTTAACATTGGCCAAAATATAGGTTCATAATCAACATGTTGCTCTGTTGACAAGATACTCTCAACAAATAGAATCCACTTTAAGCAACGGCATCTAAAAACGCTCTTCCAGGTTGACGATTCGCAAGAGGTCCATGGCACCCAAGAAGCTGCAAAATATTTGTATTTATATTTATCAGCATTGCTTGCTCATCCCATTGACACATTTATGTTATACAGATATCCACAATCAGCACAAATGAAACATGAGGGATAGTCTTCCTTTGAAAAAATACAGTCCATCAAATTAGATGCACTGGCAAATATCTGATTCAACAAATATACGCAAGAAATCCTTATGTCTATACATTTATTATTAGTTCTCACTGAAAACTAGACCATTGTGACAATTTGTGCAACAATGCATTCTTTCGACATACGTAACATAGAAATAAATCATTATATCAACAACATGCATATAAGAATATAATGAACATAGGAATATGAACAGAAAATATGGTAGGAGATGATGCAATCATGCAAAGATTCTTCCTATGAGATGCAATCATGCAAGATTCTACGAAATAACAAGTAACTCATGTTGTCCGATCATACTTTAAGGTGTTAAAACGATACCTGATAAAGCTAAAAATAATCATTCACAATTACACACATTTAAATAGTGAATACACATTTCTCATATGCAAAAAGACAAAAGAAATACCTTGGCATTAACACCATCAGACATGATGCGGTTCTCAGATTTCCACTGCACATAATCAGTACGGCTGAACTTAGTGAATCCCCTGCAATAACCATCATAAAGTTAAAAAAACATATCGGTTCATGAATCGAGTCGGTAGATGGAGCAGAAGTATACAATTCAATTTGAAAACATGATTAATATAGAAGATGAAGTCCTGATCTACATCCTCCAGCTTCATGCCTTATACTTCATTGAGCAATTAAATTAGCATATTTACCATTTCCTGCTGACAATGATCTTTTGACGGCCAGGGAACTTGAATTTAGCACGACGCAATGCCTCTTGAGCATTATGGCTGTTGGCATCTTTGCAGCGGACAGAGAGGAGAACTTGACCGATGCTTACACGAGCACATGTCCCCTGTGGTTTACCAAAAGCCCCCCTCATGCCTGTTTGGAGCCTATCAGCTCCAGCACACGACAACATCTTGTTGATACGTAGCACATGAAAAGGATGAACTCTAACCCTCAAGTGGAAAGCATCCTTTCCAGCAAACTTCGTCATATACTTGTTACATGCAATACGAGCAGCTTCGAGTGCCTCACTGGAGACATTCTCCTTCTCCCAACTGACCAAATGCACGCAAAAGGGGAATTCATCCACTCCTTTCTTCTTCATTCCAACATCATAGATCCTAATCTTGGGATCAGGCACACCACGGCAGTATCGGGATTTTGGGTAAGGCTTGTTTTTTATCTGGCGATAACACCTAGCAGGTCCTGCACCATAGAAATTACTGTTAGTCAACATCATTCCGATGCCATTATAGTGGATAGCCCTCATTCTCAAAGCTTGCTGGCTAATCTTACAAAAAACTTTTATCTAATATGGTTAATGAGTTCAGAAAACGTCCCAAAAAGGTTTAAAAGAAAAATGAAAATTTTGCAAAAAACTATCAAACTACAAGTTTTTTTTCGATTAAATCCCACATTCAATTTTTTTATCTGATAAGTCCCTTAACCAAATAAAAAACACGAATTTTGTGTTTTTTCAAAAAAAAAAAGTTACCGGTAACCTGATAAATCTATGATTTTTTTTCGATCAAGTCCCTCAACTAAATTGTTTTGTCTTATAAATCCCTCAACTTAATTATTTTGTCTTACAAATCCCTTAACTAAAAAAAACTTCAATTAACTTTTAATTATTCAAATGAATAAAAGTATGATCCATTCAGAATTTTCCCAAAATAAAAATAGAAGCTCGTATGAATAAATGCAATTATTACATATCTCATGATTTCAAAAACTAAGAAGGTTGGTTATAAGCCATTCAATTCCAGTTAGCACTTAATCTGAAATCTAAAAGTATAAAAGAAGCTAGATTCGGCTATGGCAACGAGCCACAAATAAAAAAGAACTGATATTCCATTAATGGGATCTTAATCATTCATTAACAATTAAACAAAAATCTATGTAATTGCACCTCAGATCAAAGCATAAAAGCCTACATATCAACTCAACCTGAACCCTTTGACGTTAAAATAAAACATAAATAATCAAATATGTTGAAATTGGAAAATATACAACAAGGATATTGAGTTAAAAGACATACTTCTTCCCATGGCGAATTGGTTGATCGGTTGATCTGCTGCGCAAAATGTACACAAAAACCCTAAGAAAGTATGAAGAGATGATATTTATAGTGATGGGTTGAGAGAAGATATGGTGGGTTGGGCTTACGCATGGGCTTACGTACAGACCCCATCACATCATTTGGTCAAAATGGGCCACCGACACGTTTCTTTTTCACTTCCAGAACCATCTATATTGATTTTTTATTTATTAAAAATTATCCCGATATTTAATAATATTTAATTTACGTTTTTTATATATTCAATTTAATTATTTAAAATTTATTTATCTTATGTTTCATTTGATAAAATATGTATACATTTTTATTTTTTTATGTTGCTATCTAAGTATTTCATTACGTTAATATATTTTTATTTAATTATATTTTCTAAAAAAAATATAAACTAAGGAATTTAAATATTTTATGTTAGTATGTTTGGATTCAAATTTAGTATTTTATTTATTTTTATTTTAATATTTTGTAATATTAATACGTTTCAATTGAAATTTAATATTTTATTCGTTTTGTTTTAATTATTTCGTTCCTTATTACATTTCGATTTAATTATAATTTCTAATAAATATATGTAGACTTCACATTTTATTCATTTTCATTTAAATATTTTTTACGTTTCTAAGTTTTGACTTAATTTTGAAGAAAAATATATAAACATAATATTTTATTCATTTTCAACTTAAATATTTGTAAGGTTAATACATTTCTAATTAATTATAATTTTTAAGTAAAATATATAAACTTAATATAAATATTTATATGTTTGATTTAACAAAACATATCCGTTTTGGATTATATACTTTGACAAATGCATTTGGTTTGTATATTTTGTAAGTTAATCGGAACATCTTAATCTAACAAACTAATCAGAATAAAACGAATAAAATAATAGGGTAAATTAAAATGTATATAACAAAATATTTAAATGAAAATGAATAAAATCCCAAAATAATTAGAGAAAAGCGAGAGCACGAGTGCCAATATACGTAACAAAATAATTAAATTAAAATGTCCCAATCTTTATACTTTTCTCATAAAAATTATAATATAAAAATATATTAACATAATTATATATTTATATGAAAATGTATAAAAGACAAGATGTAACACCCTCAAACTAATCCGCAATGCCACATAAATACCACGTCAGCAATGATATAATATAATAATCCCTATACTATTCCCAATACATACATGCAGAAACCCGATAGTTTTAAAACTTTAATCACATAAATAAGTCACGGAAGTCCCTGAATATATTACCCACTATCCGAAGTACGCATAAACATTCTCCAAAATATAACTACCTCTGAAATAGGCAGCTAACTCCTCGAAGATGTCACAGTAACTCTACTTGGGTCCAGCAGGCCTACTAAATCTCTGATCACCTGAGACACACACACGCACAACAACACACACTGGGTCAGCTAACGCTGGTGAGAATGCAAGGGTTAGTGTACGATTATAAATCTCAATAAAAAGTAAACTCAATAATAAAACGTTCAGCGTTCTCTACTGAACAAGTATATGAGATCCCACATGATGCTCAACTCGCGTGGATAGGCCCACGTGCCAAAATCCCTAGACCGCACAAAGCAGTCGTCAGGAACTCAAAAGGGAATTGGGAGCGACCCAACCCCTGCCCAGCCGTACGGTTTAATATCTCAACAGCTCAAGTGTCTCAAATCTCATATAATAAAACACATTTCTCAATAAAGCACAGTAATACATGCATGATAATATCTCAATAAAAACTCGTAAGAAACTCATGATATCTCGTAAAAAGCTCAGTAAAAGATCATGCAAGTATTAATAAATAATCGTACAAGTATCTCAAGAAAAACATGCAAACTCACCTGCCCTGGAGTCTCACTACTCGGTCTCAGTTCCCTGCCCTTTCCCTACCCTGTCAACTCGAGACCCTGGAATCACAACACAATGACTCTATATCACAATCACAACTCAATGACTCAATCACAACCCGACAGCTCTATACACGATTTCTCAATAACTCAACAACTCTAACACAATACTCAGATAACTCGCTCAAACCCAGATCCCCAACTACCAAACTACACAACCCGAATACTCGAACACAAGATCCCAACCAACTCACACAATCCAGATACCCAAAAGATGCATTCTCAATATCACAATCTCAACCCATCAGCTTTATATACAATTCTCAATAACTCACGAGACCCTAAAGACCCAAACATATGATTCACAGAACCCGAAAACCTGACCCGAAACCCTAGCCGCATCGCGGCCGAACTCAACCAATCGCGGCCGCACTGACCCTATCGCGGTCGCGGCCGCGCTGACCTCAAACTCGGCCGAGCTCACATCGCGGTCCGAGCTCGGGCTCAAACCGCCTGCGATCATCTCAAGAACATCGCGGCCCGCGCTCACAGGATCGCGGTCGCGCTCACGGACGAACAGCAGCAGTTATGCTCTGTTTCTTAACAGACCAGGGGAATCACCCCAAACTCGATTCCAGCTCGATTTTAATCACAGATACAAACTGAATTTACTCAGAAATAGATACAAACCTAATTCAACTACAAAACCACAATTAACATCAATTAATCCGTGAATTTTAGCTCGAATTTACCTCAAATATGGACCCGGATTAAAAGAAGGATTTGATGAAGATCTCAGGAGCTTTAATCTCAACTTGAAGCTTCAGTCTCTGATATTATTGCTGTTATTCACAATTACACACACTCACACCTTGAGCTCTGGATTTGAAATGAGCTTAAGAAACAAAAGAAGCAACATATATATACATTTTGGGTTTAACTCGGTTCGATACCCAAAAATCCGATCCCGATACTCAAAATACATACTTTATATCACCGGATCCCAATTTAATCAATAATTCTCAAAATTATATTCTTTTATTAAAATTTAATCCCGACACCCGGTTAACCCAAAATCTTATCACGTGACACTTCCACGTAAAACTCAATAATTGGTCCAACTCAATCATAATATTATAATCAACCCAATCACATAATTCCACGTCCCCGTCCCAAAAGTGGGATGTTACAAGTCTCCCCTCCTTATAAAGATTCTGTCCTCAGAATCTAGCTCAACACTAGTAACCGAAAACACATTACTTGTCTCTAAGCCAAACCTACAATCTGACACTGCCTCAAACACAAGCAACCACTTTACCTCTTTACATCAGCACGCCTTCCCAACCCTACAACAAGACTCATATTGCACCACGAAAATCCTCTGAACTTTCTATCAACGCTAAAATCGAACCCCATTCACTGATCCTTCTACCCTATGAGGCGTTCCCTTACTCTTCAACTCATTCAATCAACACAAACTAACACGTCAACATCGTCACGGATCCCACAATGAGCGAGAAATCTCTATGAATCATCTCTAACTCCTCAACTAAACCCAAGAAACACTAAACTCAAACACGGATATAACCAATTTCAATTCCCAATAACCTCAATTCTCACCGGATCCACTATCATCCCTTCCTTACTCATCATCGCTTACTCTAAAACTGCTCTTTTCTCGGCGAAAACTCATATCTCAAGAACTTACCATATAACTTTATTCGCTATAACAACTTAAAATTTCACTCTCAAATGCTGATTATCCTCCGCACTGCACTTCAAATAACTCGAATGACCTTAGAAAGCATCGTCACAAGACGATCAACATCAATCTACACCCCTATTCATCAACTCTCAACCAGGGATAATGGTTCCTCACCATTACCCTATTAAGCTCCCTATAGCCTCCACATTTCTACATCAAAACTACTAATCCTCATAGGCATCAAATTTACTGAAATTCAACAACCATCAACCTCTAATACACCACCACTCTATACTCTATTCACTAATGCAGCTCTACTATCTATTCACTTAACAGTCACAAAGCAGATTTCTCAGATGAAAACACAAAAATAATCACAGAAGCACGCCAACATTTATGGCCAATCAGATCTCGAATTAACACAGCAGATATTCCGATTCACTAACATGGCAAATATTCCTATCCACTCATAACATCATAAGGACATCTCCATCGAATCACTAAACGCAATATCACATATGCGGACAAACACACACAAAATTTAATCCACTATCAACATGGTAATCCACTATTAGAAGGATCAATCCACTATCACATCACAAACACGTTCACAATGATTACCCATATAGCTCACATACTCAACACGATTGATCCACTAACATCACACAAATTCCCACTTTGAAATCCCAATAACTCAGCTTGCCACAATATATTTCACTTTCACACATATATCAAGACATCACATTCCCATACATAACAACTCTGCCCCCATATCATTAAATCCCATAGTCACAGACATAAAGAAGTAGTCACACGCCATAGAACACATACACTTATCACAGACATAGCTCAACAGCTCACTACACAACTGACACATATTCAGAGCAAGCTCAAAAGGAACACCCAAAATCACATCAACAACATCCCGCATTTCCTCTACAATCACTTAAAAGACCTGACCCCGTACTCTAATATCATAATAATCGGGTAACGATGGCTCCACTCTGACTCTACTAGAATTCTCGCCCTACATCACTAATCTCGACTCTGGACAGATTCGCACCCTATTCCCCGGCCTCCCACAACAAAGCACAACAGCTCATGAATAATACACATGGCGGCAGTATATTCTCACTGACCGCACCAATAACATCTGCACACACACATGGCCCACTATGACAACGGTGGCATCTCCAAATTGAAGGAACATAGCCTCAGTAAAGATACCAGATACAACATTATGTGGCTCCCCCTCCTCTTCAGCTATAGCCTGAAACAAAAACTCTACCTCTGACCCTAGGTACTCCATCTCCTCCACGAGGCGTAATTGACAACTCTGACGCCCCGACCTCACTCGAACTCGCCCCCGGAAATCCCATCCTTGGACTCAGCTAATCCCACGATATATGCTCCAGCTTCCCACATCGGAAGCACAATGACTCCTGTGACGAACATGCAACAGCAGTGTGACCAAACTGGCCACAATGAAAACATCTCAGGTGCTCCGGGGCACACGGCCCTACATGGCGGTGATGACACTACTTGACAATCTCTTGCTCTGAACACCGAGCTCTCAACTCTACTTCCCGAATCCCTAGATCCTCTATTAACACTTCCCTGACCCTGGCCCCGACTCTGACTCAATCTCTAGCTTTGCCCCAATTGTTTCCGACCCTGATCCCGACCTCGACTCCAACTCTGACTAATCTCAAACCTCCTCCCATCTCTGCCCTGATCTCATTGATTCCCTAGACTCTGGCCTCTCTGCTCAAAGCATCCATTCTGTCGACTTTCTCGGCATCCCCTTGGTAACCCTGCACTTTACCCCGGGTCCAATGACTCAATCCGCTGTCTCTGGGAAGCCGGCTGTTCTCTCTGCCTCTCCACCTCCCTCTCTCTACATCCCGCACACTCCACAACCGATGCAAAAGTGGGGTCACGCAACATCCCCACAATTTCCCTAATATCATATCTCAAACTCTCAATAAACATACTAACCGTCCGCTCAATAGCCACCTGATGTGGCACAACCCGATTAAACACATTAATATACTTCTAGACTAACATGGATTCTTATTACAAGAAGATAAACTCATACTCCAACTCTTACCTCGCACCCTAGGGGCAACACTATAGTTCAAACTCCACTCGAAACTCCTCCCATGTCATCAAGTACGCATCATCAATTCCTCAAGCACTCTCCATAGAATCTCACCATCGCAACGCTCTGCCCTTAAGCAAATAAGACGCATCACTTACTCTATCAGCTCGATCTACATACACTATCCAAAAAGCAACTTTAACCTCTCACAACCAATCCAGTGCCTTCAAGGCACCGGTACCTCCAAAGAACTCAAAAATATGACCCGACATAAAGTCCTTAAGGGCCCCCACGATAACTGGCTAGAAGAAGCACCAGCCCCTGATCTCTGGCCTCCCTCAGGCGGAGGCACCACTCCCCAATCCCAACCCGATCACTGCACCGGAAAACGCTCATCCAATATCGGACTCAATACCGAACACAACTCAAACTTACACACAAACTCATCACCCCTAAAATCATAACCCTGAGGCCTGCTGCCCTCACAATCCATAACTAACCCGCACATTAAGAACAACAACACATATTAACTCTATACCCTACTCGTTTATCACTTAGTACTCTACTTCGGATTACAATCCAAGGATCTAGACTCTGTGGTTTAAGCTTAAGCATCCACTAGATACTTAATCTCTTAAACCTAGGCTCTGATACCAAGCTTGTAACACCCTCAAACTAATCCGCAATGCCACATAAATACCACGTCAGCAATGATATAATATAATAATCCATATACTATTCCCAATACATACATGCAGAAACCCGATAGTTTTAAAACTTTAATCACATAAATAAGTCACGGAAGTCCCTGAATATATTACCCACTATCCGAAGTACGCATAAACATTCTCCAAAATATAACTACCTCTGAAATAGGCAGCTAACTCCTCGAAGATGTCACAGTAACTCTACTTGGGTCCAGCAGGCCTACTAAATCTCTGATCACCTGAGACACACACACGCACAACAACACACACTGGGTCAGCTAACGCTGGTGAGAATGCAAGGGTTAGTGTACGATTATAAATCTCAATAAAAAGTAAACTCAATAATAAAACGTTCAGCGTTCTCTACTGAACAAGTATATGAGATCCCACATGATGCTCAGCTCGCGTGGATAGGCCCACGTGCCAAAATCCCTAGACCGCACAAAGCAGTCGTCAGGAACTCAAAAGGGAATTGGGAGCGACCCAACCCCTGCCCAGCCGTACGGTTTAATATCTCAACAGCTCAAGTGTCTCAAATCTCATATAATAAAACACATTTCTCAATAAAGCACAGTAATACATGCATGATAATATCTCAATAAAAACTCGTAAGAAAACTCATGATATCTCGTAAAAAGCTCAGTAAAAGATCATGCAAGTATTAATAAATAATCGTACAAGTATCTCAAGAAAAACATGCAAACTCACCTGCCCTGGAGTCTCACTACTCGGTCTCAGTTCCCTGCCCTTTCCCTACCCTG
The DNA here is from genome assembly GCA_020465985.1 of Centrapalus pauciflorus. Taxonomy (NCBI): domain Eukaryota; kingdom Viridiplantae; phylum Streptophyta; class Magnoliopsida; order Asterales; family Asteraceae; genus Centrapalus; species Centrapalus pauciflorus. The sequence goes on from JAANYP010004395.1 coordinate 941,477, forward strand.
TCAACTCGAGACCCTGGAATCACAACACAATGACTCTATATCACAATCACAACTCAATGACTCAATCACAACCCGACAGCTCTATACACGATTTCTCAATAACTCAACAACTCTAACACAATACTCAGATAACTCGCTCAAACCCAGATCCCCAACTACCAAACTACACAACCCGAATACTCGAACACAAGATCCCAACCAACTCACACAATCCAGATACCCAAAAGATGCATTCTCAATATCACAATCTCAACCCATCAGCTTTATATACAATTCTCAATAACTCACGAGACCCTAAAGACCCAAACATATGATTCACAGAACCCGAAAACCTGACCCGAAACCCTAGCCGCATCGCGGCCGAACTCAACCAATCGCGGCCGCACTGACCCTATCGCGGTCGCGGCCGCGCTGACCTCAAACTCGGCCGAGCTCACATCGCGGTCCGAGCTCGGGCTCAAACCGCCTGCGATCATCTCAAGAACATCGCGGCCCGCGCTCACAGGATCGCGGTCGCGCTCACGGACGAACAGCAGCAGTTATGCTCTGTTTCTTAACAGACCAGGGGAATCACCCCAAACTCGATTCCAGCTCGATTTTAATCACAGATACAAACTGGAATTTACTCAGAAATAGATACAAACCTAATTCAACTACAAAACCACAATTAACATCAATTAATCCGTGAATTTTAGCTCGAATTTACCTCAAATATGGACCCGGATTAAAAGAAGGATTTGATGAAGATCTCAGGAGCTTTAATCTCAACTTGAAGCTTCAGTCTCTGATATTATTGCTGTTATTCACAATTACACACACTCACACCTTGAGCTCTGGATTTGAAATGAGCTTAAGAAACAAAAGAAGCAACATATATATACATTTTGGGTTTAACTCGGTTCGATACCCAAAAATCCGATCCCGATACTCAAAATACATACTTTATATCACCGGATCCCAATTTAATCAATAATTCTCAAAATTATATTCTTTTATTAAAATTTAATCCCGACACCCGGTTAACCCAAAATCTTATCACGTGACACTTCCACGTAAAACTCAATAATTGGTCCAACTCAATCATAATATTATAATCAACCCAATCACATAATTCCACGTCCCCGTCCCAAAAGTGGGATGTTACACAAGAGTATATAAATATTTTTACAAATAAACATAAGATAAATAAAATTTTAATAAATAAATCTGATATATAAAAAAAAACATAAAGTAAATAAAGTTAAATATTCAAATTAGGATAATTCTAAGGGTTTATTATGAAAAAAACCAATATGTTTTCACGTTTTTTGCGTTGTCGTCCCTCCATGTTATTTTTTTCATAAAAACCTCAATTTTTTTTGATTTAGTGTAATTTGGATATTAGACCCCGGTTATATTTTGTGGACCGGATTTTTAAAAACTAAAAAATCGGGTTCTAATGTCCAAATTTCACTAAACCAAAAATAAAAAAAATAACTTGAGGACTTTATGGAAAAAAAATAATATTGAGGAACGAAAACGTAAAAAAACATGAAAACATGTTGGTTTTTTTCATAAAAAACCATAATTTGAATAATAAAACAAATATATTTAAAGAAATAAAAATATAATATTAATAATAAGTTTTTAAAATTAACATTTTTAAAATTAAACATAAAGTAAAAATTATGTAAAGGATTAAAGTTGAAAATAAATTTCATAGTTGATGGACCAAATATGTTATTGAGAATTAGGTAAACCGTCATTTAGAAAAAGTTACGAGGAAAATGAATCATTTTTCAAGTGAATAGTGTTTTGAGAGACCATTTATGTAATTTTTAAGGATGAGGAACTATATCCATATAATTTCAACCATGACCATTTATGTGATTTACTCTTTTTTTTTTTTTTTTTTTTTTTTTTCTTTTTTTAAATTAAACAGCATGTTAGAACTCAATGTTTTAATGAAAAAAGGTCTGATGATATGATATTATCTTAGACTAGAAATCTTTGGGAGGGAGGTTGCTTTAATAAAAACTAGTTTATGACTCACATATTACGTGGATATTTTTAATAAAAATTATATATATGTAACATAATATTTATATTTTTCAAATAATGATATAAAATATGTTTTTTTATGTAAATAAAAGTTGTTCCTTATGATGCTTTAAACTTTTTATTTTTAATTCAATATAGATTAGTTTATATAAATTGAGATTTTAATTTGTTATAATGTAATACTTATATATTTCATTACAAAGTAATATTTATACTTAAAAATAATAGAGTGTATTTATCTTTTTGAAAATAATATATTCTTTTTATTTATAAAAAATACTTATATATTTCATCACAAAGTAATATTTGTATTTAAAATTTAATAATAAAAAAATGTTTTTTAAATCAATTATATAATTTTAGATGATCATTTTAGGTAAATTAGAGGTTATATTAGAAAGTATTTAAAATCTTTTAATTATATTAGTAATCTTTTAATTTCTTTTTAAATCAATTATATTAATTAATTGAAAGAGTTATATTAGGCAAAATAAGCGGAAATAAACGAAAGAGACTTGACACATATTATTTTGCTTTATTAGCTGAAAACTTTTAAATATCGGTGAAACTTACCGACGTTATGCTGAAGTACTCCTCAAGAAATCGTTGATATTGTCATTTCTCCGGTATTCCCTGTTCAAATACTCACAAATCTCAATCCACGCCACACCCGAACAACAATGGCAGCAACGATGGTTCTCGACCCTAAACCCTCGTCGTCTTCCCCACCGCCAACCCTCCCCACGCCCTATTCCACCATAGACACCATCCTCACCGACTCCGACGACGATCTCTACACTCGCCTCAAATCCCTTGAGCGTCAAATCGAGTTCATCGAGATTCAAGAAGAATATGTCAAAGATGAGCAGAAAAACCTCAAACGAGAACTGTTGAGGTCGCAAGAGGAGGTTAAGCGGATCCAATCGGTGCCGCTCGTGATTGGCCAATTCATGGAGATGATCGATCAGAATAACGGCATCGTCGGCTCCACTACGGGTTCTAATTACTATGTTAGGATTTTGAGTACGATTAACCGTGAGCTATTGAAACCTTCGGCATCCGTAGCTTTGCACCGCCATTCTAATGCTCTCGTTGATGTGTTGCCACCAGAGGCTGATTCGAGCATATCGCTTCTTAGCCAGTCTGAGAAACCAGATGTCACCTATAACGTGAGTATATCTTTCCAGGAATATTTAATATTGAGTATTTGTTTTGAGGGTTTGGGTGAACGAATATTAGCTTAGGGTTTCGGTTTCCTATATTAGGGTTCGGTGAAACGCAATTCCTTAGAACCGTAGTGCGTGTCGACGAGAAATTTGATATTTTTTTCGGTAGTGCCTACATACAAATATGAAATATCATTGGATCATTGATGTATTTTGATAGTAGGAACTAGGAAGGGGATCTGGGAAACCCTAATTTAATTTAGAAATATAATTTGGATTAGTTTGTAGGACTGTAGACATCTTAACCCATCTAAAGCTATTTAGGGATTGTGGTTATACTCTTATTGGAAGCTGCCAGTGTACAGGGGTTTACGTTGGAAAATCGACTCCAATTGATCACTCATAACTGGATAACAACTAATGTGCCACGGTGAATGAGTGCTTAAATGTTGGTCGATAAAGTAGTGAATTTAACACTTATAGAACAAACATAACATACATGTTCCTCATCAATATAGTCGGTAATTCCTTAATTGCCAATGTCTTTTGGTGGTCAATGTACTCTGTTTTTATGGTCCTTAAATGTTAAAAGCTTGTTAGTTGTGTGAGCATGCTTTCGGTTTCGATTTTGTATACAAATTAGATTAGATTACCTTAGAACTAAAAATTATTTTATAGGTTGCTACAACAGAACAGCTTCATCATGTTGGGTGGTATAGTAAGTCCAAGTCCACTATGCCTGACTGTGGCACTGTACTCTTGTGAAGCTGACCAGACTGACTTGAATTTTGCCTTCTTTATAAAGCACGTATCTAGGCATGTCGCATTCATACATGTTAATAGCCAACAGTTCTATTAAGGCACTCCTGTTCCCGCATTAGTTCTTACTTCTTTTCAGTTTGCAAAACCCACTACCCTGCAATAGGTCTACTTTTAAGGGTAATAAACTTATAGAACAGAAGATTTGTTTATTATGCCAAACGAGACACCTGATCCTTCTCGTCAATTAGGTTATTGTGAAAAGATCGACACAGAACTACACATGAATCTGGGAGATAAGATCAGATCAGGTCATCAGGCAGTAATTAAGATATATGTGGCATATAGTTTGGTTGATAGTATGATTGAATGGACTTTCTTTAATGTAAATATAGTCCTTGCTAAATAAGATTTCTGTAACGTAACAATGTCTACTTAGAGACAGTGTATGAAGTATGTAATGATTTTGTTGTCCAAAAGCTTCAAAATATTATTTGTGCACTTAAGATCTATCTTCTATTTTACATCCTCATATTTGCCTTTGCTAATATGTTATTCATCAATTGTCATTTCAGGAAGCCAGAACCCTGCAATTCTTATGTGTTTGTACAAGTGTTATATGAAGTTCAATATCTAAGAGAATTTACTGTCTATATATTCTTTCACCTTTTTGACTTTTATATTGACACTTAAACATCTTGTGTTTTTGTCTTGATGTTGGAGCCTTAGAGGTGTGCTAGTGTAATTTGCAAGGTTAACCTTATGCAGAATGTTGTTTTTGTTGTGTGATGTCACCTAATATCTGATTTAGTTTAAGCTGCATTACACACACAAAGTGGATAATGTCATATGGTCAACAAGAAGTAGCAAAATAGTATTGCGGGCATGTGACAAGTCTGCCTCCGTCAAAATATGAAAGTGGGTTAATGCGGATCACATTTTACTGATAACGGGTCAAAGAAAAATGGTCATTCTGATCGATATAACCCTGCTAAATATCAAGCGGGCAGGGATGATTTATTTGGGTATCCATCACGCAATCAGTAGAGTTGATGAAGATATTGTATTTTAGGCTCTCAGATTTATTTATTGAATCAATAACATGTCCATATTGGATATGGCTTTGCTCGTTAATAAGTTGCTTTGACCTTAATGGTTCCAATGTAGTTAGCAGACTAATTTATCCCGAAAATTTTAGGATATTGGAGGCTGTGACATTCAAAAGCAGGAGATACGAGAAGCTGTTGAGTTACCTTTGACTCATCATGAATTGTACAAACAGATAGGAATAGATCCTCCTCGTGGTGTTTTGCTATATGGTCCTCCTGGCACAGGGAAGACGATGCTTGCCAAAGCCGTGGCGAATCACACTACAGCAGCCTTTATTAGAGTGGTTGGCTCAGAATTTGTTCAAAAGTATTTGGGCGAGGTATTCTTCTAATGCTGGTGCTTAAGCTGCTTTTAGTAAGACCATCTTTCTAATTTTGAACTGAAATGTTGACTGTGCGACCTCCAACTTCTATTTTCAAAATATACTACCTTATTCCAATAATAAATAAGCCTTTTATTATTTGTTTCGTGCTTTATGTAGGGGCCGAGAATGGTTCGTGATGTCTTCCGCCTTGCCAAAGAAAATGCACCTGCAATAATATTTATTGACGAGGTAGATGCAATAGCTACTGCCAGGTTTGATGCTCAGACTGGAGCGGATAGAGAGGTGCAGCGAATTCTCATGGAACTGTTAAATCAGGTGAACCATTTGCCATTAAATTGACAATTTATGTATGGGTGGTCTTGTTGAATGTTTAACTATGTATCTGTGTTTTAAAAAGCGCGCCTCAGGCTCAGTGAGGCGCGAGGCTCATTGAGGCTCAAAGCCTTGCGCAACACACGCTGTTGCGAGCGCCTCCTTGTTAGTTTCATTAAATTTGGCCCAGAAAAGAAGAAAATGAGTCCCTCCTTGATTAATTGTTAAAGTAATTCAAATTTGTATAGAAGATTGTGTATATTTTCTATATTTGGGTATTCTATTTATTTTTTATTTTACATTTTCAGTTTTAAAGTAGTATTAATGTGTTACTATATATGAATTATAATACCTAAACAAGTGCGCCTCGTGTACGTGATGCGCGCGCCTCACGTCGCACCTCACGCCTCGGGCTTCAGAACCCTTTTCGCAACGGTGCGCCTTGCGCTTTTTAAAACCAAGCTATGTATATAGTATTGTTCTTGGGATTTATGAAGCCATTGATTTTGGGTGCGGCAGATGGATGGGTTTGACCAAACAGTGAATGTGAAAGTCATAATGGCAACTAACCGAGCTGATACTTTGGACCCCGCACTTCTTCGTCCTGGCAGGCTCGATCGCAAGATTGAATTCCCTTTGCCTGATAGACGACAAAAAAGACTTGTTTTTCAGGTGAGATTTTAGGGAGTCTTTATTGTATATTATATCTTAAGTTCTTCCTAAGATGGGGAACTGTGTGTAGGTTTGCACTGCTAAAATGAATCTGAGTGATGAAGTTGACTTGGAAGATTATGTTTCTCGACCTGACAAGATCAGTGCTGCGGAGGTAACTTGGTGTTACTGAAGAGTGAAGAGTTTACGGAACCTCTTTCTTTGCATTATATGATTTTTTTTAATGATGACGTACAGATAGCAGCAATTTGTCAAGAAGCGGGTATGCATGCGGTGCGCAAGAACAGGTATGTTATTCTTCCAAAGGACTTTGAGAAGGGGTACAGAACCAATGTAAAGAAGCCGGACACCGACTTTGATTTCTACAAGTAATCCACTCAACGTTACCTGCTTTCGAGACGGTTATGACTTGTGGGACGAAGAAATCCTTGTTTGATATTAATTCAAAAAGTTTGTAACAGTGTTAGAAAATAGGGACATGGACCATGATTTATATCTATTGTATTTCTGTCTTTCATCAAATGCCATGCTCTGCATAAGATTGGAGACAATACCATGGGAACATTAATTAATTAATAATGCATGAAGTTTGATATGAGAGGTTTTTTTTTCGGATGCTACTTCATGCACCATACTCTACAACAAATAATATTTAGGTTAATTAACCTGCATTACTTTCAATGAAAAATAGGAACCATACATTCAATCATAAACAACAATTTAGTTAAATTATAGGTCAAAATTATAGGTTATGGTGGATGAGAAATTAGGGTATGGTGCATGAGAAAAAGTTTTTTTTTTTTCAACCAGTCATTACAAGGTGTTTACGATGATGTCAGTGGCAGGTGATGTTGAGACTAGAAATATAATTGAAGACAAAATGGGAGTTCATCTTGGGTATATGATCCTTTTTTTATTGGAATGCAAGCAACTTTATTATGTATATAGATAGCCATAGGGTGTTATTATTTACACAGCTTAAGCAGGGCATTTAGCACTAAAAGGAAGAGAAAAATGTATGTTTAGAATTCTGTCTCAACCCAACCCAACCCCTGTCATTATATCCTTTCCTATTTGACTTGCTTCTTTACTCTTATCATTGCAAAGTCGTATATGAAGGACATGTTTTACACACAATTTCGAGCTTTTACAAGTTTAAGGTTTTCGTTTCAAAAATAAGTCTCTATTACATTATAAGTTTGGATATTGGATTGTCTTTATGTTGTTTTGAGCACATTTTGAGGTCTTCTGTTATTGGGTTTAGGTCGTATTATTTTTCAAATATATGGATATGATATATGAACCTTTTTTTTCTTCAGTTTTTCATTTTAATATGGTATATTTTTATATGATTAATATGAAAAATCTAATCAGGTTTCATTTTTATAGAAAAACTGGGTTTTATGTAAAAATATATATGTGTTAAAATGGAAAAATTGAAATCATATCGATACATTAAAACCTAGACACTTTTGTTATTTAACGGGACCTGTAGCTGAAACTTGGGTTAGGCTGGTCATAGAAGTCAGAACAGAAGTCAGCAACAAGGTCCAAGAAAAGTTCAATATGACAGAGAGAGGACACATCGTATGGACCATAAACAAATAAATAAAAAAAGCAGAAATTAATTACTTGACAAATGACCATTTTCTTTTTTGGTGTCGTCTTGTATTGTATTGTAGTTGTCATTTTCTTTTCCTTTTTCTTTTATGCTTTGTTGGTCTCATTTTCTTATTATCTAATATGACTGACTTAGACTAATTACTAATTTATCTTTCCTGAGTTTTTTTTTTCTCTACAAACCAGCCCCGGAAATTGTTATGTTTCTGAGGAATATTCGTCCCATTTAGAAAATTTTTTTTATTTGTCAAAAAGATCCTTTCTTTGTAAGGGATAACTACGTAAAAAAAACCCCAAACTTGTCCGGTTTTTGTGATTAAAACCCCAAATCATTTTTCGTTGCATAGAAAACCCCGAACTTACTAAAAGTTCATAAATTAAGGTTTTATTAATGGGTAACCGGTTGAAACAGCTATTAATCCTACGTGGACCGGTAAATAACCTACGTCGAATAAATTTTAATTGTTGAAACCGTTTGCCAATAATTACACATCATTTAAACCCCGTTGATAATTTTTAATTGTACTTTTTAAACAGAAATACATCATCAACGGAGTTTAAATGATGTGTAATATTTGGCAACCGGTGTCAACAATTAAAATTTATGTCACGTAAGTTATTTACCAGTCCACGTAGGATTTAAAAACCGGTTTCAACCGGTTACCCATTGATAAAACCTTGATTTGCTGATTTGTAGTTAGTTGGGGGTTTTTTATGCAACGGAAAATGGTTTGGGGTTTTAATCACAAAAAACTGACAAGTTGGTGGTTTTTTGCGCAATTATCCCTTCTTTGTAATGTAGACGATTTGGATTTGAAATAGCCAAATAGGCATTTGGGTTCGCATCTATTTTGGTTGTAACTTGGCCATTTGCCAAAAATTTGGTTTTAACTTGGCCATTTGTCAAAGATAAAAGTATATCGAACTCATGTGAAGTTTTATCATGAGCGGATGCCACTGCTTTCTAAGTGAATGGTTTTCATCACTTGATTTTTAAAAGTTGATTCGGATGAGTTTATCTTTTTCATCAATGTGTTTTTTTTTTATTAAAACAACCCATTAGCATCTTACAAAAAATATATATAAATATTTGCTTATTTTCCTATTGAATTCATGTCATTTGGAAAGAGAGGTGATTTGTACATAACATCTTTTCTTCATACATAACAATTTCACATTAATAGACTATTCTACTCTCAATATTATTTTTATCAACTTTACATTTTATCCTTTTATAGTAAGGGTAAAATAATATAATTTATATAGAATTGTTATGTATGGAGAAAATGTGTTTTTGTACAAATCACCTTCCTTTTTGTTAATTTATTAATTATTCCCTTTAGTTTCGAATTAATCATTGCTAGCTATTTTAGACTTTTTGGGTATGGTCGAATACATAGACTTATTATGTATGATTATATATGGATGTTTGAATGGTATTTGACAATATTCTTTTGGTAAGCGGAAAACAAGACAAATACGTTTAAGACATTATCATTACTATTATTTAACAATATATAAAATAATTTATTCCAAAGCCAGGGACTAAAAGCCAATCTTAACCACTTTTTAACCACTACATGCATCCTTCGATCATCTACATTCTACAATATCATATTAATTATTTATGCTAACATTCCTCTCTTATATAAATAATAATTAATTAACAAATAATGCATCTTTCTTTTCCGTTTTAATTGTAATTTTTTAAAGAAAAAAACAAGTACAATTCTCTCTCTCTCTCTCTCTCTCTCTCTCTCTCTCTCTCTCTCTCTCTCTCTCTCTCTCTCTCTCTCTCTCTCTCTCTCTCTCTCTCTCTCTCAAACACACATGCATATAGTCATTATCAAACATCATTATTTTGGATATATTGTTATCCAAATTATTTATAGAGTTTAAAATAATGATGTTAAGAATTTATAAATACAAAACGCATGAAAAATGATCAAAATTGCCCCAAAATATGTTTTAGGCATCAAACACTAAATTATATTTATTTTAGGCAACCAATAAGTTGTGTCACCGTAGTCCATAGTAGATCTAAAATTGTGTCAAAAGGAAACGTGTACTGTCACCATCTCAAACAAAACTAAAAAGTTTTACATTTCACCAGCAAAATATCATTATTACACATCTACTTTTAGAATCATGGTTATCTAAAATAGAAACGACTTAAAGTTCATTACGTATTAATGACTCTTAAATTATTGGTTTCCCAAAATAGAATATCTATGCATTTTTTTCAAATTTATAACATTTGTTGAAACACACACCAATAATAACTAGAAATTTAAATATGCAAGATGGCCCCTCAATTCAAATTTAGAGGATATAATTAAATATCATTAAGGAAAGTTAAGTATAAGTGTGATAAACCTTTTTTCTTATCGTTTTTCCGGGACATTTTAGTGAATAAAACTTTTTTTATATTGTTGCCTTCCAAAAAAAAAAACCATTTTATGTATCTTATAGTTTCATAATTAAATTTAATTTCACTTTAATAACGTAGCATAATTGATCTGAATAGTTCAATATGAATACATGATTATAGCAAGGAAATTGATTGATGTGCCAAAAGTGTTCTCTTATGTAGATGTGTGCGGTTTGATCTCTACCAAAAAAGGTGCTAACTACTAATATTAATCGTTCAAAAAAAATGTGTCTAAAACATATTTTTAAGAATGTGATAAATGAGGGACCATCGTCAATTACTGAATAAATACGTATATCATTATGTACTCTTATAATAATTTGGAAAAAGGAACAAAGGAAACATATAAACAACTATGGTACATGTAAATTTTATAAACCAATACTAAAAACAATATTGGTGTAAAACAACCGATTTTATCAATATATGATAAAAATTTTAAATTATGACCACCAATAGAAGATATGCATGGATGGAATATATAATGAACATTTGTTTTCTAACAAATTTCATAAACATCATATTTCTTACAATATTTAAATCCATAATTTTAGGGTAATAACAATGCTTACTAATGGTTGCCTTGATCACCAAAGTTTAAAACATAAAAACTAACTATTTATAAATTTTAATTGATAATTCATAAATGAAATTTTTTCAAAGGCTTGTTTGTTGAAGAAATAAAACATGCAGACGAAAAAATTGATATTTTAAGAATTTAAAGAAGCATTTGATACGATAGAATGTAATCGTTTATAAAGAATGTAATCGTATATGATTTATAAATTTTATTTATCAAGATCTCAATAAAAATGAACTGAGAATTATTCGTATGGTAACCTTTATTTCCCCCCTTTAATTGTCAAAATGTAGGTATCAAGATGACGGAAAAAATAATGAGGGTTCCATTTTTCAGTAAAAAACAATAAAGAATCAAACTTATAAAGCTAGATAATTTTATTTTTTTGATTCCAAGATACCAAACATACGTTAACTAGTTATAATACCATTGTTACATAAGAATACAAGACTAATTCATGTATTGAAATTTTTGTATTGTACTGTTGACGTGAAATATTTTTTGCCGAATGAATTCATGTGTCACTCTTTGATGACAAAAAGAATATATGCAAAATAATCATTTAATCAAACATTGCGTTGAAGTATTATAAAGATATAAGTTGTCATCTTTCTTACTATTAGGGAAAAAAAAAGATTTCTGAAATGAACATTTTGGTTAGTGAAAAATGAGGCCTCACAGATTTAATATTCCAAAAATAATTGGAATATACATAAGACTTAAGTATCATTTTGACAATTTAACTTTTAAATTTGTCTCGTTTAGCCACTAAACTATTTTTTGTCTTGATTTAGCCACTAAACTTTAGTTTTTTTAATTTGGGGAAAATGAATAAAACTAATGGCTAAAACGATACAAACTATGATAATTTAGTGACTAAATCGGAAAATTTTCAGTGGTTCGGTAAAAAGAAAGTTTGGGGATACAAAATATAGTTCAGTGATTAAATCGAGACAAAAAATAGTTTAATGGTTAAATCAAAAAAAATTCTGAAGTTTGTAGGATCAAAATAACACTTAACCATATACATAATTACTTTAGTAGCACTACATGCCCAAAAAAATAAAATAAAAGGAGTTGGTAGATAATTTTATAGTAAAGGACTTAATGGTAATTATAAGTAAGTTGGTTAAAACGTAATTGTTTCAAAGTGTTGGAACATTTTATTCAATTATTCATGCATGTTCTCAACCCCCAATTCTAAAGGTGGTTCAAGGGTTGCTCTCAATGGGACCATTCATACAAGGGTAGGCTTTCTCTAATCCATATTATATATTTGAATAATCTGATATCCGGTTTGCAGATAATCCAAAATTGGAATTATTCGAAAATCGGATGGTAAATTTTATGTATCCGGTTTTTGAATTATTTGAATTTTGGATATCCAAAAATCGGATAATCCGAAAATGAACATCCCTATTTACCGGTACCAAAGGGACATATATTTATTCTTGAATATTTGAAAAAGGCGAGTGTTGATTTTATAATTAGAAAAGGGGAAATGATGTGGTTTGTAACACGTAAAGACCATATTTTCATTAATGTAAGATTTATAAGAAAACATTTTGTTTCACTTTTATTATATTCAATTTCTAAAATTATATGAAATTAATTAAAAAATGGCTAGGTGTAGATTCACCAAACCCCCCCTATGATCGTCATAATAGAATTTATTATGGTCATAGCAAATTCCCCAAGAATTTAAAGCACACCAGCTTCCCCCGTTCATGCGTGTTGTGCCACAATCATAAAAGGTTGATGACATCTATATTATTAACTTTTTCAATAAATAAAGATCAACAAACATTTGTGTGAATACACATTTTGTTTTAATAAAAAATTAATATACGATGACCAAATTTATTTTTGATTTGTTTCTTAATTTATGCAACTCAATTAATCAACCAAATTAATTATATTGATAATAGCTTTCTTGATGAAGTATGTTACAACTAAAACCTATATTTATATAATGTATATTAATAAAAAAAAAAATTATCATCACAAATCGTCATAATATTAGAAGATAATTATTCACCTCCATTTTTTATTATTAAATTAACCAATATTAGGTTAATGGAACATGAAGGCACACATTCATTTTTTCAAAGGTTAATCCTGTTTATTCTCATATCATTATTTTCAATTGCATATTTTATATATTCAGTAACTATTGTTAAATCAAATAAATATTATTTCATAATTAATATATTTTTGATATCTTTATGATAAGTTTAAATAGTTATATATATAGTTTAAGATAACAATCATTTATAAAATATACACTTGTAATACATGAGTTAATAAACTAATTGTTTTATTAAAATAGCACCGGCTCAAGAAATAACTCTTAAATAACTTACTCTTTTAGCAACAGACGTTACCAATCATAAAAGGTTTCAACCACTCCCTAGTAACAAACACCTTTCTTTTGAAAAGCCTAAATTTATAACCATGAGAAATTTTAGAGGAATTTCGAGAAGGAACCCACACATTACAACATAAAATAATCTTTGAAGATTAAATTACAAAGAAAGAGAAAAGTCTAAAATATAAAAAGAGACAGACATACAATAGTTTAAAAATTAAAACAAATAAGTTTAGTCACTCCAAAATCATTTCTTTAAACTCATTTTTATTCTATTCATATGAGTTGTTTTTCTGTTGATGTCACATAATATAAGTTGTATAACTTTTATTTTTTCTCTTCTTAGTCCTTAAAACTTATATAAGATTAACTAAAAGGTAATTTATAGAGATTTCAGTAGTCCAAAATATAAGGGAGTTTAAAGGATTATTAATCATCTTTTAATTAAAAAAGATTTCTTTAATAGATAAAAAGTAATTATATTTAAAACAATTAAATTTAATTTTTGCAAAGGTTTTATGTCTCTGAATTTTACATGGACATAACTTGTTACTTGGGGTATTGAATTGTACAACTTATTCACGTGGTTTATTTAATGTTATCCACAAATATAAATCACATTTGTGATTGAGGGGACGTACTTGACTCGCCCTACGGAGATGGATTCTTTTTTTCTTTTCATGTTTTATAGTTATTAAAAATCTATTTTGTAGTAAATAACAATTGGAAATTGACTCAAACCACACGCTACTTCAGGCTGTAATATTATTTTTGGTTGAATATAATTAAAATTGCTGATACTAATAAAAATTTATAAGAATAATATACGAGTTTAAATTTTAAAGCTATTGCTATATGTTCAAGTCAATTTAGGTTGCTGTTTTCCGGTTTTTCTTTCTTTCATAGTTAATTGAGTTTCATGATCCGTTCTTCAGTTTGTTATGTTAGGTTTTTAGAGTTGATTAAGATGTTTCCATGTTGATTATTTGATTTGCTCTTTGTATTTGAATTGTATGATTTATTTTTATGAGTTTAATATATATAAGTGTTGTAGTGTTTTGGAAACTAATAATCAGATAATAGCAGTAACAAAAAGTGCTGCCAGAAATGTAGTGTTTGGTTTAGTTTTTGTTGTTTGCTATCATAATTATCATATAGTTTGTTATTTAAGTGTTTGAATTTGCGTTTTAACTTGTAAAATGACCAAATAATCATTTATTAAGCAAAGAAGCTACATTTTTTAACTTATGAAAAATTGTGGTACGATTAACTCTAAACGGAAATAACCACTTATTATGAACATATACAATACAAACACTTTAAACCAATTATTTACGATTGTAACGTAATAAGCTTATAATCTCGTTTATAACCAGGACCGTCTCATGAATTTCGGAGGCCTTGTGCTTGTGATTACAACGGTCTATTATATATTTTAAATAGTAATTGGTCATTTTGAGACCCAATTTTAATAGGTAAAGTGGAGGTTGTGAATAACAAAAATGATGATTGATGAGAAATTAAAATAAATAATATGAATCAAATTAAATTTGACATGAATTTCATTTTAACGCACTGAGGAACAACGTATACATGTCATATACAGAAAAAATTTATTGGTCTAAATTTAGTTGTTTATTATTTTTGCGAGGCCCTACGAAATTGAGGGGCCCTGTGCGGTTGAGCCTCTTGCACACCCTAAAAGACGGAGTTATTTGCCTAAGCATTGTGTTTTCAGATTTTATTTACCAAAAGATAGTAGTTTCAAATTTAATTACTAAAAGATGATAGTTTTGAATTTAATTATTAAAATATGATGAGTTTATCATTTGTTAGTTATTTTTTTTTATCCAAAAATAATCTCTTCTTTCTTTCTTACTTTTTTTTTTAAACTTTTATAAATATAAATAAAACCAACATTCATACAAAAAGTTTAATAATGATATCAATAAATAATAATCATTTATAAAATATTGATTTTATAAAATGAAACGATATGAAATATCATTTTTATAAATTGTTACGAAACTTTATAACTAAAACTCAAATATTATATATTAATAAATAATAAAGCAATCGATACAATAAGTTCAAAAGCTAAAAAATTAATTTCCAAATTAATTTACGACATAGTCATGAACATTTAAAATAAATAATATCCACATGAGTCTTTAACAAAATATCGATCACAAGTACCAAAAACATATTCGATCAATCAATTTAAAATAAAAAAACCAAAATATTAAATAAAACACAAGTTTTCTTCCGGTCAAAATGAATATTTGCCTTCATAATAGGTTGCATGTAATTCAATATGAAGACGAATATTTATTTTGACCGGAAGAAAACTTGTGTTTCATTTAATATTTTGGTTTTTTTAGTTTAAGTTGATTGATCGAATATGTTTTAGATACTTGTGATCGGTATTTTGTTAAATACTTATGTGGATATTATTTATTTTAAATGTTTATGACTATGTTGGAAATTTAGAATTTTTACTTTTTGAACTTATTGTATCGATTGTTTTGTTATTTATTAATATATAATATTTGAGTTTGAGTTATAAAGTTTCGTAACAATTTATAAAAATGATATTTTATATCGTTTCATTTTATAAAATCAATATTTTATAATGATTATTATTGATTGATATCGTTATTAAACTTTTTTATGAATGTTGGTTTTATTTATAAAAGTTAAAAAAAAAAAAGTAAGAAAGAAAGAAGAGATTATTTTTGGGTAAAAAAAAAATTAACTAGCAAATGATAAACCCATCATATTTAAGTAATTAAATTCAAAACTACCATCTTTTAGTAATTAAATTTGAAACTACTGTTTTTTGGTAAATAAAATTTAAAAACACAATGTTTAGACAAATAACTCTAAAAGACGCTCCTGTTTATAACGCAAAACAAAACACCTTGTAAAGTACCATCGTCATTTTCAATGGGATAAATTTAAGATAGTCAAGTATCTTTGAAGATTTGAACCAAAATTATTTAATGAAAAAAGTTTAAAGACATCATTGTTTAATTATTTAATTTAACATATGAATATATGATCCATATGTAGTGTATCGATATATATGCTTAACGCAATTACAATAAAGTCACTTTAATATGACTTTTGTCTTGCATGCAATAAATAAATATATTTTAAGAGAGTATAACATGATTTGAATTTATTTTAAACAATTTTGAATTCAATTTCAAACTAAAGTAACTGAAAATTCGTATACGTAAAGTAAAGTGTATAGATGTAGGCATGTAGTATTATACTTCGGCGTGGCAAAAAAAAAAGCAGAAGGAAAAACCCCAATGTTGGTCTCAAAAAATTGAAAAAACCACAAAAGTGGTGGTATAATAGCAGAGGCTTAACGTAGTTTAAAGAAATTAGAATTTAAATTTTAATTATTAATGTGATTGATGGTGAAGGTATAAGATGATTTTCAGTATTTGTTTGAGATGTAGGTCGGAATCTAATTCATGTATAGGTTGGAGTTTAATTAATGTGTGAGTTGAAATGAATGTCAAATTTCTATAAATAAGGAGATTTGATGGAAAATACATAAATTTTAAGCCTTGTATTAGTTATCAAAAATTATAAACAACTTAAATTTAAATTACAATTCCTTTAAAGTCTATCACACGTTAGTCTCCTTGGACGAAGATGCTTGGAGATCTGAAGCTTAAATTGTTTGGAAACAAAAAAATATATATAGAGTAAATTACATCAATTGTCTATGTGGTATTAGACAAGTTACGAATTTGGTCCCTATCACAAAGTATTTACATAAATAATCCCTAAAAATAAAAGGAGGCATGCTTTTAATCCCTGAAACTAAGGCTGATTAAATACTTGTTAACGGGGCAATTTTAGCATTTTAACATAAAGTGACTATCTCTGAAAATTTTTGATAACTGTTTTTAGTATTTTCTTAGTTTTTGTTATTGTGTTTTCATGTTTTATATATAGATTTGTGTTTTAATAAGTTTTTAATTTTCATCATTTATATATCTTTTAATTGGTTTATTTAATTTTGTAAATTTAATTTTGTTTATTTTACCTATAGTTTTAATGTTTTTTTTATCATTATATATTTTAATAAGCTTGTGATATTTTATGTTTTTTTTGTTTTTGTTTATATATATTTTAATAAGTTTTCATTTTTTTTAATATTTAGTTATCCTAATGAAATTTTTGTATTTATTTTGTTATAAATGCTGAAAAACGACGATCATTCTGATTTTTAATTTAACCAGATGGAAAAAGACTAACCAATCTAACTATCAATGTATCTAATTGTAGAAAACATGTAGTTCATAGATTTTGATTTGTTAAATTGAAAATATAAATGTTTCGTCTTTTAACTCGTTTGAAAATAAAAAAAAAACATAATTGTTCGTCTTTTAAATTGAAAACACATGATTGTCGAATAATATCATCTAATTTTTATGTTTTCGATCGAGGAAAACAACTAAACATTCAAATTCTTATTTTTTACGGATTAAAAGACGAACCATTCATATTTTCAACTTAACCGATCGAAAAATTGATGAACCGCATGTTTTTTTTCAATCAGAAACATTGAAAATAAGATTAGTTGGTCGTTTTTTTGTTTGATTATATTAAAAAAACATAATGAGTAGTTGTATATTAGTGATTAGTTATAACAAAATAAACACAAAAGTTGACGTGAGGATAATTAAGACAAAAATTCTAAATTCATTAAAACTATACATTAACATAAACAAAAAAAAAAAATACAATATTTAGAAAGTTTATTAAAAAACAGATCAAAACAAATTTTATTTAATTAAATTAATCGTAGTCAAGTGCAAAATAGAAAAAAGAATGAAAAAATGAAAAAAATAATTTTTAAAAAAATGATAGTTCTCCAAAGTTATTTTTTTTATTAGTATATATAGATTATTAATTTATTTGTTATTAAACCTATAAAGTTTTAAAAATATATCAAAATTATAATTTTACTGTATCGTATTTCACATAATGATAAATGGAGTTACACGTCTATTGTTTATGTTAATTTTTTATCGGGTTAATATTGAAAAAACCCTAAGAACTTTCATGAATTTAACAATTAAGTTACTGTACTTTTTATACGAGTGTTTAAGTCCATAAACAATTTTTGTCTTATTCAAAACTAATATATTTGACCTGTTTAGCAGGTCCCTAATCGGTAAATGGTATAGTGACCTAAACAAGAAAAAAGTCTAGTGACTTAATTGTGAAAATTGGAAAAGAAAGTTGGTTTTTTTAATAAAAAAACTATTCGAGGAACTATCTGTTTTATATGTTAAGCAGGTAGCAGGTTAAAAATATATAGTTTTGAATAAGACAAAATTTGTTTAGGGACTTAAACAATCAGGAAAAAAGTCCAGTGACTAAATTGATAATTACATGAAAATCCGTGGGGTTTTTTTCAATATTAATCATTTTTTATCCGTAAAGAAAACCAACTTTTTTCAGTTATATAGAAAGTATTCCTTGATATGATGAAATCAAGTCATGTTACTTAGTGGAGTCAAACCTGCATATTCTTATTTCCTAGTCCCACATGGTCAACATTAGATTTAAAGGGTGTAACGTGTAATTATCAAATAAAGCGGGGTCTCGCACGCAATTAGGAACAAGACCGCAATATACCAAACACAAGAGTACAAGTATACTGACATTGTGGCAATAATGAGAATAATTATAACATACTGTCCTCATGTGTAAATTAATTATTTATTTAAAAGCCCCGCTCTAAAAGGAATTATCATCATGTGTACTACATCCTCTCTTTCACACACTAGCACCCACAGACTGTGTGTTCTTCGCAGTGTATTTCCTACTGCAAATTGAATATTAAATTTGAGATACAGCTCAACTGTGGAGTATATGATGTTTGTGTGTGTATAATTAAATGCTAGTGAATTTCCAGATGAGATTTTTTCTTTTTTAAAATGCTTTGTGTTGAAGTCAATTTCTGCTGCGTAAGTTGAGGTTTTCTCTCAAAATGAGATCTGCTCTAGTATTTGGTTTCCACTGATGATATTCGTGAAGAAAATGCCGGTGGAGCTTTGCCGGAAACCTCCATCAATAGGGTGCACGGAATTTTTCAGTTGTTCGAAGCTTTGATGGCGACGACGGAGCTCGATATTCGAACATAGGAACTTCAGAGGCGAAGTCTCACTTGACGTTTCAAGGTGCATTGCCATCAATGTTTGAGTAGTCTTTTTCATCGGAGGATTCGGTTGCTTTTGTATTCAATTTACTTACGATTTATGCATCTTAGATTAATACCTGTGTGTGATTTTGTTTGGCGAAGTTTTTCATCTTTCAGACATGCAATTTACAAATTGGTTATGTTAGGTTAAATGCGTGTGTGTCATTGTTTTGGCTAGATATTCATGTGGTTGTATGCAGTTTTGGATTTTTATTACACTAGGTCAAAATTTGTTTGTGCATTTTATAATTTACATATCTTAGGTTATAATTGTCTATCAGAGTGCTTCCCTATATATAAAGGTAAAATTGTCTGCTTGTGTTTACCATAGTGGGGTGGGGGTGCAAATAGGCAATGTTTGATCAGAAGTAAATTGATGATAATTTATAGTTGAATGTTAAGAAGTTCTAATTTTCTTTTTTGTATAAAATCATTTTGGATGAGGATATTGTCACTTAAAACTTGTCTTGAAATGTTCTTGGAGAAATAGGAGTCGTTTTATTTTCTTAAGTTAAGTGCTTGTGAGTTTTTCCTAGTAAGGTATTAGGTAAATTGTAGCTGTAGTTATACAGAGATTATATGTTACAAGGCAACCAACAAACCTTAATTGAAATGGAGGGATAGAAATTTGGTGGATCACCAGACCTAACAAATCCAAGACCTAATTTACATTCAACAGTTGAATTTTCACAAACTAAGATAGATAGGCAATAGACCCTTTACTACAAAAGCATAGGCTTGTTTTAATCTATATATATAATGGATGCAAGTTCAAGTTTTTTATCAGTTGATTATTGATATGAATTTTAATATGGTTAGAGTTGTTACAGTCGGAGATGCTCGGTGGTGACTGGTGAGTCTCTGTTTGCTGATTTCTTGTCATACATTTTATCTGATTCAACCAAAGTTATGAAGTAAGGCTATCTGATTAACAACATCATGGACTCCAGAACTCACTTCTCTTTTACAAAAATAAACAGCCCCCTCTATTTTTTTTCTTCTTCTTTTTGGTTGGTTGATATTAGCTTGGTGGAAGAAAATTAGATGTTACTCATTTGCTGTTTTCAGTATTTGCTTCTAAATACCCTTTTTGCTTCTTGCTTTCTATAATGGCTACCTTTTCCCAACTTTACTTTTCTTTATGGGGCAGTAGATGTTTTGGGAAGTGAACTACAATATATTAATAATTTACCTTCCATTGTATTGCCAACTGTATGCCAAATTTATCCAGATATCTGAGCTATTAATCAATTGGCAAGACACCAGGATTTCTGGCACTCTTGTGTCTACATGGTGAAACCAGGGGCATAAATTGGGATAATGTTCCTCACCATATGTAAGAATGTTTCAGCCTGCTGTTGTGTGTAGGTATTCTCAGTCGGCTTGACCCTTATATTAGGTCTTTCCGGAGCACTTTATTGATTTTCAAATCAGCTTGTAATCTAGTAGGAGCACATCATGGCTTATCACTCTTGCAATGAAACTTGTAATTTGTTGACCGCCGGACTTTGCTCGCCCAGTGTAGAAGACCCCTAAATAAGAATCTCAGTGTCCTGTGTGTATGGTGTTCTTGTTAGGAAGCCCCTCTTAAGTAGTAAGTAAACGAGAAGCGTTTAGCATCTTATTATATTCTGACAGTATAAGTCCTGCATGAGGGAGGGCCACAGTTTCTATCCCTTTTTGGCGTCTTAACAGTCGTGGTTGAAACTTTCTTGGAGATTGAAAGTGCTAGCTGTGCATCATATCATAGATATTGTTACAACTTATTATAAGATATATTTCCTGCTCAATAAGCTGTTTCATTTAGTAACATCTAGTAGTTATTTCTTCTCTGACAATTTTTTGCTATTTTGCATATTAGTTTGTACATTCAATTAGATGCTTTGCTTATCTAATTTATTCTGTTGATTATGCCCTGAACCAGGAAATTTTCTTCAGTTACATCGTCAACAACTTTGTACATGTGAACCATTCCTCATGGAACTCTGCTCTGCTCAACTTCTTAAGTTAATACTCTTCGTAGCTTTCCTCCTCCCTATAGCATGTGCAGACTTGAACTCGGATAAACAAGCTCTTCTTGCGTTTGCTGATGCTGTACCCCATGGTTCAAAGCTCAACTGGAGCAACAATACTGCCATCTGTACCTCTTGGGTAGGCATCAACTGTACTTCTAATGGCACCCGTGTGTTTGCTCTTCGGCTCCCTGCAGTTGGACTTAAAGGCTCCATCCCATCCGGCACACTCGGAAAACTGGATGCATTGGAGATTCTAAGCCTTCGATCAAATCGCCTCAGTGGAAACTTACCATTTGATCTCCTTTCTCTTCCTTCCCTCCACTATATGTTCCTTCAACGCAATAACTTTACTACTGACATTCCAGCATCCTTTCCTCCCCGCTTGATTGTTTTGGATCTCTCGTTCAATTCTTTCACCGGCAATATCCCTGCTTCAATCCAGAACTTAACACAGCTAACTGGATTGAGCCTCCAAAATAACTCCCTCTCTGGCCTCATTCCAAACCTTACCCTCTCGGGCCTAAAACGTTTGAATGTAAGCTACAATCATCTCAATGGCTCTATTCCATCTTCTCTCCAAACATTCCCCCGTTCATCATTTATCGGAAATTCTTTTTCATGTGGCCTGCCTCTAAATCCTTGCTCGCCATCACTCCCACCTTCTCCTTCCCCACCTGTTGGCCCAGAAAAACATAGCTCAAAAAAGAAGCTTCCATTGTGGGCTATTATAGCCATTGCAGTTGGTGGTGGTATTGCACTGCTACTTTTAGTTATAATCATAGTTTTCTGCTGCTTGAAGAAAAAGAGTAGCGATCCTAGTCGTGTGACGAAAGGGAAGTCTTCTGCTGGTGGAAGGGGTGAAAAGCCCAGGGAAGAATTTGGTAGTGGGGTGCAAGAGCCTGAAAAGAACAAGCTGGTTTTCTTTGAAGGCTGTTCATATAACTTTGATCTTGAGGACTTGTTGCGTGCTTCCGCCGAGGTGCTTGGGAAAGGTAGTTTCGGAACTGCATACAAGGCCGTTCTGGAGGAATCAACAACCGTTGTTGTGAAAAGGTTAAAAGAAGTAGTGGTGGGGAAGAAAGAGTTTGAACAGCAAATGGAGATCATTGGGAGAGTTGGGCAGCATCAAAATGTTGTCCCTCTTCGTGCTTATTATTACTCAAAGGATGAGAAACTTCTTGTCTATGACTACGTCTCAGGGGGTAGCTTGTTGACGCTCTTGCATGGTATGCTTTCTCCCGTCACCTTTGTGTTCGTATGTTCAATCTGATAACATATAAAACTAACAAATGCCGCTTGGAGAATCCGATTGTTAACTAGATAATTTCAATGAAATAACAGGAAACAGGAGCTCTGAAAGAACTCCGTTAGACTGGGAAACCAGAGTCAAAATTGCCCTGGGAGCTGCAAGAGGCGTTGCCCATATCCATTCTATCGGAGGACCTAAATTCACTCATGGAAACATCAAGTCCTCGAATGTTCTTATCAACCAGGACTCAAATGGCTGCATCTCTGACATCGGCTTAGCCCCTCTCATGAACTTCCCTCCCACGACCTCTCGGCATGCTGTTGGATACCGAGCTCCAGAGGTTATCGAAACCCGAAAACACACTCATAAATCAGATGTCTACAGCTTTGGTGTACTCCTCCTCGAGATGTTGACTGGTAAACAACCAATTCAATCTCCAGGGAGAGAAGACATGGTGGATCTCCCGAGGTGGGTTCAGTCCGTGGTGCGCGAAGAATGGACTGCAGAGGTTTTCGACGTTGAGCTCATGAAATTCCAGAACATTGAAGAAGATATGGTGCAGATGTTGCAGATCGGGATGGCTTGTGTGGTGCGTGTCCCTGATATGCGACCCACGATGGATGAAGTTGTTAGAATGATCGAAGAGGTTCGGCTATCAGACTCTGAAAACCGGCCATCATCTGATGATAACAAATCCAAGGACTCACATGTGCAGACCCCTTGAGTAAAGCTGTAAGTTTGTGAAGAAAGAAGAATAAATTTATTTGATTGGCTCCATTTGATGTGTACATGATGCATGGACTTATGCAACTGGTGAGAAGAAAGATTGAATTTGTTTGATTTGGCCATATTTTAGGATTAGTTTCACTGATCATTTGGAGGGCTAGCTGGCTTTCGTGTATCTTTTTTTATTGAAAGATTTTCTTTTCAAAACAAGATGCAGTTTTAAAGATTCTTAATCCAAAATAAGTGTAGAAATCCCTAACTAATAATCCGGACGGACACTGATTGCACCTTGAAATTTTTTAAAGATTCCTAAAGTTATTTCAATCATTTGTGTAGATTCTTCAGGGTTCTTTCTCGGGGTTTTGGTGGTTGCTGTATATGGATATATCATATATGTGGTTCGGGTCTTTTGTTTGGTTGGTCAGCATTTTTATGTTGAAATATGAGGTGTCTGTTTTTTCTGTGGTAGTAATTTACAATACGGGTTCAAATATTTGACAATGGGGGGCTTTCTTTCTTTCTTTCTTTTTCTTTTTTTTTTTTTTTAATCTTTTTCTTTTTCTTTTAGTAAAATGCAGCAATTTTTATTTCTCGAACACAAGGTACACTTGACTTCTGCAAGGGGCGTTATTATGTTGCCTTTTAATTGTGATGTGTGCTTTAATTATATTATTTCTTTTAGTATGCTTCTTTAAACCAAGCGAGTAACATGTGTTTATTTAATAAATGATAATAAGCTAAAAGGTTCTTATCAGCTATTGGTAGTTTTGAATAAAAAGTAAAATTATTATTATAAGTTTTATTGCCTTTAAATATATTATTATAAGTTATAGTTATTAGGGTACGTTTACCTTTATAAACTCTTTATCAACATGTTAATATTTACAACAAGTAGGATAAAATCTTGTTGATTTGTACATTTCTTAATAATAATTCTTCAATGATTTAGACAATAGGTATCCAAAATTTGAATTTAAGTTAATATATTATCCAATTAATGGGACTGTATGAGAAATTAAATATTTATAGAAAATATGAGAAACATTTTGGATTTGGAGATCAACAAATAAAAAGAGAGAATAGAGTGGGCACGTGCTAGGGCGGGGTGTGGGGGAAAGGGTAGCGGTGCAGCGCCTCCTTTGCCCCTAGGACACACCTCTCAAGCATTTTTCTAGAGGTTATTTGTTAACTCATGTCTGATTATTGTTGAATTAAAAAGTTTATTTGTTGAATTAGCATATCGTTTTTTGTGTACTTTCTAAGGAGTGTCTTAGGATGATCTTTAAATACCCAACTCTAGCATCTCTATTAGCGTCCTAAAGCCCACGTTGATTCAAAAAGTATTTTGGTTGAATCAATATATGTTTTTTTTTTCTACCATGAAATATCTCCTTAGAATCCAAGGACTAGAACGCATATTGAATCAAAGAGTTTATTTGTTGAATTAATATATGTTTTTTCCTACCATCTAGATGTCATTCCTAGCGCTTTAGGACGTCCGTTGGAAGTTGGAGCACCCATAAGAGCTTAATAAAAACAAGTGGCCTAGAGTCATTCTTTCGTTTCTATGAATATTTAATTTATCATAGGAGCCAATATCTATTATGCGACATCCATACGTCAAACATCCAATCATCCAAAAAAACAATCTTAAATCGAGGTAAGAGTTCATTTCCATTTGTTTTCACGTTCTTACTTGCATCTAATAGTAAGAGTGTTGGTTAATGTTTTTATATTATGAACTATGAAGACATTAAGATGGATGGGTATATTTGATATATATTTGTGCATTAAAAGCCTTTAGACACATCCATAGTATTTATGATAACGAGCATTAAAAATTTAAAACCCATTAGGTATGTGTATCATTACTTTTTCTTTTTTTTTATAAAAAATGAAATTTTAAATTAGGAACTGAACATCCCAAATAAAAAATACTTATAATAACAAGGGTTTATTATGAAAAAACCAACATGTTTTCACGTTTTTTGCGTTTTCGTCCCTCCATGTTATTTTTTTCCATAAAAAACCTCAAGTTAATTTTTTCTTTTTGGTTTAGTGAAATTTGGACATTAGAACCCGGTTTTTCAGTTTTTAAAACCATGGTTCATAAATTATAACCGGGTCTAATGTCTAAAATTCCTAAAACCGAAAAGAAAAAAAATAATTTGAGGTTTTTTATGGAAAAAAATAACATGGATGGACGAAAACGCAAAAAACATGAAAACATGTTGGTTTTTTTTTCATAATTAACCCTAATAACAATAAATAACGAAGCAATATTAGACAATCTAAAATTGTCGGGTTGTCTATTCTTAATTACTAAGCTAGTCACTTGATCATGAACGTCATTATATATTGTTTATATGTTAAATTGAAAGGATGAGACATCCTCAATTTTGTACCAACTGTTGTATCAAAACTCAAGTTCTAATGTTCAGTACCCTTGTCCCTTGCCACGTGTCATTTGCTAGGACTCTGAAATCCTGAATACCAGAGGTGAGCATTTTTTGGTCCAGGACCGAACAAACCGAAAATCAAATCTATTTAAAACCAAACCAAATTCAAATTCGGTTCTCGATCTGCTTTCAAACCAAACCGATTATAAAACTCGGTTTTTGGATTGAATTCTGGTCTAGCTAATAGTAAACCTTCCTGGATTACCGAATACACACACACACACACACACACAAATTTGAAATTTTAGGATTGCTTTTTTTGACGTAAAACATTTTATGTATGTTTAACTTGATATTTTAGGGTTGTATACTTAATATTTGGTACTTGAGATGTTTGAAAATTTTGTATTTGTTGTTTGGTGATTGGTTGTATGTAGTTTGTTTTACATATTCAATATTTAGTTTGGTTTAAAAACCAAACTAAACCAAGCACGAATTCGGTTTATGGTTTTGTTTATATAACTTTGAATTTGGTTCGATTTGATTTTTGATTTAGGACAAAAAAAATTTCATAGTGATGAAACCAAAACAAGGAATCCAACGAACTTATAAACTAAACCGTTAATCACCCCTATTGAATAAACACATATATTTATAACAGTTTTTTAAAAACTTTTGAGGCGAAATCTATATTTTCCTAAAACCGTAGGAAGAAAAAATATAATTTAACCTAATTTTTCAAGTTACACGTCGAATTGATTTTAAAAAAAAAAAATATTTAGAAGCTCAGTTTTTCCCATCATGAGGAAAGGGTGTGTAACTAGGGATGTAAACGGTTCCGGAACCGGACCGAACCGAACCGGAACCGATTTAACCGAAACCGAAATTTGAATATTGTAAGAACCGATAACCGAACCAATAATTGTAACACGGTTCCGGTTCCGGTTCGGTTATGGTACGGGTATTTCGGGTATGAAACCGATTAGAACCAAAATTTGCAAAAAATATATATATACTTTTATATATATATATATATATATATATATATATATATATATATATATATATATATAACAAGATATAAACAAAAAAACACGATTAACGTTTTATTATACTTTTGCAAAAAAAAATATTTTTGTTATGAATGTCAACGTGAAGTATGGATTTTCAACATGAACAATTCCTAATGGATTTTCAAATCTAGATTGCTTTTGGTTAACGTTTTATTGAATGTAAATCTTGATAAAATATCATTCTGAATTACTTCTTTAAATATAGTGATATATTCTTAATTATTGATTGTATTTTAAAAATTGCTTGTTTTTGAATAAAGTGGATTTGATCGATGCAATTAATTCTTCCAAGTGTTAGGTATGGTGAGGATTGAGGAAGACAACCATCAAATAATCTTTTGTTTTTCACAATTCCCATCATGAGTTTTTAAATTTTCTTGGTATCCATGTCATGGACTTTTCGAATTATTGGTTTCATACCCGATATAACCGAAACCCGCAGAACCGTTAACCGAATAACCGATAACCGAAAATTAAAAATTATAAGAACCGATAACCGAACCGAATACCAAAAATCGGTTCCAATCGGTTCCGGTTCCGGTTCGGTTTCGGTTTCGGTTCGGTTTTCCGGTCATTCCACACATCCCTATGTGTAACCATCTAAAATGGGGAAGCGAACCTAATTATTTGATTTGATTAACCAAGCTTACAAAGTTACAACCAGTAATGCATCAGTGACAACACACGAAAGCGTATGCTGAAAAATATGGGACATATTCCTGTTTTGCCTCTGTTGAATGTTGACCAAGACCATGATGTGTATGTATGATGTAAGGCTCTCCTATATTTTAGACCGCCATTACTGTCCCTTCCATTCACCCTCACAAACTCATGTCTCTTGTTCCTTTTCCTTCTCTAATTCCACTTATTCCGTCTTCTTCTTCTTCTCCTGCCGATTTCATTGCAATGGCGGATTATCAAATTCAACTTCTCCCTCAACCAATTCGATTCAAATGGATAGTCCTATGCACGACCTTGAAGCCGGTCATCGCCGTAGTTCTGCTGCTACCTGGTGTACTATCTGCTATGCTTGGGCCTCCTTCCTCTTCTGGACTGTAACAATCTTACTCCTCATTTTCGGCATCTCCCTTTTCGCTCTCCTTAGATCTAATCTTCCGGACGTTCAAGTCCATAGGCTTGATGTTTACAAGCTTAATGTGACGGAGCCGAAGAACAAGAACAAGGATACGCAATTGGCGATTGATGTTCAGATCCTGGTTAATGTCACCAACAACAACAAGAAGATGACGTTAGTGTATGGAGGTATGAGTGTGGAGACTATGGTTGAAGGATTCTCGTTGCCTAAGGTTCATGTAGAAGGATTCAGGCAGAAGGCGAAGACGACGCGTGATTTGAAGATCCATCCGCAGGAGATGCGTTCCGCGGTGAATGATGATGATGCCAGAGAATTGAAATTGAGTGCCAGTCAGCATCAGATGGCGTTGAATTTGAAGATGAAAGGGAAAATTGAGTTTTGGTATAATGGACGAATGGTGAGTAAGTTAGGTCTCAACGTTTTGTGTGATGATGTTGAACAGTCTCAGATTGATCAAGCCCTTGCACCTGTATGCAATGTCAAATTAAGTTTTTTCAGGTGATCGATTACCACCATTCCTTTTCCATCGATGAATCTAGAGTAAACAATAACTTTCATTTGTGTATATTTGAACCGATAAAAACTCATCCAAACATAAGAACATTCATATGGAGAAGCTTGCACATTCTCTTAATACAATTATCTATTAACTAATCACAAGGCACTGTAACAAAATCATAATCGAATAATTATAATATTATTAACCTTTGAGAGTTGTGTAATGTTTGGTGCAGTTAATAAGGGATTTGATTGAAGCATTCATGGAGGTTATGGTGATCTCAAATGGTGGGGTCTCAGACGGGTGGAATCGAAGGAGATGCAAAATAATAGAGAGAAAAGGGGGAAGAAGAGCTACATGTACGTATACACATTTCATTATATATGTTATTTGTTGTTTAATAAATAATCGAGAGAATGAGGGTGTCTAATTTTTCAAATTGTTTACTTTATGGTTAATCCAATACAACTGATCAAGCATCAATTGTTCCTGCCGGAATTTTAAATTTTTTACTTCCTATTCATTTATCATCGCTTCGGTCCTATTTGCATTTGTGATAATCGATATTGATTCGAATCTAAGTTAACATGTTTCCTAATAATATGTCTCTTAGTTATGTTGATTATGAGTTAGGCATTGATACATATAAAAGAGCCTAAAAAACCAAAAGACAATATATGCTTGTGGATCAAACAAAATACAGGATTTTCTATAGACACAAATTAGAGATGTGAATTGAACCTTGTGATACATGCTACTCTTTATTACTATTTGTATTGGACGTAAATACAACTCCCTTCTTTACTTTACTTTACTTTTTCATTTTCTTTCTAACTAAGTATGAATTAAAATTGAACTAGAAATGTATTGATCATTTGCATCTTGGATGTTGTATGAGAACAATGCAACAATGTACTTCTAAGACGAAATTTTAAAAAGAAAAATGACACCAAATAACTATGTATTTCTGAATTTGTGCA
The DNA here is from genome assembly GCA_020465985.1 of Centrapalus pauciflorus. NCBI lineage: Eukaryota > Viridiplantae > Streptophyta > Magnoliopsida > Asterales > Asteraceae > Centrapalus > Centrapalus pauciflorus. The sequence goes on from JAANYP010004395.1 coordinate 971,129, forward strand.
TATTTAGGTAGTGTATTCTTTTGTGCATATTTATGTATTGTACTTTAAAAGTGTTTCAATTGGGTAAACGAGTGACACCGATACAATTTTGAAAAATTTTGAAAATGTAGTGTAGTTTTTTTTTGTGCATACTTGGTAGTTAAAATTTTGAAAATGGTTAGGTGGTTGGGTGACATGTTATTACCGTTTATCATGTCAACCAATTACCAAATTGAAATAATTTTAGAAGTACACTAATAAATGTACATAATAAATACACTACATAAATATGTATGATATCAAAAGTACATAGCTATTGGTGTCATTTTACCTATTTAAGATATTAAAAATGTGAAAACAATCATCCTTAGGTGCACTTAATTCTAGAACCGACCTGTCTCATACTCGTTCGTTTATCACCATCAACAAAACTATAACCTTAGTCATGTTAATTCTGTATAATAACAGCATATTTTTATATATATTGAAAATACAAAATTATAATAACAATAACAGAATATTGTTATTATCAATCTAAGATCATAGAAGCAGTGTTGTAGAAAAAGAAGATTCGTTGTAATATAGCTCTATAATAATCATAAATAGAAAGACTGTGATATATTATCAGTAATAGATTATTTGTACAATTAACCCTTTCTATAAACCATCATTGTCATTATGTAGGGTATCCTATAAAATAAATACTACTTGTTGAGCCACTGTGATTAATGATTTAATGGTACTAAATCTAACGGGGTTTGGACCAATAATTTCTTTTATTTATTAAGTCTGATTTGGAGTCCATGTTTATAAACCCAAGAAACGGCCCAAACTATTTACTCTCAGAATTTTCAAGTAAGAGAAATTACACAATTTGAACTTTAGTTGTTTAGCATGTTGATCAAAGAGAAAGGAAGTTGTCGGTTCTAATTTTTCGGTTCTCAGTCTAATCCGGTTTTGGACCACTGCATATCCTTAGTTAGTTTTGAAGAAATCAAAACAAGAGGTAAGGATTCAATGCTATTACTACGTACGTGATCTTGGTGTTAATCTTGCTGATTTGAGCATGTTTTTTTTGGTAGAATGAAAGTTATATGATTCACAAGTTATCTTCAAAGAAAAATTCTAGTGAGTTATGAGGAAGTTGTGATCGATTAAATGTGATGTGATGTGTTTACTCTGTGTGTGTGTGTGTGTGTATATATATATATATATATATATATATATATATATATATATATATATATATATATATATATATATATATGCAAAGCAGACAAGCATTGTATACATATATATTCAAAAGCAACCATGATAATGTCATTAACGAACCAGCTAGCCGCTAATTCGTAGAATGTTCTTTTATGATCATAAGTCTCTTGTGCAATATGATGGATGTAAACTAAGGGTGACAATTTGAGCCCATTCAAGCAAATTGGTCAAACGGGTTGATGACCAAAAGTCATAAATTTTACATAATTTTGAAAAAGATTTCAAAGAGCAATTTTTTTAATACACCATTTTATAAATTTTCATTTCTTAAAAAATTATGTTCTATCTTAGCTTTTTACAATGGGTCTATTTTAATTGTTCGGTCCGTTTGGCCCGTTGGGTCAGATTGTCACCCCTATCAGTAAACCCAACCATATAAACTACTAAACTAGAGTGTTAAAATCTCGTTAAACAATAAATTGCAAAGGTGTTCACTTGCATATAACAAAATATAATAAAACTATGTGTGTTATATATGTTAATTTACCATATACATTATAGACGTGTCAAACTTTCAATCACATGCCAAAATATAAGCGATAAGAATGTGTCACATGAATGTATCTTCACCACTTGCACGGTATCACATGTCACATGTCCTGATATCCTCATCGATTATTTGTTAACATGCGACATTTATACGCGGCACTCAATTTATCTCATTTTAGAGAATTTATGTTTAGTCCTATTTTTATTTTTAATTTTATATTTTACTCCTATCTTTTTTAATATAAGTAAATAAATATTTACTTACATTTTAAACCCTATTTTAAAAAGCTAAACATAGGATATATTATACAAGGTTTATGTGTTTTACCTCCTGCATATTGATAACGAGAACGATAGGTAGGGACTCCAGAAAATTAGTTAACCTTTCTTTTTCACATGCAACTAGTAAACCATCAAAGTTTATATGTGCAAAGTTAGGGACACTATAACTTAGGATATCTATTTTAGTTTTTATATAAAACATTATAATCAAAGTCAACTATATGCTTGAAAAAACTAAAACGTAGAGGTGGCATTTTTTATTTTTATATAATATGGACGGAAGAGTCAAAATGACCCGTGGTAAAAAGGTAAACTTGAACATAAATTTTTTTTTTTAAATGAAATTGTAGAAAATGAATTATTAAACAAATTATTTTTATTAAAATTATAATATTATGTAAATATTATGTCTTTTGGTCGTTAGTCCGTTTGTTTAAATAGGTCGGAATTGTCATCCCGACGTATATTTTACAAAATTACACAAAATGTGTACTATATATACTCTATACGGCTTTTAATTAAATTTCATATAACTATTTATTGTATAAAAATACAACATTTACCAACGTATATAGTAATTATTGAAAGATATTTTAAATTATGATTATCAGTTTTTAAAAAAAAAATTATTTTAAGACTACTTTATTGTATTGATGATGTATTCTTCTAACTAAATTAATTATATACGATGATACTAATGTCGATTTTCTTAATAATATACAAGGGTCATGTCATCCCTTGGTTGACAAGCAAAACGAAAAGTCTATAATTAAATAATTGCAGCCTCGTTGTGGAGTGGGTCTGGGTCGGTTTTCTTCCATTTACCCATTTTGCTTTTCCTTCACGCCAATAAATTTTTATTTTTATTTTTATTTTCTTTTTTGTGGAGTGTATCTTTAAAATCTCCCACCAATCATGGCCTCAAAGTATCAAACCATTATGCATCTGATAAACATTTCGGTGTATTCGTCTGAAAGTGGGGACGGTAAAACAGACAGACCGTACCATACGCGGTCAAAACTGAACCAATAACGATGCATCATATGATCCAATCTTGAAAATCTTTTATAATTTTGGTATTTATTTTATATCTTTTTCTATGTAAAGGTTTGGATATTCAATCCACTAAAACATGGTGGTATTCATTCTTGTGTGTCGCTTTAGCATTTTAATCATCATATTAAGACAAATGTGGTGTTTATTGTGTAAAGGGGTTTAGAAATTAGTATCGGTTTGAAATAATTTGGCAGAAAGAAAAGAAGGAAATACACTCATTAGTGTAGAAGGGTTTAATTTTTCATAATGATCTTCCTATTATTATGTTTCAACTACTAAATCAAACTCAAATCTAAGATCATTTATTTTGTTCAATCAAGAGTTTTCAGGTTCAATTGTATACAGTATTGGTTTTGTGAATAAGCTCTCTTGGTTATATACGTACGGAGAAACTTTAGTCTTTAGCAATAGCATGTGGCTGAGCTATTAATGGAAAAGTTGGAATATGCTAAATATCTAGAAAAACATGCAACTTTAGTTTTAAAGCATGTGAAGTTAATCAAGGCCCAACGATTTTAGGTTTACGTTTGATTGAAAGGGCTTTTCGACACGTCAAATTTGAATTTGATGTGTGGAGATTTGATTTTAAATAATAAGCCCTCAATTGTAATCTATTCCAATGTCTTTTAAAGGAATTATATGGAACATGTTGTCTATTTTTTAATTATCTTTTTGTGACAAAAAAAAATAAATTTAAAGGTATTTGGATTTATGATTTTAATAATAATGTAGTGGAAAACTTCTTAGTCTTAATTATGGAACAATGAATTTGAAGCAACTAAACATTCTATCTATGTGCATTGTGGACAAAAGGATTTTAGTTGTCACTAGTTATCAAGCCTGTGGAGTTTTGGTAATTCTACTTTTGTGTTGTGTAATTGGAACGGAAAGAGTCGGATATTGTAATAAATTTATATTATAGTAATTTAGTCGCTACTTATGCAGCACACTAGAGAATTTGTTTTTGACTTGTGATCCATGTAATGTAATTATTTCTTGGTTTTATTTATGCATGGATGATTAAATTAAATTGTGCTATTGGAAAGTTTTATTTGTGATTATGAGCTGGGATGTTACAAAACGTGTTACTAAAAGTCAACAATGACCGATAAAATATGAATTTAAAAAAATAATTACCACGTTGTTTTAAGATATATGATAACAAAAAAGGATAAATATAAAACACACAATATTTTAATAAATTTTAGAATTGAAATGCAAATCGCTTTATGTGAAATAAACCTTTTGACTCCCCCCAACTCACTTGAAAGAGCCTTCAATTATTGGCACATAAAAATGAACAAGACAACAAGGTTTTTAGTACCCTTAACGACAAAAGGAACGTTACCCATAAGACAAGGTAACATTTGGTGACTGGACTTCCTATTATTTCTTTCAAGTGAAAAGGTCAAAACCCAAACATAAGTATAGTTTAAATGGATATGTATATCAATCAAAAGAAACTTCTTTATTTGGAAAACAACATAACATTTCATTTTAAGATATGCTATGTGGATTTTTTTAGGGGTAGTCTATTTACACCCTATGATGAGGGTAGAAAAAAGGTTAGGTTGACCTTGAAAAGTGAAATGGTAAAAAATGTCACTTTTCTATTGTCTAATTAATTATAAAAACCGATTTCTAATAATATAGTAATAATGATGGGGTAGAAATAAATACTTATGGGGTGAGAATAGTAGCACCCTTTTTCTAGTTTTGATTATTTAATTTTTAACTGTGAGTTTGGCCAATTAATTAGTGATACATAGAATCTAGCATGTGAAGAGCTTGCAAGAAGCATGACTTCTGAATAAAAATTTATGGATTATTAATTTTAATGAGATCACGAGTTAATATGGGATATTATGATATTAACTTAAAAATTTGTAATGGGTCCGGGTATTAGACGTTAAACAAACTAAACGATGGATATGTATATAATTGTCGTGCCTTTGTCTACTACTTCATTCTTCAACTAGAAGAAACCTACCAAGGTGTTTGTGTGTGTGAAATCGTCATTGGAATAGAAAGGAAAACCAAGAATTTTTCATTTCCAAGTTATCTTCTTCTTGTTCTTTGTCTTCTTAAAGAGGTAAGCTTCCAAAGAAGCTTTTAATCTTACGTTGAGTATGTTAATTGGGAATTGTTGTACTTTTATTTTAAAGTTATGCATCATATTAGAATAGTTTTATCGACTGAAAATCGAATTAGGGAGTAGTTTGCATGTTGTGCAGAAACATAGTCTGAACTACATCTGTTTGTCGAGGATCACTGGCGCTAATGGTCTTGAGGCGGTTAATGAGGAGCACGGGTCAAGATCATTGAGCACGAATGAGATGGTGATCATGGGTCGCAATGTAGCAGTGCCCACACGATATGTGCACAACCACGATGGCCTAAGTTGAACTGCGATTAGGTATGTTTTTGGGAAGATCTGGGTTTTGGAGCAACTAGAACTGTTTTAAGTTGTATACGTGCTATTAGATTTATATTAGTGGGTATATGGACTTCCTGTATGCATATGAGGTATGGTTATGACATATTGTGATCCGTTGTACATTCAGGGACCGGCTACCATATTTACATGACACACACGTGGTAAAATTTGTTTAGGTGACAAACATATGGTAATATATTTTTCTATTATATCTTGTAATAAATTGTTTTTTCATAAAAAACTCATAGTACTTGAAACATTTTAGATCAAGTCACTCAATCAAATTTTTTTCCACAAAAACCTCTTAAAAAGTAAGGTCGACACAAAAGTCAAATAATTCTGAGCTACAACGAAAATAGAATGAAACAAATTTTTGGGGATTTATTTAACAAAAAAAAAAACCAAAATGATAGATTGTGACAATAAATTTTTTTTAAAAAGTACAATGTTCTAGTATAAACAAAAAGTACATTCACCAAACTCATTAAATAAGAAAAACAAAATGTTATCTTGATAGAAATATATAAACAATCATACTAAAAAACTATTGTGTTAAAAAAAGCGTCATGAGGTCGTTAAACATACAACAATTTCAAGCACGACATTTTATATAATTGTGTGGAATAGATGTTTTTTTACATATTTAAAAATGTTATTTGTTTTTTGATAGGTTAAATGTCTGAAATCTGAAAACCACGTCTGAATTTAAGAGGAGGTCTTAAAATCTGAAATTAAGAGGCTCTAAATTTTAATTCAGACTACTCTCTTTCTCTTAAAATTCAGAGGAGAATTCAGAGATTAGAACCTCTTAAGTATCAATTTAAACAAACAATACAAACTAGGTTAAGATATGAAATTCAGACTTCAGACCAAATTCAGACCCCATTAATTGCAAACAATAGGTTAAGACCCTAAATTCTAGCGATAAAATAATAAAATTTGAAAAATTGAGTAATTTATGAGAAGAAAATTTGGTCAGGAGAGTTTATCGAAAAACTAAAAAAATGTAGAATCCACATTAGCAATTGCAATCGGTTCAGCAGGTCAACAATAATTTTTTTTTTTTTTTGAAAAAATCATCAAATTCGTGAACTTTTGTTGGTTAAAGGATTTATAAGACAAAAAAAAATGAATGAAAACTTAATAAATAATCTTATAAGCATATGGTTGGATGATTTTTACATAACTTTTCCAGTATTTTATTACATTATACATTAATTCCTTTTTAGTAAAAGACACTATTGGATCTACACGAGTATAAATTCAAAAAATCAACACATAAATAGAACCAAAAATCTAATAAGATTAAAAAGTTCTAAAGGATATACTGTTTATAAAATTTAGTTGAATGGATAAAATATTACGAGCTTTTTTAATAGGAATTTTAAAAAAAAGGTTTACATATTTTTTTAAAATAAAAATACCATGAAATATCTATGAGGCATATAAATTAATTGAGTAATATTGAAAACTTGAAGCCCCAACCACTTTATACACCAAAAAAATCAACTAGAGTATAGAGTAAATGCAAGATTAAAGTGGATAGTAAATTAGTAAGTAAAAAATATTAAATCCAATTAACTTGTGGTTCTCCTTAGGGGTTGTTTCATTATCATATGTGTGTTATTAAAATGATAATTGTAATATTTATTATTGAAGAAACAAATAGGATTTTGTCTTTTCATTGTCTTGCTATTTATAAATATGATTATTGTAATTATAAACCAACAAATTATGTCATGATCGGATACCATCTATTCTAGATCAAGCATTGGTTACGACTTTTCCTTTTTTAGTGTGGTTTTATATATGTTTTTTCAAAGAAGCACCATTATTAGAATGGACCTGAACTAAAATATACTAGTACCTTCAACCCGGTCCACTTTTTTGTTCTAGATTTTGATTTTTTCAGTTTAATGGTTTTAGCCACTTTACACACCTCAAATCCAAAATATTATAACTATAATATTAAATAAACGTGAGACCGAGATAAATTTCAAGGGTGACAATTTTGACTCAACGGGCCAAATGATTAGATTACACATACTAAAAAATTAAGTTAGGACATAATTTGTTTTTTTTTTAAATGAAAATTTATAAAATGATGTATTAATTAATTTGTTCTTTAGTTTTAAAATTATGTAAGATTTATGATATTTTTAATTGTCAACATATTTGCTTGAATGGACCAAAATTCACACACTGAGTCAAAAGGTTTTTCTAACGGTGGGTTGTACGTTTAGCAGAAGGAATTGTAAATTGTAAATGGAAGCACAGTAACGAGTCAAAAATATGTTAAAGAGGAAAGAAGGTTGGATTTTCCAAGAAACCCAACACTACCTGCCCCGTCTACGTTTTCCATCCGACACGACCGACCAGACCACAAACGTCTAAAGATATATTTCTGTTTAGGCCCATCTCTTTCATCCATATTAATTATCTCAACCCTCTAAACATTTTATAAACTTCTTCATTATAACAACTTGTTAATTTTTAATACTTTCAAATTATGTTCTATACTTTTTGAAGTTTCACATTCATAGTCAATCTAAGTCGAGTTAAGCTTGACCCACTCAAGTAGTTTGTTGTGCTCAAGTATTAATCCCTTACGGGACTAATTAAGTCTCCATTATTCATTTCCCATTTTATTATTTTTTATATAAATCAATGAGTCAGGTCGAGCCTTTTCTTGTTAAGTCGAGTTTGAGTGCATCCTTACATTTTTCAAGCTTGAAGTTGAGTCGATTTTCGAGCTTTGATGTCAAGCTCGAGTGTCACAAGTCTGATTATGAGTTTTCAAAATTTTTTCAAACCGAATCGTTTAAATTTTGAGGTTAACAGAACCCTTTTTCTTATAAATTCCGGGTTTGGTTAACCAACCCGAGAAAATCTTCGGTTTAGGTTTCGATTACGGTTCATGTTTTTGTAACGAAACAAAAAAAATAATTTTATGAATTTTAGATTTTAGAGCTATCAAATTAACATTTATCCTAACAATCATATAAATTTTTACTCACCAATTAATTCCATAACCAAAACAACTAAAACTATGTATTTTATATTTTAGTTGATAAAATATACTAAACATTTATTTTTGTTTTATTATTAGTAATAATATTCAATCTTTCAACGATATTTTATTAAGTAATTTTTATGTAAAAAACCACGAAGATGTCACATAGAAATTGCCTCATAAAACATCCAGCTCTAAACTTCTAATGAAATATTTGATATAGATGTGTAGAAGTATTACATGGTTATAACCTTTTAAATGTCAATTTTTTTTTCAAAAACACTATATTAATTATTTTTGAATGGTTGGAGATTATGAAGAAAAAAGTTAAACGACTTAATTGAAAGAAAAAATAATTTTGTACTTTTTTACTCAAAAGTCTCTTTTATAAATACGTTGTAGTTTTGTTCATGACTTTTATTTTTTGAGTTTTTAGGAAGTATTTAAATACTATATGTTGAAGTTTTTAATTAAAATTTTGATTCATTAAATAAAAAATGATTAAATAATTAATCTAATAACCGAATCGAATAAACTCGGTAACCAATTACCTATTATTTTTGTTTTGGTTTAGGACCTTTAGGTTTACAAAATCTTCAAACCAGTATGTACAGTTAAACATTCGAAACTCGATTTCAGTTGAACTAAACATCCATGAATTGCCCTAGTTTGGATAAAACAAATATTATCAATTTATCATGATGATAAAAAAAAAAACATACTTAATTCTATAAACTATGATGCCATTTAGGAAGTTAGGAATTGTTTTATATTACATAGTACGATGAACAAATGAAAGAATAATCCTACTTTATGAAGTCGCAAAACGTGTAGATGCTAAGAGATAAGGTATTTTGCACATGGATCATTGAAAAAGTTGTTTACATGTATTAAATTCCACATTAATTTTGAATCAAGCATATGTATAATTATATGTTTTGATGCTTATGACACTTTTTCCTATAAATGGATAAAAAGTTTCAATTTTCAAATTAATAATCCATAAAGTATTTAAAATATTTAAAGTTAATCTAAGATTAAAACAAATAAGCAAACATAGTTCAAAAGTTATTCAAAAAATGTTTGTATTCCAAATAGAATGGTCTATAGCAACCTAAATATATAAGAAAATTCATACAATTTTTCATCAAATTCAATAGATATATAAATATAATTGAATAACTGTTTAATAATGACATTCAGAGTTTTTTTTTTCTCAATAAGAAACATAGTTCAAAACTATTGAAAATACTGTTTGTATTCCAAAAAAAGAAAACCATATAGCAACCATAAAATGTAAACAAAGTATATTATTTTCCATCTCGTTTTACAATAATATAAACATAATTGTTCAATAATAACCTTCGTAGAGGAGTTTTAATTAAGGGAGAATTTCATATATATCCCTCTAAAACTGCATAATATCGTATATACCCAAACCAAAAAAAGAATTTCATATATATCCTTTTAAAACGTCATAATATCATATTTACCCAATTTAAAACCTTAATATCATATATACCCTTTCAAACTTTTAAATATATAAAATATACCCAAATTAATTATTTATTCTTTTTTATTACTTTAAAACTCATAATAAATATTCATTAATAAAGAAATGACCAATCTACCATTTTTATTTCTTAAACTTCATAATATCATATTTATCCAATTGAAAACTTTAATATTATGTATACCCTTTTAAACTTTTAAATATATCAAATATATCCAAATTATTTATTTATGATCTTTTATTACTTTAAGATATCAAATCTTTTATTTCTTGACGGAATTCGGCGATTCCAATTTCAATTTGTTCGTTAAATCGAAGCCAATAAAAAAGAATAAATAATTAATTTGGATATATTTGATATATTTAAAAGTTTGAAAGGGTATATATGATATTAAAGTTTTAAATTGGGTAAATATGATATTATGAAGTTTTAGAAGGATATATATGAAATTTTTTTTTTTTGACTTGGGTATATATGATATTATGCAGTTTTAGAGAGACATATATGAAATTGTTCCTTTAATTAACAATATGATCAACTGACCTATGAAACCAATTTCTTTATATGGGCTATACTTATCTCAACGATATTAGCAGGGTTGCCAAGCACACGAATATTTAATAGTCTATAATTAAACTATAAGTTACGTAATTACCCATTTATGTTGGGTGAGGAACACGTCAATAAGGACTCTCAAAGGGTTGGCGGTCATATCTTTATAGTTTATAAGGCCTACCAAATTCCCTCGAATAAATTTAATATATTTTAAACCATTTTACTATATTGAAGACCATATGCTGTTCTTGTGGTGTTGTAAATGAAGAAAAATAAGAACGTGAATGCGTACTCATCTGTTTTAAATTTGAAGAATACGTTGTGAGCATTATGTTGATGTATGTTACAATTTAGTAATTTAATCCTAATTGAGTAAATGTATGCATTATCTTATGATAAAATTAGGGTGAAAATTTTAGACCGTTCAACCAAACGGGTCAAACGAGTTGACTACCAAAAGTTATAAATTTTACATAATTTTAAAATTCTTTCCAAAAAATAATTTTTTTAATATACCGTTTTATAAATTTTCATTTATAAAAAGTTATATTCTACTTAATTTTCTTCAATGAGTCTATTTAACTGTTTGATCTATTTGACTGTCGTGTTAAAATTGACACCCTAGATAAGATATAGATACTGACCAATGCATGTTACATAAAGTTACTTGAAAAAAGATTGTGTAGGACTGAAAGAATAATATAGGTGAAGTGTAGGGACCAAAATGAATTATTCAGTGTGGGGAAGTGTGCAGTGTGTACACTTGGCTGGTAGTGGAGTGGGCTTTTAGTCAGTCCACACCTCCCAATCTCTCCTTTATATACACACACACACAGACCTGCATTCCGGATTCACTTCTTTCTCTTTCCCCTCCGGATCTTCCTCTCTAGTGTTGGAGGGAAACTTTCCCGCCAAAAATTCTCATCCCCTGAGTTGACTCGCTGCTATTAAATAAACACCTTCCATTCCATTCTTCTTTCTCCAGTCCACCTACTTGATCGCTCATTTTCCCGTCGGAGCAACTCTACCACCACTGATTTGCTCCTTTCTTCTTTTAAGTTACTGGAGATCTGATATGGAGGTCGATCGTACGATGTCCGTACGATCGGCTGTCAAGTTCTCGGAGCACGTGGTGACAACAAGTAAATTTGTTCAAGGAGAGACGTCGTCGTCGTCGGTTGACCAGAGAATCGTTAGGATCACGGTAACTGATCCTTATGCCACCGACTCTTCCGGTGAAGACGAAGAACGGTGCGTTAAGAGAGTTAAGAGGCTTGTTTCCATCATCGATTTTAGCAAGCCTGCTTTGAAGTTTACTAAAAGGAGCAGAGTATCTAAAGAGAAGAGGTTCAGAGGCGTGCGTCGAAGGCCGTGGGGTCGGTGGGCGGCGGAGATCCGTGATCCGCATCGAAGGAAACGAGTTTGGCTAGGGACGTTTGATACACCTGAGGAAGCTGCGACGGTTTATGACGACGCTGCCATCAAATTGAAAGGTCCTGCGGCCGTAACAAACTTTCCTCGTGTCACCGTTACCAAAACCGACGCTGTGGAAAGCGAAAGTCAAACGCCGACCACCACCAGTAGTAGCGGCAGCGAAGAACAGTTAAACAACGCGGCAGGTATGTCGCCGACGTCTGTGCTCCGAGGTAACGCGGAGCTACCGCCGTTTGAAGGCTTAGGGTGCCTGGACCTGGACCCTCTTGTATTTGAAATGGACATGCCTTTTAATTTGCCGGATTTTGTGGTGTCGGAGAATTACTGCGGCGAGGCGTTTAATATCGACGATTTTCTCATTGACTTTGAAGAAAGTTATTAATTAAATATTGTATATTTTGTTAATGTTTGGTATTTATAGGAAAACATGGGTAATATGGTAATATCCACTCTTAAAATGCAGATATGTAGTTGTGTAATGTACCTTCGATGAGTGTAGTATATGCGATTTTTGGTTTATTCTGTCAAGAGAATTTGAGACATTTTGTTAGTAAAATATAATATTTTATCAATAAATAAAAAACATATGCATGCTTATCATCCATAGTCTACATACACATACGCCTGATACTTTTACTCATATATATTAATATTATTATTATTAGGAACAAAACATATGAAAAATAAAATATTACAATAATAGAAATATTGAGTTGAATTTAGTTTATACCATGTTAAGTTTCGTTTACGAGTCAAAAGTAAATATGTCCTACTTGGCTACTTTGCCTCAACTAATGGGAAGGGCTCTAAACACAATCGTACCATATTGAATGAGACATCATATGATGAATAAGATTCTTTTTTTTTAACGGCAAACTATCATACTTCAAGACGTACCTTTTCTTCACCTAAATTTCAACTTCCCTCAATCGAACATGTTATCTCTTACTTACATAACACTTTTCTTAATAAATGGGCTAAACCCCATTTAATATAACTTCTATTATCTTTATGGTTCTAATGCTTTATAAAGTTTTTATTGTTAGTGTTGCCATAGAATTAGACAAATTTTGTTAGCGAAGAAAACAAGATTCAAGCACTCCGAAGGCGGTCTACCTCCATGTTCACATAATGGGCTTTGATGCAAGGAAACATATGTTTGAGGAAGAGACACATCTTTTCCCGATGCAACTATTCAAATATGATGTCTGGTAATGATGTTTTGATATTTGAACGATATTAACGTTACAATGAATTATATTATTTATAAACGAGTAAATTTATATTAAAAGTGTAATGAGCCGTAAGAAATAGCGATATGATACTTTTCTAGTGTTAAGGGTTAGAGATGTTGTTAGTTGACTTATAGTTGGTAGACACCATAAACCAAAAGGAGTAGGGAAATCGATGGATGATATCAAAAGTGGTAATTAGAGAAGTAATATACATACTACATGTGAAAACTGAAAAGATGGAACAATGACAAGATCTTAGGGGGTCCATTGTAATTATAAATTAATATAGGGGGGTTGGAAACTGTCGGGTATCAATATTTCATTGCTTGGAAATGAAGACTATATATTATATATACAATCTCTCTAAAAGTAAAGATTTTTCAAATATATTACTCATCTTTCAATCGTAATTTGTTGAATTGTAGGACCAAAATTTGAATACTTTCAAAAAGATTGTTCTTTTATGTATTAAAACACATGTTATATGAAACATACATAATTATACATACACATAATACTATATTTAATAATACATACCTTTTATTTTTTTTTCAAATATATTTAATGAGAAAATGATTTTTGGTTATGGGAAAAGAAATATATTATTAGTAGGAAGGCAATTTGAATACTTCAACCGCCCATATACCTTTCTTTTTGAATGGTTGTATTGTCATGTGACTAGGAAATATGATCAACTCCACTTGTTGACTTCATACATGTTCCATATTTTGACGATATTATTCATTTACTATATTTTTTTAAATAAAAAAAATATATTATAGTAAGTTGAATGAAACAAATTGAATCCAAAGAGATGTATCGGTAACCAAGTGAAAAACTGATCCTCTTAGTAATTTGAACTAAACAAAATTGTAACATGAGCCTTTTGGGTGGTGATAAATGGATATGGTTATCGAATAATGGAGGAGATGAAGATTTTTCAGTTAAAGGGTTAAGGCTCCTTGTTGTCTCAAGAACTCTTAACTTTCATGATATATCTGCAGTAGGAACTTTATGGAATAAAGGTGTACCAAGAAAGGTTTGCATCTTTATTTGGAGACTCAAATCACATCATCTACCTATCAGATCATTCCTTGCTGATATTGATGTGGATATTGACTTTGCCCTTTGTCCTAGGTGTGGGAATGCTCCAGAATCAATCGATCATTCTTAGTACAATGCCCAAAAAGTATTCACTTTTGGAATCCTGTATCTTCAAAGTGAGGCTGCGCTCTTCTTCCTCAAACGTCAACACTCAACAATAGATGTAGTCCTTCACACTGGACTAGATGTGGGAATGCTCCAGAATCAGTCCTACTATGTTCTTCAGAATCGTTTGTGGCAAGTGGTCTTGTGGACGTCTCTATATTTAATATGGAAATGAAGTAACAAGAAAGTTTTTTCCATGACTCAGAGGTCCTTTAGATGTGGATTTTGAAATTAAGCAACTGACATTTAAATGGTTTTCGTATGATGTTGTTGTCATGCCCCATGATCATCTCTTAGTCAGCTACTTTCGAATACTGGTTTTTTTATTAAAATAACTAACTCTAAAAAAGTATTCCATAATAGCGACCCTTGATGATTGGGCATGGTTGGTTGCTGACTACGCATCCACGTAAGCTGTCATGTCAGTACGGGGTTTGCACAAAATAGCACAGTGCCACACAATAGGTCAGTAATAGTTAACTTGCCACTAGTGTTAACATTAATCTTTTTTTTAGTTCTCTATCTATATTTATTCTATTATAATACATAGATGTTCAAATAAGGCAATGTTGTATACTTGTATTCATGTTAATAAAACTATTAGCATGTAAATTGTGGTTGTTAAAATCTCGATCTTGATCTTAAATGTTTATGATTTAACGATTCTGATAAGAAAAAACGAGTCGATATTTAGTAAGATCTTAGCAAATATCTTAGAATGTACAGTAGGATATTAAGATTATGATCCAGTCCTGCTTTCGTAAAATAAAAAGATAAACATATGGGTTAGTTATCAAATTTGTTAATATGAACCCTCTTTATAGAATCCTAAAGTTAAATATCATAAAATAAAAATATTTAGTAATGTTATTAAGTTATTAGAATTATTATAAGTTGTATTAATTATCATTATGATGAAATTTATAGAATAAATATTAGATATAAATTAAAACACTTATAAAGAAAAAACAATACCATTATAGTAGAATTTTTAGATCCCGATCATATTTGACGATCTTAATCTTTAAAAAAAAAAAAAAACGATGCGAGGTAGAATCTTGAATATGACAACCTTGAGGTAATAAGAAAGTCCTTTTAACTTTGGATTACTTTTAATTATTTCATTAAAAGAAAAAAAAAACCATAACTTTGGTTTTAAATTTAAAATTGGAGTTAAACCAGAAACTTTAAAAATTAAACACTGCAAATTTATTTTATATTTTAATATTTATCTTCAAAATCTTCTAATATTAAGTCCCCTATAATGATATTTTGGTATTTGGAAGACCTTATTGAAACTTTTAAAAGATGAATTGACTTTACATTTACCATTATTATTACAATACTATATTACACGAGATATATGTGATCACTATAACATTGTATGAAATGGAAAGAAAGAAAGGGAGGACAGAGAAAGAAAGCAATGTAGTCTGAAAACTCTAAGAACTCGTAAACTCCTCCAACGAAATCCATGCAACTCAGATCCAAAATCAAGGAAGAAATGAACTCAAATCCTAAAATGAAAACCAAAATCAGGAACTCACGAACTCCCCACTATTTCTCTTAAACACAAAATCAAACTATGAAAATGAAACTATGAAAGTCTCGGACTTCCCTTAGATTCTTTGCTCTCATATTTAGTTGGAAAATGAAACAACAATATGCCGATTATTCTACATTCTCATGGTATCATTTTCATTCTTTTTGTCGCTCTCCTTTTAGTTTCATCCCTCTCCCGCTTTTCCCTCCGTATATAGTATTTTTGGAGAACAATTTAAATGAACAGTTTTGATTTTCCCATAAAAATTTAAGGTTCATAAGAGTAGCAACAACTTTTTTGTTTTTTAATTATTTATAGTAATAGTATTTATTTTTATCATCAATAATATCAATTTTAGTAGTTTTTTACTGTTTAGTGTAAAAAGGTTAAAAATGTTGATTCTATATATGGTAAAAAAATACAAATGTTAATGATTTTAATGATAAAAAATAAAAAAACTTGATACAATTAAATATAAAATTGATGTAACTATTGATAAAAATAATAATATAACTTTAAAAAATAAAACGTTTGTGTGAACGGTATACACACCCCGATTTCCATCTGGGTTGACACCGCCCAGCAAAACCCTCCGTGCACTGGCTCCTTAATTATTGCTTTGCTTTCCCTCTCTCTTCCTCCTCTTTAAATCTAATTGATTAAAGGTTATTGAGCCTATCGTTGAGTAACACTCTTTGGACAATGAATTAATAATTAGTTAATTAAAATAAATGTGAAAAAAAAAACATTAATTCATTGTCCAAAGAGTATTACTCAACGATAGGCGTGGCAATGGGTGGGACGGGATCTCAGTTCTCATCCTCATCTTCGCTTTTTAATCATTTTTCGCATAACAAGTGAAGTAAAAAAATTGTGCGTGCCACTAATTTGACAAAGAAAGGTTAGGGTTAAAAAAATGGATAGTTTCAATGACTCTTGTTGCTAATTCTAACAGCGTTAAAAAAACATAATCCAGAACGAAAGCTGTGTCAAATTGATATTGAAAAAGATGACAAGACGGATAACCGTAATTCGTGGGAAGCTTAAAGATGTGTCAGGTTTCTTCGGGTCAAACCGGCCGTGAGTGGATTTCATGGGACCCATGGTTGGTGACCAACAAGATTTCATGACGATTAAGATGCCGAATTTTAACGTTTGTATGTTAACTAGTTTTATAAAAAATACACCACTTTAATGTTTGCAAAAGAGAACCAAATAAAAAGGTTAACGGACTAAAAATGAAAGACCATTACGAAAATATTTAACAGTCAACTAACGAAAATAAATTCATGAACTATTTATACAACTTTTTAAAGATGATGGATATATTTAATAATCAACAATATTCATAAGTTAATAAAAGATTTCAGTAGTATTTGCAACAAGATTTATAAGATTCAAAGTCATTTTATGGTTGTTCACAATGAATAAAGTGTTCACAAAAAATCTTTTGTCAATATTTAGGTTCAAGTGAATAATACTCGTAAACATGTTTAATTAACATTACAAAGATTATATATAAATTTCACGAACATTCATACATTCTAAGTGTCTGAAATCATGTATCATATAAATTACGTTCAAATACATCAAAATTTTTGTAAGTGTACGTTCATATCATTTTAAAGGAGTTATGAGATGTGAACGTATGTTAAATTTACATATTATTTTTAAAACGTTAATTTAAACATGTTAATGGAAAAAAAATTTTAATGAAATTTTTTAAAGGTGGTACGTTCTGGTGCGCTGCATAATGAGTGGTACTCACTCGAACCACATACATACATATATGATTGTATAGAAAAATGAATGTTATGAGAAAAATTAAGAAGAAATTCTTATCACAAAATATATGATTAAATTATTCTGGGTTCTACAAGAACTATAATAGAAAAATATGTGTACCGAAATTTGTGATTAGAATTTATTCTTACAATTCTATCAATATTTGACTTCTTATCTCTCTCTCTCTCTCTCTCTCTCTCTCTCTCTCTCTCTCTCCCTCCCTCCCTCCCTCCCTCCCTCCTTCCTTATATACACACACACACATATAGATATACATATATCTCACACACACATATACATACATACACACACCCACATACACAATATGCGTACATATAGATTTAAGTTCACAAAAATATAATCAAAAATCCAGTATATCGAATGTACCTTCTTATAAAGTGAAATATTCTTTTTATAATTAAATTTAAATTAACAATACAATGTGACTTAAAAAAAATCACACACAAATATAACTTAGAAGTATGTGATTGAGTAATTGACTAAACTTATGTGAATCATAGATCATTTACACAAATATTCGTACATTTAATATATAAATGTATTGTCTTTTTGGGGAATAGTTTTATAATGTTGGTTTATAAATGTTTATGTAAAAAATCTAGGAGGGTTCGGTGAAAAACTTTTCTTAAATGCTAATAAGATTTCATCTTTCTTCTTCCATAAAGTCATTTTTATGTGTTTGATTCTTTGTCATTTGTTACACTACTTTTGTCTTATTTAAACTATGAATATGGCATGATACTAAATTCCTTTACATCCGATTGTTTAGTTTGCTTAGACATTTTTCAAACATGATACAGATATAAATACTGAATCAATATGTAAAAAAAATTTATGACCGTCACAATAATTTGTTGTCATAGATATGTACTTTTACTGAAGGTGGAACCAATGTTCAAGCTAAAAACCCACAGCAAGACTCTAAACGATCTTTTGTATTTGAACAACTATTTATACATACTGTAAATGTCATTTTTTTAGTTTCAACTTTGGATTAGAAATTATTCATAAACTAAGTATTGTTATAATGGAATAAATAACAAGATATAATGCTTGTAATGGATAATGAATAATCTCTTATGAAATTAGGAGGAATCAAGTACAAAGCGAATGGCCCTTAAATAAATATAATTTCAAAGAAATTTTTTGAAGTTATATTTATTACAAATATAAAATAATTTTTTTTTTAGATATGGTTAAGACTTATTGCGGAAAGTCGGTGGAAATGAACCTAAAAATACAATAATTATTACCATTAAAATGAAGCATGATTGGAGAAGACCCAAATAGTAAGTGGATCACAGCCCAGCAATCCCCACTTTCTGACTGATACTCACATGCCCTGAAAAGGATCCAAGTCTATGAAATGGTGTTTGAGTGTGACTAATTAATTGACTATGGGGTACTAATCCTAAGCCTCCCTAATTTATTGCTGTCGGAATTATCCCAAACTAACCAACTCTCAATATATTAACAACTTTATTTCCATGTCCTTTTAAACATTTCATTTCAAAAAGTAATAATATAACATATTTTATTTGAAAACAAATATTATCAGGATCATACGAGGTATGGTGGAATGGAAGGAAATGAATGAAAATGAATAAATTTATGTTGTGTTTTTAACTATGATACATTTTCAAACAATTTCATCATCTTTTCTTATCGATAGCGTACTCTCAATTCTCTACCACGAGTCACAACGTGGAGAATTAAGTAAAAGCCTACATAGAGGGATAGGGAATGGAGATCGGTTCTTTTGTAATGTAATTTCATTTTCATGATTAGAAGAAAAAAATACGAACCTTTTCATTTCCTTTCGATTCCATTACGTTGTACTAAAGGTAGCTATTTAAAACGCAAGAAACTGGTTTAGGCCAATACTTACATTACATGTGCCGATGTCAATGGTAGGGGTGTTTGACGTTGGGAGTGGACTAGGGTAAATTTATTGTGTGAACACAACTGTCTTTTGATATATTATTTAATTAAAATTGCATCCCATCTTCCATGAATGTGTAATTCTATGTTTGAATTTCCATAAAGATTATAAGATATAGTTTGGTTTATTGGAATGTTTTTTGAACAACTGGATTTTGGTATGTAACATTGTTTTCCTTCCTAGCATTATTTCATAAAACTCGACCTTGCGTTGAATATATATTTAATATTAACCAAGTTCAACCTGCATTTCATCTCGTATTCAATTTTTTGAAGTTTTAGGATGTTTTATATCAGCAATAATTTTGGCGCATAATTTAGAAATAAAAATATCTATTCATTACCTAAAAAAAAATTATCCTATTATTAGGGGTGTAAATGAGCCGAGCTACTCGTGAGCTACTCGAGCTCGACTCGAAAAAAGCTCGAATTAAACGAGCCCGAGCCGAGCTCGAGCCTAAATTTGAGCTCGTTTAATAAACGAGCCGAGCCCGAGCTTCACATATCGAGCTCGCGAGCCTAAACGAGCTTAAACGAGCTTATATATAAATATATTTTTAAATTAATAAATATATAATATATAAATTAAATAAATATAAATATATTAAAATAACAAATTATACATATTATTTGAAAAGATTATTTAAAAACTAATTAAAAAATAAAAATATATAATAAACGAGCCGAGCTCGAGCTTGAAAAATTATTCACGAGCCGAGCTTGAGCTTTACATAAAAAGCTCGAAACGAGCCGAGCTCGAGCTCGAGCCTGATAATTTTAAATGAGCCGAGCTCGAGCTTAAACGGGCTCGGGCTCGGCTCGTTTACACCCCTACCTATTATAAAATGTGGTTCAAATATAATAAATTATTCAAGCGGTGGACAAAATATCATGTGTATAAAGTCCGTGGGCCTTTAGTAAAATTAAACACCAAAAAATGATTTATTTTGTACGGGCACAAAATTAGAAAGTCGATCTTTACCAAGTTGCTCCAAGGGCCCAATCTAACTCATCGCCCTAGGCCCCAGCTGTGATCTGCATTCGGTCGAATATGCTATGGCACATTAATGTTTGCTCAATGGGTGTTAAGCCCAAATCTTAAAGCATGAATCGTGGGCCTAGTCCAGTTTGACTAAACCATGTGCATCTTGGACTCTTGGTTGGTTCGTCTTGACCATCCATAAATTAATCAAGTCCCAACAGATTCTCTTCGATTTCTAGCTCCAATTTGTTTTATTATAACAGAAAGATCCAAACCTTCGCACCCTGAACAAATTCATATAAAATGATAACGAAGAGGTCGCTTTGAAATCTTCTTCCAAGGATCCCGATCTAGGTGACCATCTTACCATTAATTTTTAGGGTAAAGTGTAAAGATGATAAAATTGTTACTAAATGTATGATAATCGTTTTATATGCGTACTTTACTTTATACCCTCACTTGTGACTAGCAACTTTTCCTTTAAACCTGAGAAGTCGAAACCAAGACGGCAGAATAATGGCCTATATACCTAATTGATGTGATTGTAAGAATATAAGCATGTATCTTCCAACATCCAATCATTAGAAGGACACATTATTGTAGAATTTTACATAAGTATATTCCCACCGTCCTTTTTTCTTTCCTTTTAACCCTTATGTATTGA
Organism: Centrapalus pauciflorus; assembly: GCA_020465985.1. NCBI lineage: Eukaryota > Viridiplantae > Streptophyta > Magnoliopsida > Asterales > Asteraceae > Centrapalus > Centrapalus pauciflorus. The sequence continues at coordinate 992,540 of JAANYP010004395.1, forward strand.
AGGTGCTCGGCCAGCTAGTCGTGAAGAAAAAGGATGTACGAAGAACTGCATAAATGAGTTATAAGTCATTAATGATCATATGTTCTGAAAGTTACATTTTTTATTAGATATGAAAAACGATGTCTCTCACAACTTTGATACTAATGCATTAGCCACTATTTGATAGTTTGGCTTGCAATGTGGTTCAAGTCAATTTGCAGGGCCGACTCTAAGATTTTGGAGGCCATGTGCAATAACTATAAAAGAGGCCCTATAAACTTCACTAATACGATAAAAATTATTATAAACATCCAAAAAAATTAAAACGACTAAAAACTTCATCATACATACCTAATTTTTTTCACAGATGGACTTATATTTATCACACATATTTACATACCTAAAATTTTTTTGAGGCCCTCTCCAATTATGGGCCCTGGGCAGAGGCCCACTTTGACCCCCCCAAGCACCAGGCCTGTCAATTTGTTACTCAAATCAAGATTGGGTTTGTGGCTCGTAGAAAGGCTAAAACATAATTTCTTAAAAAGTACTTATTCAGTCATTTTTCATATCTTCTTTCCTTGGTTGATTATGTCGTAGAAACGAGATCGGATTTTTATGTTGATATTTATGTTAGAAAGATAGTGTTTTTGGGATAAATCTGTTTCACATTTGGATGACAATGATGATGTTTTTTATGGTAAACCTTCCCAGTCCCCACCTACACAAGGCATGTGGGATGACTTTTACTTGCAAACATATGATAATGACAGTGTGTAAAAAAAATATTAATAATGATATTACTATCAAAAACTAGAATAAAATATTATGTCTTATAAACAATGAGCATATTTTAAGCAAAGCTAAATATATTTATGAAAAACAAGTACTTTAGAAACTAAAAAGTCAAAATTATAAAAACCATTCAAAATATAGGAACGTTTGGTTCATATTGTGCATGAAAATGAAATCACATAAATATTGTAATGCATGAAAAAGAAGAACTTTCTTGTGGTTTATAAACAATGGTTCATTAATTATGTACAAAATTACAAATTAATGGATTGTTACCAGCATTGAGTAATGGTTCAAAGTCGGACTAAAATAGACCACATGGATCAAAGTGAACCATGTATGTATTATTTGTTCATGAACCGTTCCATAACATCAAACTTTTTTTTTTTTATAAAAGAACAACTGATTTTGATATCTAAAAGATGGTTTATTTTTGAATTAAAAAAAAAAAAAAAAACTCATATGAATGATTTATCACCAAGTATTGAAGAACGAAGAGTTCACATGTTAAAAACATCAAAAACTAATTGAACAATAAAAAAAACCAATCGCACCAGGTAGGGGTCGAACCTACGACCTTCTGCTTAGGAAACAGACGCTCTATCCACTGAGCTACAGGCGCTTTTTGTTTAAATTTGTGTGTATATTCTAATGAAATGATTTATGTTTTTGGGATTGATTTTCAAATCTGTATTTTAATATTTAAACAAATAGAAACAAATAGTCATTATCATAATTTTACATCACTAAGATTGCAACTTTAAATATTTAATATATTAACATCACCTCTATATATATATTAATCACATATTTTTCAACATTTCGAATTCTCGATTATGTTAGGATATGATTTAATAGAAAACATTATAGATAGAAAATTATCGTATATTTTTTATAGAGTATTACTTCTCAAAAAAAAAAAATGAAAATAGGTTATAAATAATTTTATTTTCAATTCTACATAGCTACAGGATCAGACATTAAAAAAATACAAATAGATAAAAGTAAGTTAATATATCAACTATATACGTACAACTTAAATACTTAGTGGTTGAGCATTAAGATTCTATAAAGAAAGTCTCAACATCGATTTCACAAGTTTCAATTTCTTGAGTTTACTTGTTTTAAAAATAAGGCATGTAAAAATGTCATTTTAAATTGGAACACAATTTTTATGTATAATTACATATGTGAATGTGTACATATACAAATGTGTGAGATTTTATTTTTAATTTATAAAGATACTATCTTTTATTTATATACTCTTGTAACTTTAGTTTATGCAAAAAATTTTAAAAAGACATTTCAATAGAATGATAACTTATGATACCTTCTAAATTGTATTTCTCTCTCTACAAGTTTTCATCATTTTACATAATTTACTATAGTCTATAGGTATCATTTTAAGAGTATGTATTTATTATTTATCACTTGAAGTAGGAACTTTGTATCGGATCAAATAATTATTTTGACATTACACAATTATCATAAAATTATAATATGCATTAATTTTTATTATTTAAAATGTTCGTGAACTCTTGTGAGGTCCAAAGGATACTTATAACGTTAATACGGTCATTGACTTTACAAAGTCAACTTTATTGTCACCTTCACTGATTTGTTTGAATTGCTCAAATCAAATTATAGACATATTCTCATTTATTGTACAGACAATGCTATTCGATTATTTTTTAAGGGTCCAACTTAACGTACGGAAATTACATGATATTCATGATATTTAATTAGGGATTCATTCAACTTATTTTATTCTTTTAATATGGGACGGATTAAAAAAAAGGATTTAAATGATTAAAAAATTATGACAACCTTTGTCAAACATATGATATCAATGATGACATAAAAATATAAAACCATTTTAATTACTAACTTTAGAAAATTTATACTTGATCATTTTAATTAGGGATTCATTCAACTCATTTTACTTTTAGACCCAAAAAAATCTAACTATAATTTGTCATTTTATTTATCAATCATATTTAAATTTACACATTTGTCAATTCAAACGTATAACTGAAAGTAGGTCTGAAACAAACATATTCAATTTGGAAATTTTCATACAGAAATCACTCTAAGTTAAATATATTAGTCATAAAAAAATACATAATTTAGAGGCAAATGTGTGAGAAATGATGCAAAGAGGGCTTGATATTCTAATATCAATTGCGATCAACATGAATATATAATTTAACTATGTTGTAATTTCTTCGATTTTTTTAACTCATAATGTAATCTACTCTTCTCTCTAGTATGGTTCTTCATAAAGATCAATGATTGTGTTGTTTGATTGCTGCCAAACAAACTATTTTTCGATAAAGAGCCAGAGCATTCAGAAAGCGCCATGGTTTTCGACCAGGCCCATTAGTCATTAGGGTAATTTTTGTGTTGAATTTCTCATAAATATATCTTTCACGTAATTATAAATTTCAACCTGGAAACTACAAAAAATAGTCAACTTTTCATATTTATTTTCATGTAGAATTTTAATTGTGGATTATTTTCTGATCTTCAACTTACTATTTTTATACATTTAAAACCGAAAAGATAATTTTTGTAGGCTTACTTTTATATTGTGAAGTTATATAATTTATTGATATTAATAAAAATGAATTTCTTTTACACGATTGTAATTGTGATTTAAGATTAATTATTTTTACGCGTTTACATTTACCATGAAGATTTAGAAATTTTCTTGTAGTGAATTAATATAAGAGGCTTCCATCATGAATGTAGGCCATTAACGGAACAAATCACGTAGATATTTGTTCTCGTTATGTATACTGATTTTCCATTTTTTTTATTTCCTTATTGTTTGGGGTAATTATTGTTCTAGTTGTGTAATCAAATATTCATACATGATAATATTGATTTTTCAATAGAAAGTCTCTCATACTCTTAATTATCTCCTAAAACTACTTAATAATATTTTCATTACTCCGTTAGAACTTATCAATATTCTCTGATGCTCGCATCAGTGAATATGTTAGTAATGTTGTTGTTATAGAGAAGCATGTACGTATATACTTTTGGCATTGGTAACTCTCTTATTTATATGTTTTGATATGGTTGGTGTCATTTGTTTTGCGACCATAGCTTAATATTAGTCTTTAAAATTGTTGTGTTAATATCTTGTTGAATGTCTTAACATCTCCAGTTATAACTTATGATGAATCTTTTGATACATACACATACGTAGGAGGCTAGTGTCGATCAACTTATATTTTTTTACTGGAAGTTTATTTGTCAAAATACAAAATAATAGGTATCAAGTATATATATCATAATTGAACATATATATAACCAAGGTGTTCCATGTCTTTTCGTTTTTGTCACGATCATGTGCCTTTCTTCTATTGTGAGAACTGAAAGTTATACCATATTTGATAAACCAAATTCCACAATCTATATCTATATCTAGTAATAAAGTAAAATAATTTTGTCACGTGTTACTCTCTCGTGACATCTCAATTTCATTTTCCCGCTTATTTTATTATCATAATTCTATTCTAATGTTAATGAAATTTATTTAATAACTATAACTATTTTTTATAAACTATCATGATAATTTATTTTCATATTAATTAAAACATTTAATAAATCTATATATATAGTTAAAAATCAATGGATCAACATTCTATTCCAGTCAGCAAAATTTTTATTTATACGTATGTATGTTAGTTATATAGTTTATATCGTTTAGATAATTTATCTATTGAGTTTTAATATTAGCATTTAATCATTAAGAATTTGTAATTGTAATATACTAATTTAATTTTATATGTATTTTAAAAAAATATTATTTTATAAATATATCTCATATAATACATGGGCAAATAACTAGTACAACTTAAAAAAAAAAAAAACACTTTGACTCAAAATCCAATTTCATCTCAATAAAGAAAACCGATCGTGAAAAATAGATATCTCCGAATACGGATATTAGGATTTGAATTTCAGATAATATATGTTTTGGGATTGATTTTGTTGACTATTATTCTTTCTTTTAATAATTTTTTTTTAATTTGTTAAGAGTTGAATGTGTATTGATTATTGAGTTTTATGAATTTTCTTTTTAAAGAAAATACGAAAATATATGGTTATTTAAAGTGAGGATGAAGTTGAGAATATGACCAAAAATTCCGTTACGTGTACCGTACACAATGTATCACTGATCACATTTTCAAGTTGAAGACGATACCTCAAGTTAGGAAAATTTTAAATTAGAAACCATATTGTTATAAAGCTTAATTTGTTTTAAACAATGTAACACAATGTTTATGTCTGACTGTGTGTCAAATGAACAAACAATTAACAGATACATAAAAACATGTAACTTAGTCCACGTAATATCCATTTCATGTTATGGGTTTTAACTTTTAAGTTCTAACGACATATAATAGAATTTATATTATAAAATGGTAATGTACTTTTCTAAATTTGTCATGAATTAATCTTTATATATTATTGCAACACCGAGTTACACTTCTGCAATATAAACTTTGTTTTCTTTCATAAAAATACATCAAAGTTTAATTCTTTATGTTCAAGGGAAGGGACTTAATTTTTTTTGTTTTTTTTAAGGTAATGAATTTTGAATTCCTTCTTTATTAAAGTTAAGCACTATTATTTACTTTTTTCTAAATTTTTTTATTGATTTTGGAATTTAAAAAAATGAATATTATGTATCTACATTAGATAACTTACGAATTTCTTGAATACGGTTTAACAAATATCCAAAATATATTAAAAGAACATTAAAAGTTCATTGACATAAATAACCGCTTTGTTATATTTTTTTAGTAATGCAAATACAAATATGCATAGGATTATACATTTTGTATGAGGAAATTAATGCATATGGATAACCAATATAGTCAAATGTGGTCTAATTTGAAAAATATATACTTTATTTAATTTTGTAATTATAACTTTATAAGGCTTGAGGGAGTAAGTTCGGTACCCACCTCGGTACCAAGCATGATATTGGCAAACATGAAACACCACCGCTTCACCTTGGCATTTACATGGATAAATGGCATCCAAGTGCCAAGAGAGAGGCAGAGAATGTTGTGAATGTGCGTGTGAGTGTATAAATTTAAAGATAGACGTGGCAAAAGTGGCATTGCCACCGTGTGAATGTCATCAAAATGATAAGAGATGACAAAGCTGGCGTGGCGCTAACGTGACTGCAATTTTGCTTGTCATCCTTGTCAACAGTTGGGTCTAAAAACCAACATAGTTTACTTTGTCATCCTATGTGTTTAATGGTAATTTTAATCCATCGAATCATCATAACTATTAAAAGTTTATTAAAAACTTATTGTTAATAAATCAAGAAAAATCTATATTCTATATTATACTATTAAAAGAGTAACTATACTCACTTCTGGTGAAGCCACGTGTCGTCACCATGAATCGACACGTGGAAATTATAGATTTTAAAGAGAATAAAGAAATTTAAATCAAATCTACCCAAATCTAATATAATCCACTTTTAAATTCAAATAAAATCAAAGCAAACAAAATCTAATAATCTACTAACTTATTAATATAAGATAATATAATAAAAGTTTAAAAAATATATAAGAAAATAATTACTCTTCATATATATTTAGAAATATACAAAATTAATTGGTCATAATAAATAATAATATCATCTTATATACTTTTGTTTAAAAAATAATATTTATATATTTATCTTTTTATTTATTATATTTTATATATATTAAAAATATCCGCGTAATACGCAGGTAATAAACTAGTATGTAATTAATTACCAAAACCGAACACTAATCAAAATAACTATTCCTATTTATATCCCGTTTCTACTTATATTCGTAATTTCGCATGTTTGTATTGTGCCTTTTTAAGTAATAAACTTTTAAGATTTTTTTTTTTTAAGACAGCCTTGTGCCTTCGGAAGCCGGTGATGATGGGGGTACTTTTGGACAATTGTGAATTGCGGACCATAAAAGCCACATGAGTTTTGGTGGTTGACATTTTCTCCATTATTTATTTATCTTAATAATAATATAATAATAAACTAGTTTATTACCCGCGTATTACGCGGATATTTATACTATATATAAAATATAATGAATTAAAAGGTAAATGTATAAATATTATTTTTTTTAAACAAAAAGTATATAATAATGATATTATTATTTATTTTGGCCTATTAATTTTATATATTTGTAGATATATATATATGAATAGTAATTATTTTCTTATATTTTTTACAACTTTTATTATATTATATTATATTATAATTAATCAGTTAGTAAAATATTAGATTTTATTTAATTTGATTTGAATTCAAAAGTGGATTATATTAGATTTGGATAGATTTAATTTAAATTTCTTTATTATTTTTAAAACCTGCCACGTGTCGATTCATGGTGATGACACGTGGCTGCACCAGAACTGAGCGTAGTTAGTCTTTTAATAGTATAGATAGATTTGATTGAAAATGACATTTAATTTTTGATAACTACGTGTAATTTTGTTTATCTCCAAGAGTCAAATTCTACCAAACCTCTCTAGTGACGGATTCAGATTTCATATCCAATAATTTCTCGTAATGCCTATAATTAACATAACTACAATTCAATTAAAATAAAACGATATCATAAAAAAAACAATTAATATTTTGTGAATCATGTTACAAAATCATAATTAGGCATAATCTGTTTTTTTTTTTTTTTGAAAAACAATAAATATTATTAACAAGAAATCAAAGTCTGCAAGAAGCAAGACAACCAACATATACAAACAAAGTTAGGAGCAATCAGCCAATTACCCCTTGTTATCCCCACAATAACCAAGTCAAATTTGTATTTTATGCTACACAACACACTTTTGTTATACATAACAACTTTAAATAAAGTGATTATTCTATCATTAATCAAATTTTTATCATGTTTATCTTATACCTCCAAAAATAAAGGTGAATTTATTATTTTAGATAAAATGAAATGATTATTTTATTCTTAATCATATTTTTATTAGTAAAAATAAAATTATTATTTTATCCTAAATCATATTTTTATTGTTATACGTAAATATCCTCGAGTTATTTGCCCAACTATTGTGTTTTCAAATTTTATTTACCAAAAGATAGTAGTTTCAAATTTATTTACTAAAAGATGATAGTTTTGAATTTAATTACTAAAATATGACGAGTTTATCATTTGTTAGTTAATTTTTTTTACCTAAAAATAATCTCTTCTTTCTTTCTTACTTTTTTTTTTTAACTTTTATAAATAAAACCAACATTCATAAAAAAGTTTAATAACGATATCAATAAATAATAATCATTTATAAAATATTGATTTTATAAAATTAAACGATATAAAATATCATTTTTATAAATTGTTACGAAACTTTATAACTCAAACTCAAATATTATATATTAATAAATAATAAAACAATCGATACAATAAGTTCAAAAAGTAAAAATTTCAAATTTCCAATATAAAATGAAACTATATAAAATATCATTTTCTTAAATTTTGTTACGAAACTTTATAACTCAAACTCAAATATTATATATTAACTTTAAAAATAATAAAACAATCGATACAATAAGTTCAAAAAGTAAAAAATTAATTTCCAAATTAATTTACGACATAGTCATGAACATTTAAGATAAATAATATCCACATGAGTCTTTAACAAAATATCGATCACAAGTACCAAAAACATATTCGATCAATCAATTTAAACTAAAAAAACCAAAATATTAAATAAAACACAAGTCTTCTCCTGGTCAAAATGAATATTCGTCTTCATAAGACTTGTGTTTTATTTAATATTTTGGTTTTTTTAGTTTAAATTGATTGATCGAATATGTTTTTGGTACTTGTGATCGATATTTTGTTAAAGACTCATGTAAATATTATTTATCTTAAATGTTAATGACGATGTCGTAAATTAATTTGGAAATTAATTTTTAATTTTTGAACTTATTGTATCGATTGTTTTATTATTTTTAAAGTTAATATATGATATATGAGTTTGAGTTATAAAGTTTCGTAACAATTTATAAAAATGATATTTTATAGCATTTCATTTTATAAAATCAATATTTTATAAATGATTATTATTTATTGAAATCGTTATTAAACTTTTTTATGAATGTTGGTTTTATTTATAAAAGTTAAAAAAAAAAAAAGTAAGAAAGAAAGAAGAGATTATTTTTGGGTAAAAAAATTAACTAACAAATGATAAACCCATCATATTTTAGTAATTAAATTCAAAACTACCATCTTTTAGTAATTAAATTTGAAACTACTATTTTTTGGTAAATAAAATTTGAAAACACAATGGTTAGGCAAATAACTCAAATATCCTCATGTAAATTTTTACTAATCATACATCCCCGATCTTACATGTTAGTTTGTTAATGTTATATGATTAGCAATAATAGTGTGCACATATTTAATAGGGGTGACAATTTGAGCTCATTCAAGCAAACAGGTTGAACAAGTTTACAACCAAAAGACAAAAATTTAATATAATTTTAAATTTTTTTTAGAAAATAATTTGTTCAATAAATCATTTTCTAAAATTTCACGATTTGAAAAAAACATTATGTTTTAACTTACGTTTTTACCATCCCGCACTGGCTCGTTGGGTCGAAATTGTCACCCTTGATATAGAATGACCCAACTTATTATTATTATTGTAGTTCTTACTTTGTATTTTTATCAAAGTCGTGAAAATGACTTGTTGTCAACCCATTATTATTGGTCATTGATGAGAGAGAAAGAGGGAAACAACACTATTATCGTCGATCTATCTCTCCCGGCCTTAAATTGCTTGTTGTTCCACCATAAAGAACCAAAAGAAATGACACTGGAAATAGAATTAACGTCATTTTATCACTGACCCTAATCCACCCTTGTGGTCGTCATTTGTGGAGTGGAAATCGATGAAAATAGTGAAGGGTTTAATATCATACCAATTTTGGGTTTGATTTTATACAGATATGCTATCGATTTTAGTGGTTCGATTACACACATATTGGGGTTCTTCATACTTTTGTTTTGGTCTACTTCGGTTTCTTCATCGTGTTGAACCACCGTCACTATTGAAGCTTTGAAATCAGATCCACAAATTGGGTTCTTCATATCGGCTCTCATCTATTCTAAATCTATTCATCAATTTCAGATCTCGTCGGTGACATGAATTATTTTTCTTAATTGATAGAGTTCTATTCTAAATCTATTCATCAATTTCAGCAAGTTTGCGATGAATATCTATTTGTTGGAGTCGGTGGAGGTCGGTCTCCCCAATGTTGCGATGCGATGTAATCATAATGATGCATGGCTTTGATAAATGTATCACTCATGTATTTTTCACATTTTATTCATTTGTTTTTCAAGTACATAGCAAGAATAATTAAATAACACTAAAAGTTTAATTATCCTTAAATTATATTGAATAAACACTACAAATTGAAAAAGCATATGAACTCCAAAATTTTGTTAGCATATTCTCATTTCTAATTGTTAAAAAATCAGTGCCAATATTATTAATTGGATTTTATTTCATTCTAACATACCATAAGTTGCTAGGTAGGTTAAACAATAGAATCGGTTTCAACTTAAATTAGTTATGAAGTGAGTAAAATATAGCATGAAAGTAAAATTAATAAAAGATAAGAATAATTAAAAAAAAAAAAAAAAGACAAAATTATAGAAACATGCTTGCGAGAAGCCCACTTGATATTTGATATGATAAAAAAAAACATTAGTTGGAGTTGAGTGGGCATGTGATGTGGGTTAACTTAACTGGTAATTGAATTGAATAAAGAAACATAAGACCGTTGGGTTCACCAACCCCTCTCACCTACCCCACCAACATCTACCCCTTTCTATTTATTTTCTTACCCATTTTTACTTTATGTTTTTTAAAGAAAAAATACATTCCCCATCAAAACATCTTCCTCATTTGTAGGATCGCCCATGCATGAATCGGTTCGGTTAATTAATTAATTTGTGCATACTTCTTTTTAATTAATCATGATATTAGCCATGTTACGTCTTTTTAATTACTACATCTTTATTAATTTTCACTTGCTTAGATGTTTATTTACAAGTTAATAAGTGGATTATTATGAGCACACATTGTTTCATAATCAACATTTGAATGGACATTTACTCCATTAGTGTTAAAAGAAATTAACATACTCATCAAAAACAAACACACACACATATAATATCAAATGAAAAGATAATATATTTTGAAAAGTGTGAAAAACACTGTGATTCATCTTTTTACATATTAATTCAAAGTTAGTGAATCAATATATAAAATTAGTGAATCATAATGTTTCTCACCCTTCTCAATATATATTTTGCTTCTCACAATAAGTATGTATATGTGTCTGTGTGTGTGTGTGTGTGTGTATATATATATATAGGATTCGTTATTGAATTATTTAACGCCAACAAAAAGTACCACAAATAACATTTAGAATTGTTCCGGCCCGAACCCGAATTACCCGAACAGTCTGGTTTGGTTCGGTCCGGTAATTTTCCGACTTTTACAAGGAAAAAAAGAAAACGGGACCAGACAGAGTCCAATGAAACCGAAAACAGAATTGTAGATATTATAAGAGCCGGAAACCGACCCGAAAATAAAACGGTTCGGTCCGATTCAATTCCGATAAAACAGATATTTTGCTCATCCCTATCTAGAAGGCTAGAACAAGTTATCTTTGAGAAGGAGAAACAAAAACCAAAATCATAAGTGCCACTTCCACTTCCTTGTCTTACACTCACCCATTCTCGGTCTAAAGAAGTGCTAATCGTTGAATTACCGGAAAGCAATCCTTCTAGTTTGTAACTAGAAGCTCAATACCAATATTTTCACATAATTAATGTTGCAAACTATAACATTTTAAAAAAATTAGATTAGTATACTGTAAATTCTATACGTAATAGAAATTAAAAAGATATAAAAACAAGTAGATAATGGACTTGTCCAATAAATATAATAATAAATATTGGTTGTGCACAACCATTCATAAGCTATACCAATTCAATGGTATTTGGTGGTGATATCATATTCCTGAATCATGAAGGTGACAAACATTTTTTGATATGTTTTTTTTAAAACCAAGTTCAAGAACTTCGTTTCAACGATAAAGTTGGAGTTTTTGATTCAAACTCTTTTATTAAACAATAGTTTTTGTTTAATAAAAGTATTTTTTGTATTCCTGACAATTATAACTCAAACAATTATAACAATAGTTTTTTTTAATACATCGAATAAAACTAATTGTGACTTAAAAGTTTTTATTTTATATTAAACTACGGTCATGTAGCAAAAACTCATAAGAACAATAAAACAATAGTTTTCAGAAATGATTGCTAATATAAAATGATACAAAATACAGTAATACTAAATTATACATAATACAGTTAAAAATGTATTTTTCGTCTCATCATTTATTTAATTAATTAATGTATAATATATTAATCATATAATGGAGACTAATTTTGGATAGGATGCTACTTCATACACCATATTTTACACCAACTAATCTTTAGGTCAATTAACCTACATCACTTTTAATGAAAAAGAGTAACCATACACACAACCATAAACAATAATTTAGTCAAATTATAGGTCAAAAATTATAGATATGGTGTATAAAAAATTAGAGTATAATGCATAAAGAATGCCTTTTGGATACGAAAGAAGGAAGGTTGGCGGCTAAAAAATGATGAGAGTGAGAGGTTAAGTGTTAATTTGACCATCCAACTTTTAGATTTTTTTCGATTTAGCCATTAAACTATTTTTTGTCTCCATTTAGCCACTAAACTATTTTTTGTATACATATTTAGCCACTAAACTTTCTTTTTACTGATTTAGCCATTGAAAATTGTCTCAATTTGACCATTAAACTATCATATTTGGTTTCTATTTAACCATTAGTTTTATTCATTTTTCCCAAAGTAGAACATTAAACAAAGTTTAGTGGTTAAATCAGGACAAAAAATAGTTAAGTGGCTAAATGGGACAAATCTGAAAGTTGGACGGTCAAAATGGTACTTAACCCTATAATTTTCAAATAATTCAGTGTTGTAATTTAGGATTTTGAACATGAATTTAATAAACCAAATCATTTGTGTTTTTCTTGATTTTAAAAAAAGGGTTAAATGTCATTTTGACCATTCAATTTTTAATTTTTTTCGATTTAATCATTAAATTATTTTTTGTCACGATTTAACCACTAAACTATTTTTGTATACATATTTAGGCACTAAACTTTCTTTTTACTGATTTAACCACTGAAAATTGTCCCGATTTGGCCACTAAACTATCATATTTTGTGTCGTTCATTTTTTCCCAAAGTATAACATTAAACAAAAGTTTAGTGGTTAAATCAGAACAAAAAACAGTTTAGTGGTTAAATGAAACAAATCTGAAAGTTGGATCAAGTAAAAGGTAGGATCGGGTCGGTGACCGATCCTACGAACGATCCCACGATCCTATGTCCGATCTTGTTAAAAAATGATCCTACACCGATCCTGCTCGAAATCACTTGGTAGGATCGTAGCATCGACCGATCTTACGATCTTAACAACCATGATGTATTTGATATGATATTTATATTGCTTATCCATTATCACATGCTCCAAAACTTTTGAAGCACTTACAAACTAAGGTCCCACTCATGAAATAAAATCCGAAAAAATTATAATTTACTTAATAATGAATAACATGTTTATAGTTAGTATATGAAATGTTGTTTAGATTAGTTAATGGTATGAGTTGTGAAATGTTAAGAACCTAATATTATTACAAATGACTATGATTGATAAAACTTTCTTCGAACATAACTTTTGATTAATTAAATAAATTTTTATTCATTTTCTGTAATCTATATTCTCAAACATATTAATTTAAATTCAGTTTCTTTACAATTTATTCAGTGAGCCAAATGAAACCTAAAGAGACGTTTGTTTCGTAGATTTTTTTAAATGAGATTTGCATTGCAAGCATTTTTATTTTACAATATTTTTAAAATCTATGAGGTGTTTGGTTGATAGGATTTAATAGAAATTTGATATTTATGAAATAACAAATGTGTGTCGTATTTCCAACATCCTAAGATTTTAAATCATTTAGTGAATACATAAACCAAATATGCGATTTTAAATAGAAATCCCGTAAATCCCATGAAATCTATCGAAAAGAAACTCCCAGTAATTTAAAGACTACGCTACATCTTCTCTTAATTAAAACAACATTTGAAACATGCTTTTAGATTTCATAGAATTGTTCCAGATATATATACTTTTCTCTTGTTAGTATTTTGTTGAAATAAACCTAGATTTTGTCATTTGATTTTTACACCAATGGCTATAGGACATGCTAATTGACTAATTGTTGACCATCATCGTCTTCTTCGATAATCAATATACACATGTTTGAAATAAATAAAAGTTTTTAACGTAGAATAGTAATTAATTAATGTAGTTAATTAAGTTAATTAATAAGAAGTCACATGACATGTAGTTTTTCCTTAAAAAAAAAATATAAGGTAATGATTAGTTATTAGGGTTAGGTTTTGGTATTTGGGTTATTGGTTATAAGAATAAAGATCAAGTGTTTTAAATGTTTTGGTTTTTAATAAATATTGAGTTTTTGGGTTTTGTTAAATGATTGAGTTTTAAAAGTGTGTTTATTTTTATTTTGGGATAATTGCGCAAAAAACCACCAACTTGTCAGTTTTTTGTGATTAAAGCCCCAAACCATTTTTCGTTGCATAGAAAACCTCAAACTAACTAAAAATCAGTAAATCAATGTTTTATCAATGAATAACCCGTTGAAATCGGTTATTAATCCTACGTAGACCGGTAAATAACGTACGTGGAATAAATTTTAATTGTTGAACTCGGTTGCCAAGTATTACACATCATTGAAACTCACGTTGATAATTTTTAATTGTAAATTTTAAACGGGATTACATCATTAAGGAGTGTTTAAATGATGTGTAATACTTGACAACCGGTTTCAACAATTAAAATTTATTCTACGTTGATTATTTACGTGCCTACGTAGGATTAATAACCGGTTTCAACGGGTTACTCATTGATAAAACCTTGATTTACTGATTTTTAGTTAGTTTGGGGTATTCTGTGCAACGAAAAATGGTTTGGGGTTTTAATCACAAAAAACTTACAACTTGGTGGTTTTTTGCGCAATTATCCCTTTTATTTTTTATACCTATTTTAATTTATTTGTTTTGATTTAAGGTTATAAAATTTTACAATTAAGTTGTACACTTAAAAAAGTTTTATATTTCAACAATTTAGGTTACACAGTTATGAATCAATGGTTGCACAATTAATATTTTAAAAAAATTACATTATGTAATGAGGTTATTGGGAAGGAGACCGCTGGCAAAATGTCGTCTGATCATGGGTCCGCCCATGATCTGGAGGCATATATACTAGGTTATTACCCATGTATTACATGGGTTAATTTTAGAAAATGATATTAATATATATGTATAATATAATAATTATATGAAGGGTTATATGCCAAAAATAGCAACAACTTTTTGTAGTTTTACCATTTATACCAACATTATTTATTTTTTATCATTAATAGCAACAACTTTTGTATTTTTTACCGAATATACCAACTTTTGACCTGGAAACCTGCTATAGCAGGT
This sequence comes from Centrapalus pauciflorus, assembly GCA_020465985.1. Lineage (NCBI taxonomy): Eukaryota > Viridiplantae > Streptophyta > Magnoliopsida > Asterales > Asteraceae > Centrapalus > Centrapalus pauciflorus. Next base: position 1,008,027 of record JAANYP010004395.1, read on the forward strand.
TATCATCAATTAATACCAACAACTTTTATCTTTTTACCAATAATAGCAACAACGTTTTATATTTTTACCAATAATAGCAGCGAATTTTAACTTTTTACCAATAATAAAAACATATCAAATTAAATTTTCCTTTATCTTTAACTAGTCATTAGTTTTAAAAAACTAAATTTATGAAAATCGAAAAACAATAAAATAAGTTCATAATCCATTTTTTTTGTTTAAATTTTGTTAGAGATGAATAAAATACAATGTGTGCTATAAAAATATAAAAAATATGTTTTCTATAGACACTAAAAAATGAAGATTATTTTGATTAGGGGTGAGCATGGATCGGTTTTTGGAAAAAAAACCAAACCGAAACATTGGTTTTTAAACAACGATTTGATTTTTTGATTTTTATTTCGATTTTAGTTTGGTTTCGGTTTTTTTTGTCATGGTTTTCAATTTCAATTCTTTCTTTCTATAACCAAAACACACACACACACATATATATAGTCTATATATATATATTGGAATAACATATATATGGATACATAAAATAAAAATATGTAACACTTAATGCATTCTTTCACAAACAAGATTTAGACATTAAATCATTTTATCATTCAAAACTTCAGTTCGGTATGGTTTTTTCCGGTTACCTTTGACCTCCAAACCAAAACCAAACCGAAATTTTTGGTTTTTGAAAATTTAAAGTTCAAACGGTTTGGTTTTTTTGGTTCCGATTTTTTGGTTTTTCTGGTTTTAGATTGATTTTTGGTTTTTTTGTACACTCCTAATTTTGATATGCCATATTTTCATGCATAACCTTATAGGGATATGATAGGGCCGATCATTTAAGTGTAACATTACAACATGAAACTCAATTCATTTTCTATAAGACGTCACAGAAATATAATGAACACATTATGTTATATTTGTATTATTTTTTGGATACTTATTACAACAATATTTGCATTATTTATTTATGTGATAAATAAATGAATAATAATAAATAATTATGATCTAATTATGGATAATTAGTCTTTTATTTATTTGATAAATAAAATGGTAATATTTAAAAGATACATCCCTTTATTTTATTGATGATTATATATTATCTAAATTTTTGAAAATCAGATGACGTTCAAATTAGTTCATAATTTATATTTGTATCCACATTTTGTTAGAGATAGAATAATTAAATTATTAAATCATATATAATTATTCATAAAATAAACGGATGCAACTTTTTAATATTACCATTTATTTATCAAATAAATAAAGAACTAATTATCCATGATTAGATCATAATTATTTATAATATTGTTGAACTAAGTATCCAAAAAAGAATATCAAATGTAACATAATGTGTTCATTATATTTCTATGACATCTTATACAAAATGATTTGAGTTTCACGTTATCATGTTACACTTAAATGGTCGACCCTATCATACCTATAAAACCCGACTATGCATGAAAATATGATATATCAAAATAATATTCATTTTTTAATGTCTATAGAAAACATATTTTTTTTTATCTCTTTTATAGGCACACATTACATTTGATTTATTTCTAACAAAATTTAAACAAAAAAATGGATTATGAACTTATTTGATTGTATTTCGATTTTCATAAATTTAGTTTCTTTAAAGTAATGATTAGTTAAAGAGAAAGAAAAATTTAATTTGATATGTTTTTATTATTGGTAAAAAGTTAAAAGTCGTTGCTATTTTTGGTAAAAATATAAACGTTGTTGCTATTATTGGTAAAAAGATAAAAGTTGTTGGTATTAATTGATGGTAACCTGCTATAGCAGGTTTCCAGGTCAAAAGTTGGTATAATCGGTAAAAAATACAAAAGTTGTTGCTATTAATGATAAAAAATAAATAATGTGGGTATAAACGGTAAAACTACAAAAAGTTGTTGCTATTTTTGGCATATAACCCATTGGTAAAAAGTTAAAAGTCGTTGCTATTTTTGGTAAAAATATAAACGTTGTTGCTATTATTGGTAAAAAGATAAAAGTTGTTGGTATTAATTGATGGTAACCTGCTATAGCAGGTTTCCAGGTCAAAAGTTGGTATAATCGGTAAAAAATACAAAAGTTGTTGCTATTAATGATAAAAAATAAATAATGTGGGTATAAACGGTAAATTACAAAAAGTTGTTGCTATTTTTGGCATATATTTGATTTGCTTAATTTTAGTTAGTTAGTTATTAAATTAATCCATATTAGATTTACATAGATTTGATTTGCTTTAAATTTAAAAATAAAATCAGTAAATGACGTGACAAAAGAAGAGAACGACATGTGACAAATTAAATGAGAGAATGACATGTATCATTTAGTTACCTTTTTAATGGTATAGATATATATAGATAGATATATTCATTTAATCTTTCATGCGTCACTTATTTAACCTGTCGTTAAACCTGCTAACGCCGTTAGTCATGAATCGTTCTACCAACTTCACGTCCACCTAACCCCTCCGTCACCACGTGTATAAAGTCGCAGCCATCAAAACCAAGTACACACATTTCATCGGTAACTCCTCCACCACCATTAGCTATCAAACTCCGGCAATTCACCATGGATCTTCTCCTCTTGGAGAAAACTCTTTTAGGCCTATTCGCCGCCATTATTGGCGCGATCTTCATTTCTAAGTTACGTGGCAAGCGTTTCAAGCTCCCGCCAGGACCTATTCCGGTGCCTATTTTCGGAAACTGGCTTCAAGTCGGCGATGATCTCAACCACCGTAACTTAACAGATCTCGCCAAGAAGTTCGGCGAGATCTTCCTTCTCCGTATGGGCCAGCGCAACCTCGTCGTCGTATCATCTCCGGATCTCGCCAAGGAAGTGCTCCATACTCAAGGCGTCGAGTTCGGATCCCGAACCAGGAATGTCGTGTTCGATATATTCACAGGGAAAGGACAAGACATGGTGTTCACCGTATACGGTGAGCACTGGCGTAAGATGCGAAGGATCATGACGGTGCCGTTTTTCACCAACAAAGTGGTTCAGCAGTACAGGTATGGATGGGAGGCGGAGGCCGCTGCTGTGGTGGAGGATGTGAAGAAGAATCCGGCGTCAGCCACGGAAGGTATCGTGATCCGGAGACGGTTGCAACTGATGATGTATAACAACATGTTCAGGATTATGTTTGATAGGAGGTTCGAGAGCGAGGATGATCCGTTGTTCTTGAAGCTGAAGGCGTTGAATGGGGAGAGGAGTCGATTGGCACAGAGCTTCGAGTACAACTATGGCGATTTCATCCCAATTTTGAGGCCATTTTTGAGAGGTTATTTGAAGGTATGCAAGGAAGTCAAGGAGAAGAGGTTACAGCTCTTCAAGGATTACTTTGTTGATGAAAGAAAGTAAGTTATCCAATTCCAATTTTCTGTTAATTTGCCATGAAATTTCAAATCAAGTCATTGTTAGATAAACTAATTTAGTATATATAAATCCAGCTACAGAGGCCATTACAATTAAATTTACTAATTTCAATCTATATATGTTCATCTCTAACGGTACAATTAAACATACATAATGAGGCTAATGAGCTATGGGTTGTCAAAGTTGGTTTATATTTGGTACCTGTAGAGACACTGTAAAGTTCATTTAGGAAACTTTAAAATTGCTTCATATTCATTGATACCTGCATATATGTGCTTGTAAAAAGTATGTTTTACTTTTCATTTGGATTGAATATTCTGTGGGGTATTACTCTTAGGTTGTATGTATCGAAATGGAGCTACTTTTTTCCCCTCACTTTATAGAATATTAACAGTCATTGAACTCCATGAATCAAGCTTACATCATTCATTTGTTTTTTTTTTTTTTCTCAACAGAGAACATAAAATTTTATAAGGCGTATGAATTGTCACATTTTTTATAAAGAAGAAAAAGTGCATAGTAGGTTTAGTCAATGGTTTAAAAAGCAATTAACCCTTAAAAAGCTGTTTTTTGGGGGCTTTTTTAGAAGATATCTTATTCTTAGTAAAACTGAAAATGATATAAGAAAAATCTGTGTATAAAGAAAGTTGTAACGTACAAGCAAATAAGTGATTTTAATCATGAAAACTTTACTTTGTATAAAAGAAATCATTCGATTTATGTGTAGGTAGATTTACGTGTGAGTTGGTTGTACAAAAAAGAAAGAAGGCCCTAGAAGGAAATAATGAAAGATGAGTTAGGTGGATCTAAGTGAAAAATGACATTGACTGATTTAATAAAATAAATAAATAACAGGAAGATGGGAAACACAAAAAGCATGGACAACAACCAATTGAAATGTGCAATCGATCATATACTTGAAGCCAAGGAGAAAGGAGAGATCAACGAGGACAACGTCCTTTACATCGTTGAAAACATCAATGTGGCTGGTATGTTTCATCCCTATCTTTTTCTACTTTTCTTTTCTTTTTTTTTTTTTGTTAATAAAGGGTAAAAATGTCATTCTAACCGATCATTAATATTCACGGCACAATGGAAGCATGTCAAAAACACATATATAATTCTAAAAATAAAAACTAGTTGGGTCTAAAATGTAAAAAGAAAAGTCAATGATCCGGATTTTAAGGCACTTATTTCAAATGATTGAATCCGAATGTGTCTCCTTTTTGACCTTTAACACCAACTAACCCATTTATAACCACTTGACTTGGTCATCACCAAAGGTGAGAGGGGTTCGGTTCTCTTTGATTGAGGTCTCGGGTTCGAGCTTGTCAAAAACGAATCTCCTTAGGTGGAGGTGTGGGGTTTTGTTTTCATCCTCAAGGTGTCTAACAACGGTGCTAACAACTAACCACTAACATCTGCTGTTAAAAAAAAAAAAAACTAACCCATTTATGACTACGTTTTTTTGAAAAAAAAAAAGTTCTGGAAAATTAATTAGAAATCTTATGGATTTTTCGTACTTGAAACAGCAATCGAGACAACTCTGTGGTCCATTGAATGGGGAATTGCTGAGCTGGTGAACAACCCGGAAATCCAAGCAAAGCTGAGACATGAGCTTGACACGAAGCTTGGACCCGGAGTACAAGTGACGGAGCCAGACCTCCAGAAGCTTCCCTACCTTCAAGCAGTGATCAAGGAAACTCTTCGCCTTCGGATGGCCATCCCTCTCCTAGTCCCACACATGAACCTACATGATGCCAAGCTCGGAGGCTACGACATCCCAGCAGAGAGCAAGATCTTGGTCAACGCCTGGTGGCTGGCCAACAACCCCAACCAATGGAAGAGACCGGAGGAGTTTAGACCTGAGAGGTTCTTTGAAGAGGAAAGTAAAGTGGAGGCCAATGGAAACGATTTCAGATACTTGCCATTTGGAGTCGGAAGGAGGAGTTGCCCTGGGATTATTCTGGCACTGCCAATCCTGGGAATCACGATCGGGCGGTTGGTGCAAAATTTTGAGTTGTTGCCACCACCCGGACAATCAAAGGTTGACACGAGTGAGAAAGGGGGACAGTTTAGTTTGCATATCTTGAAGCATTCCACAATTGTTGCTAAACCAAGATCTTTGTAAGGATACATTATATTTATATGTTGTTGTATGTTTTGGGTTGACATTACTTAATAATGTGAAATATGAAGTTTGGATGTGATTTTTGTTGTATTTAATTAATGAATGACCTGGATATGGTTAACAACATACCATCTTCGATCACATATATTATGTTGGTCTTCTTTAAAAAACTTGATCAGTTTTGATTCATATAATAGTACGTGGGTTATGGTCTATTTGCTTAAATGACCGACTTCCAACATAACGACACTCACTACACCACTACGTTACTATGCTTTAGTTTATAAAACGCCAACATCGAAATAGACCCGAATTATGAAAATTATAGGATAAGCATTTAATTGAACCCTCCTTCACTGTATATATAGATAGTGAATTGTTTAATTGGGTTCTACCCAATATATATACTTAAAGGTGCTTTCAATTATCCTTCTCCTTCTCCTGGTTTACACTTTTGATATGAAACTCAGGATTAAGCAAGTCTGGAGTGGACCATGGACATACATCGTAGTAAGTAGTAACCAAACCCACTTAAATATTGTGTTCCAACCAAACCCACTTAAATATTGTGTTATGTGTGTTTGCTTGTTAGTCGCACGTGCTTCGAGTTATTCAGGTTTCATCTGCAAATCTAACCACATAAACCTTTGGACTTACCCTATTTAGTTTGGATGTGATTAAACCATTTCCGCTTCTATCTTCTTCTTCTTCTTCTTCTTCTTTTTTTTTTTTTAATGGTTGGACCTATATAAAAAATTGCTAAAAACGTGATACACCTTAAAAGTCATTATTACATAATATGTATTTGTGTGTATACATATGTGTGTATGTATATATTTGTGTGTGTCATATATTTTATTAAAGAGATTATTATGAAAAAGAAATAACGAGTTTTCATCATTACATGTTATTTTTTTTTCCAGAAAAGTCATCAAGTTAATATTTTTTTAGGTTTTGTGAAACTTGACTATCAGAGCCAATTATAATTGCTAAACCAGGTTTTTAAAAATTGAAAAATCGGTATACAATGGTAAAATTTCACTAAACAAAAAAAAAAAATATTAACATGATGACTTTTCTGAAATAAAAATACAGGCACAAAAACGCCAAAAGGTGAAAACATATATGTTTTTAATAAACCACTTATTAAAATAAATAAGTTATCAAATATGTTTTTACTAATACTGTATTATATTACTTTTTAAATATTTAATATTTTTTTACATGATATGCATTTACGTTTAATATAATTTAATGAATTTATAAAAAATAATAATATATATTCTAGCCAATATTATAAATAATACTAGTTTTTGCACCCATGTATGACGTAGATAATATTATTTCTATTTTATAAATAGATTAGTTAAAAAAATTAAATGTGATATATATTTCTATTATATATATATAGAGGTATAGATAGATTTTTTGGATAATTACTAAAATAGCCAAATCTCACACCTTTATTCACTTTTTAGCCACTTTATATATATTTTACCAAAATAGCCACACTTTACGTTACCACATTTACGTGATAGCTACAATTTACGTGATTTGTATTTTTTTTTTCAATTTTTAATGCATTACGTTACAAAAGGTGTCTGGTCACGTAAATTGTTGTACTTTACGTGACCATTTTTGCTCATTCCCCATGAATGTTTGGTGGGATGTCTTGTCACACTTTACGTGACCAAGTACAACAATTTACGTGACCAGACACCTTTTGTAACGTAATGCATTAAAAAAATGGAAAAAAGTACAAATCACGTAAATTGTGGCTATCACGTAAATGTGGTCACGTAAATTGTGGCTATTTTGGTAAAATGTATATAAAATGGCTAAAAAGTGAATAAAAGTGTGAGATTTGGTTATTTTAGTAATTATCCCTAGATTTTTTTATAATACTATAGTAATTAAATGTGATATCCAAATTTTAGTACCTTTGTTGATTGATATTTATTTTTCTCCGAACATCATTTATATTATTAGATATCTTTGTTTTTTTCCTTTAAACATCAAATCATTTTTTGTCATTTAACTTGTTATAACTTTAGATAATAATATATAATTTATTGTATTTTTTATTTATTAATGCTATTTTATTATACCTTCATATTTTGAATTTTCGTTTCTTATATATTATCAAATAACATATAATATTCCAAAACACAATTCGCAAACGGCAGGGAAAAAAATATAGTTTATATAAAAATTTAAATTATACAAGTAAATGAATTATTTTGGGAACAACAGTTGAATACAAAATGTGTAAAGCTCACTAAATTTATTACAAGTCTCTTAGGTGGCCAGCTGATTAACAAAGCCCAACCCAACCTTTCTTCTTAGAAACAAAATTTAGCCGAATTATATTCTTTTAACGCTAGTTAAGTCAAAAGTGATATCAACGTGGATTGTTGCGTTTAGTTAACAGAATTTATTCATTTATTATTTCAGTTTTTAATTTATAGTTTTCAAGAAAAAAATAAGGATTTGTTTAAAAAGTGAAAACTTGTTTATATAATAAAGTTTTTAATTTTAAAAAAAATAAGATAAGTGATAGAAAGTAAAAAAATAATATAAGTATACGGTAGACGATTAACAAGTAAGAGAGGAAGAGAGTATAGAAAGTTAATACATGGTAGGTGATAAAAAAGTAAAAGAGAAAGTATAAAAAGTAGTTTTTTAAAAAATAAATAAAAATTTAAGAAATTGTTGTTAATAAACAAGTTTCATTTTTCGAAAGTGAAATGAAAATTTGAGAAGTTTTCTGAAACTAAACACACCATTGAGATCTTAGAATACCATGTATGTAGATATTTTATTCTAGATCGAAATCCAAACAATTATGAAATAAGTTTTCTCTTTTATTTTCTTTAAGTTTTTGAATGACATGAAAGGAACTTTCTTTTTCATTGGTTAGAAACGAAGAAATTATTACAAAAATTCAAATACATCATGTATCAATGAAACTACAAACTTGGCTCCGAGTCTTCGCGTAAAAGATTTAAAGCGTAGCCATAGAACTTGTGTGGATGAGGAAGCGTGCTTGCGATGCTCTCTCGGTCACTAACACACCTATTGGCCCATGAAATGAGTTTGGGGCACTCGGCTTCGATGCTAAAGTTACCACGGGTTTCGTAGGTATAGAACCAACTAGTAAAGGGAACCAGTGCGACATCCAGAAGACCTACATTTTCACCCCCGAAATATGGCTCATTTCCCAACTCCCCCTCCAACTTTTTCAAGCATTCTATCAATTCTCTTTTTGCCGTCTCTTGATCTTCACCTTTTCCTCTCCATACCCTCTTTCCAATTCCGTAAATCTGCAAGCGAACCACAATCGTTTCTCGTTAAAGAGGTATATAACTCTACTTGTTAATTTGTGAATGAAGTCATGTACGTTCAGAAGTTAAAACCGTAGTGTAAAAAATGTGATAATTTTTTATATGACAACACCATGTAACAATTCTTTTTTTTTTTTTTTTCTCTAAATTTTCAACCGTTCAATAAATGCATCCAATTTGATACAACTGAGGTGCCGTTTGGATTGCATGAATTTAAAATGATGGATTCTAAAATGATATATAGGATTTAATTAGGGGATGAGTGGATTATGAAATGAGGAGAAGTAGAGAATATGAAATGCTAAATGAAGCAAAATCCTATCTTTATAGTTTTTATCCAAACATGACATAGGAGGATTTCTAAATCCAAATCCAAAATGAGTTGTTGAAATCCTCCAAACCAAAGGGCACCTGAGTACTTGAAATCAAGCATGTATCCACTTATGCTCATTTATATTTATTAAAGCATAGAAGACATACCTCTATTGTTTAGTAAACAAACATTTTAAAGATACAGATTTATTATGTTGTTGTTGTTTATATAGATATGTGTAAAAGATAAGGGAAGAATTATAACCTTTTTATCGATGTAGTCAGCCCAAAACAAGACTTGTGACTTTTCATAAGGGTCAGAAGGAAGCAAAGGACATTTATCTGGCCAAACCTCATCGATGTAGCGAACAATGATGAGCGACTCACAAATGGGCTTACCGTTGTGAACCAAAACCGGGATTGTTTTATGGATTGGGTTAGATTGAAGCAACAAAGGGCTTTTGTTTTTAAAGTTTTCTTCGCGACACTCGTATTCAAGTCCTTTTTCGGCTAGTGCGATTTTGACCCTCATTCCATAAGAACTTGCCCAACAATCCAACAGGATTAACTCATCCTTCATCTTAGCGGAATACGTGTTGTTGTATCAATTAATACTATAACCAAATTTATGTATCGATCGAGTAAATAGTACGGATTAAGAGATGTTAAAACTCGAGTATGGAGCATTGATGTTTATAAAGCTAACAAGTTGATGTCATTGCTTGCGTTGAGCCAAAGTGTGAAGAGGATAATTGGGAAGAGTCCTATTTTTCTTTCTCTATCATATATTAGAAATATTTTATTCTACATATTGACTCAATTATTAATTTATTATAGTTTATTACCAAATGACAGGATGTCGAATAATTTGGACATCTTTTATAGTTTAGTGTTTAAATTAGACATTTTAATAGTTTGGTGGATAAAATGATACAAATATGATACTTAAGTAATTAAAATAATACATCGACTTTGCACAGGTGGCATCCGTATCATCCAGAATGTCATGTCAGTGACATTTCAACATAATGAGCAGTTTGAATAATTATTTTTCTCAAAATAGAATGACTAATTATAGCTTAATGGCTAATTAATGTTTATAAAAAATAATTTAATGATCAAATAAGACAATCTGATAGTTAGTTAGTCAAATATATATACTAAACCTGTTAAGGTGGAGATAACCTTTATATATTTACTTAATGTTTTCTAGGCTCTCTTCTGCAGAAAGATTGTTTTTCAAAATAAAAATGGCATCCATATAAATAAGTTATTAATAAAATAAATTATAGAAAATTGAAATTTAATGCTCTTCAATTGAGATCAGTGAAGATAATTTTCAATAAATTTTACTGTCATAAAACAATTAATAATTTCCATCAGATATGTAGATGAAAATATCGTGGATTTATGAAACAAATTCTTCAAATTTCGTTTAAAACAAAAATGTCATCCTTATAAATAAGTTTTACATTAAATAAATTAAAAAAATAAATATTTTATGTTATTCAATTGAGATCTATCAAGATATTTTTTAATAAATTTTATCGTCATAAAACAATCAAAGGTTTTCACTTTTCATAACATCCATAGATGAAAATCTATTGTGAGACAAATTCTACAAATTTCGTCAACAAATCTACTATTTTAAACAATACTATAGTATTGTATGGTAGAGACGTTACTAAATAAATTTTAATCTTTTTTAGTCGTTTTGAGTAAAATATGAGGATAAGTTTGTGATATATTTATTTTTAATATGTATTTGGATGTATGAATTTGTATTTTAGATACTTAAATATTTGATTTACTTTTTAAAAAAAATTAGAAAACATGAATTTTTCGGATTATCCGATATCTGAATCCGAAATTCTGATATCCCAAATTTCAGATATGGATAGCAAAAATCACTATCGGAATATTCGGATATCCAGTTTTGGACACCCCTAATTAAGATAGTTCAATGTCCAAACAATCATGAAATGACCTTTTCTTAGATTCTCTTCTTTTATCTTTCTTCTCGGAGGACATGAAAAGAAGTTTCTTATTCATTATACACATGTATTTCATGAGTTAATTTTAAAAATTAATATATAAAAATAATTTAAAATTTTAGTTAGTTAATTGTTAAATTAAATCTTAATAGAGATATACTTGAGATGATATTATTAAAAGTTTTAATAGATAACATGACAATTTGAGAAAATTACTAGTGACAAATAGAAAGAGAATATGACAAGTGACAATTCTTTTAGACTTTTAATAGTAATATATATATATATATATATCTGTGTGTGTGTGTTTGTGTGTGTGTGTGTGTGTGTGTGTTCAAAAGAGTTTTTTTAAAAATCCAGTGTACCAAGAGTACCAATCCAAAGCCACAAGATTAAATAAATCAATGGTTGTGATAAAAAATTGAAATTCCATGCGCGTCCATTTTATTTAGCTGGAAGTGTATTTTCGTAATTACAACGATCATTCACAATACATATAAAATGAGCATTCACATTACTTATTTGATCATTCACATTACTTAATTATTCATTCATAACATTTATTTGATCATTCACAAGAATTATTTGACTATTTACAATTCTTTTACACTTATTTGATCATTCACAACATTTATTTGATCATTCACAATAATTATTTGACTATTTACACTTCTTGTATAATTCTTTGATCATTCACATTACTTAAATGATCATTCACATTACTTAATTGACCATTCACATTACTTAAATGATCATTCACATTACTTAATTGACCATTCACATTACTTAAATGATCATTCACATGACTTATCTGATCATTCACATTACTTAATTGTTCATTCACAACACTTATTTGATCATTCACAAGAATTATTTGACTATTTACAATTCTTCTACACTTATTTGATCATTCACGATATTTATTTGATCATTCACAATAATTATTTGACTATTTACACTTCTTCTATGATTATTTGATCATTCACATTACTTAATTGACCATTCACATTACTTACTTGACCATTCACATTACTTAATTGATCATTCACAACACTTATTTGATCATCACATGAATTATTCGACCATTCACAATAAATATTTGACTATTTACAATTCTTCTACACTTATTTGACCATTCACAATAATTACTTGACCATTCACACTTCTTCTATACTTATTTGATCATTCACAACACTTATTTGATCATTCATAATTATTCTACACTTATTTGATCATTCACAACAATTATTTGATCATTCACAAATATTATTTGACCATTCATAGTATTTATTTGATCATTCACAACACTTTTTTGATCATTCACATTAATTGTTTGACCATTTATAATAAGTTTAGAATAAGTGTGAATGATCAAATAATTATTGTGAATGATCAAATAAGTGTAGAAGAAGTGTAAAAGTCCAATAATTATTGTGAATGATGAAATAAATACTGTAAATGGTCAAATAATTCATGTGAATAATCAGATAAGTGTTGTGAATGATCAATTAAGTAATGTGAATGGTCAATTAAGTAATGCGAATGGTCATTTAAGTAATGTGAGCGATCAATTAAGTAATGTGAATGATCAATTAAGTAATGTGAATGATCATTTAAGTAATGTGAATGGTCATTTAAGTAATATGAATGATCGATTAAGTAATGTGAATGATCTACATTTGTTTAACTAATTATTTAGATCTACATTCAAATAATTATTGTGAATGATTAGAAAAAGTGTAAAAGTCCAATACTTATTGTGAATGATGAAATAAATACTGTAAATGGTTAAATAATTCATTTAATGATCAAATAAGTTTTGTGTATGATCAATTAAGTAATGTGAATGGTCAATTAAGTAATGTGAACGATCAATTAAGTAATGTGAATGGTTAATTAAGTAATGTGAATGATCAATTAAATAATGTGAATGATCATTTAAGTAATGTGAATGATCAATTAAGTGTTGAAGAATTGTGAATGATCAAATAAGTGTTGTGAATGATCAAATAAGTATACAAGAAGTATAAATAGTTAAATAAGTGTTGTGAATGATCAATTAAGTAATGTGAATGATCAATTTTAACTTTTTTTCCATAACCATGTTTAAATTAATGTTATACACATTATATATGAATTTCACATACATCCACACTTTCTATGTCCTTAAAAAATATGTAAATGATCATTCACACCATTCGAATGATCTTATTTCACCATCACAAGATTTATTTTTTGAAATTTTGACGTTGATCATTTTAATAAAACGTCTTATAATATTGTCTTATACATGTCTATATAAAAATAATATATGTTAATGATCATTCATAACAAGGTACATTGAAATTTCATGGGTACTCTGATGAACACACACACACACACATAGGGAGGTTTAGTGAAGAATTTTTATGCATTGAGGTACAAAAGAACCATTACCATCATTTACATCGAAAAATTGTGTGGATTAGATTAATGACAAAATGCCAGGTAAATAGTTGGACAATGTTATGCATTTTGTGCATTGCATGAACAAATAATGAAGGACATTTTGGGGATTATGTATATGAGCATATCTAATTAAATTTAATATTTTAACAAATAATCAAATAATAAATGTTAAATAAATTCAATTGATACACTTCCAAATTTAACAAAAAAAATACACAAATTCATCTATGCATCGTGTTCATGAATACGCATTTTAAAAAAAAATACACAAATTCATTTATGTATCGTGTTTATCGTTCATCTTTATTCATCATTTATTTTGTTCATCATCTTCGTGTTCATGGTCACCTTTTTTATGCATCTCCGTTCATCATCACCTTTATGTTAATCATCTTCGTTTATCATCAATTTTGTCCATCATCTTCATCTTCATTATCTTGATTCATATTCGTTCATGATCTTCATGGTCGCCTTTGTGTTCATCTTTTCGTAGGTGAAAGAGGGGGGAAGAGAGGGAAAGTGGGAGAGATTTAATGAAATGTAAATAATACTGATTTAATTTCCATATTATTTTATTTCTATATATTTAATTTCAAATATATTTTGTATTCCTTGGTAGATTATCCGATGCATAAAAGTTCTCAGAGGTTACTCAGTGCATAAAAATTCTCATTTGAACCTTAATATATATATATATATATATATATATATATATATATATATATATATATATATATATATATATATATATATATATATATATATATATATATATAGATTGAGGTTCAATTGAGAACTTTTATGCATCGGGGCACCTCGAGGCACTTTTGTGCATCGGATAATCCACCAAGGGTGCACAAAGGGCATTTAGGGAAAACTAAAGACATGATAATTAATTTATTTCTAAAAATCATTAAATGATAAATAGGAGTTACACTTTGAATTAAAATCTCATATTAACTACATTCCTTCCTCCTCATTTCTCTCTCTCTCTCTCTCTCTCTCTCTCTCTCTCTATCTATCTCTCTCTCTCTTTAACTCTAATCATGTTCTTCATGATTTTATTAGTGATGATGATTTGAAGACGAAGAATAACGATGAACAACGATGATGATGAACATGAACAAGAGAGGTAACCGATGATAATTATGAAGAACATGATGCATAGATGGATGATGAACGATGAATAATGATAATGCATAGATGGATGATGAACAATGACAATGCATAGATGGATGATGAACGATGAACAACGAAAAATGATGATGCATAAATGGACGATGAACAATGACGATGCATAGATGAATGATGAACAAGTTGAACATGATGCATAGCTCAATGAAGAATATGAACGACAAACACGATGCATAAAAGAATGATGAACAAGTTGAACACGATGCATAAATGAATTTTTGTATTTTTTTGTTAAATGCGTCTTTTTTTAACATGATGCATAGATAAACAAGATTAACGATGAAATGCATCGATATCCATCATCTTTTTTTGAATTTGTGTAATTTTTGTTAAATTTGGAAATGTATCAATTGAATTTATTTGTCATTTATTATTTGATTATTTGTTGAAATATTAAATTTAATGAGGTATGCACATTCCCCAAAATGCCCTTCCTTGTTTGTTCCTATAATGCACAAGTTGCATAAAATTGTCCAACTATTTACCCTTTTGCCATTAATCTAACCCATACAATTTTTTGATCTAATGGTTGATATGGGTTCTTTTGTACCTCGATGCATAAAAGTTCTCAATTGAACCTCCCTCTATATATATATATATATATATATATATATATATATATATATATATATATATATATATATATATATATGTATGTATGTATATATGTATATATATGTATGTATGTATGTATGTATGTACGTATGTATGTATGTACTCAAGTTCAATGGAGTCCTAGAGTCTGATATTAAATTTACATGTTTATTATAATAAAATTTCTATTTAATCCAAAAATACGATTGATAAATTCACATCAATTCAATTAACTAAAATACAAAAGTTTCGTTTCATGCAAAAGTACAACATGTACATGTTCAAAAGTTTACTAGCACTTCACATCAATTGACATAATATTGTTTAAATATTATATTTTTGCATGAAATAAAACCTTTTATCGAAATGAACTTTAAATGATGTGAACTCATCAATCATAATCCATTTTTGAACATGTGTATATTGCATTTTTACATGAATAAGAACATTTTATCGTAACAAATATATATATATATATATTTAATATGGGAGTCCAGGACTCATGGAACTCAAATATACACACAGATACACTTGTATTCACCAATTAATTTGTTGCCATATATATTAATTTGTATTAATAGATACAACAACAAAAAAAGATACGATTCTTGAAATTTAGTCATATTTATGCGAGTAATGGTAATGAAAATGTGTCATTAAACGTCAATTAATTAAGAAGAATTAGAATTAACCATACAGATAAATCAACATATAATAAATGTGTATATATGCATGCAATCTTATACTATTACAAGATATATTATATTGTTAAGGTTGCTATAAATTGATTCAAAGTATCATAAGATCACATCATCGATCCGATCCATTTCCTTTCGATCAGTATAATAGATCGACTAATTAACTGATAAATATATACAATGGTTTCAGCTCCTTATTTTCTTGCTACCATTGTTTTGTTAAAATTATCTTCTTGTTTGTGTGCTGTCCTCCATAGCAACAATACTTTTGGATCCAAAGGTTTTGCACCTGCTTTGGGTACATGGTATGGGGATGAAACCGGTGCCGGAAGTGGTAATTGAAATCAAACTTTACAACGTTATATATTTTGTTAATTGTTTATGACATTATTAATCATTTTATTCCATTAATTAGTATCATAGTTAATTTATGTCTTAACTTAATAATTAAGTAGTACGGATAAATCAGTTTCGTGATTAATTATGAGCGTGCAGGAGGAGCTTGTGGATGGGAAGACGATGTAAAAGATCCTCCATTGTCATCGATGATAGCTGCAGGAAATGCTAATATCTTTTTGCAAGGCAAGGGATGTGGCCATTGTTATCAGGCATGTCAATATCGTTGTGTTTTGTTCATCATTTAATAATGTAACATTAAAAAAAACATATTTTTGAAATAAATTTAGACTAATATATATAGTACCCTGCAAATATAAATATATATGCAGATAAGGTGCACCCAACCACCTTATTGCTCAGGCAATCCAGTTACAGTAACGATTAGCGATGAGTGTCCTGGTGCATGTAACAACGTGCCTTTCCATTTTGATTTAAGCGGGTTTGCTTTTGGTGCAATGGCGAAGCCTGGCCAAGATCACAACCTGCGACAACTTGGCCAAGTTAATGTGGAGTACAAAAGGTTTGTGTTACCAAGATTTTGATTCTGATCTATCCAGCTAGCTATATATATATATATACACGTATGATTATTCGATTGATGAAAGAAATTAATTAACGTTGAATATATCGTGTGATATATGATCATCACAGGGTGCAATGCAGTTATGGGAGTTCTAGAATCTCATTCAAAACCGCTCGTGGTTGCAACCCGTATTGGTTTGCGACCGCAATAGAATATGCAGATGGTGATGGTGGTTTTCGATCTGTGGAGATAGCAGCGGGTGGCACTCAAAAGTTTGTAGCCATGGATAACTTATGGGGTGCAGTTTGGAAAAAAGACATTGACCCATCATTCAAACCTCCATATTCATTTAGGCTCACCTCTGCTGCTGGGAAAACCATTGTTGCAAATAATGTGATTCCACAAAACTTTGAAAGTGGTCAGAAGTACCCATCAGATGTGAATTTTTAATTAAGTTTTGGATTTTGTAAGCCATAAGGACCCTGATCATGGTTTTTATTTACATGTGTAATTATAATTTATAAATAAGTTAAGAAAATAAATATAAAAGTTAGTAGAAATTATATATTTGTGAATGATCTGAAGATTAACTTGTATATCTGAAACTACTAGTAAAAATATAATGATAACACATGATAAAATCAAAATAGCATATATAAAGATTATATTTAATACATGTATTAATTATTGAATGAGTTAACTATATATGTAGACATATGAGTTAGATTTGTATCATTACACATTTGACAAACTGTGAATTAATTACTCTATAATCTATATCATCTACTATACACAATACCATATTAATTATAATGTATGTATTTCCAATTATGTCTAGGTTGTGTTTGTTATTTTAAGAGACTGAAGTCTGAAAACCACGTATGAAATTAAGAGGTGAATGTAAGGTCTAAAGTCTGAAAAACATATCTGGATTAAGATATGATACGTCTGAAATTAAGAGCTAACTTAAATGTTTTAATTAATTAAATTGATTTTAATATTTTAGTTAAATAAAATATCAACTTACGTCAACCTTTTAAATTAAGACTTCAGACGGAAATCCACAACTTAATTTCAGACGTGATTTTCAGACGTTCTAACCTTTTAAGTCTGAAATATAACAAACAGTCTGCATGTTTTGACTTAAGATCTGAAATCCACTTAACTCAAAAATGTAACAAATAATCTATTTTCAATTAAGATCTGAAATTAAGACTTCGGATCTTTTTAAGAGTTAATTAAGTCCAAACAAACGCACACTAACTTTGATATTATAAATTTTAGGATTAATTAGAGTTAAATTTGGAGTTAGGCTTGAGTATTGACGACATTCATGCCTATTTAATTACTATTTAATAAAATCATATATCTTATGATTCTTATCATTAATATTCGAGTGTAGTGATTTAATAAATATATAGTTTGAAATAAAATATTATTTGATATAAAATATATACTTATAATATATATACATATATACATACATACATATATATATATATATATATATATATATATATATATATATATAGAGAGAGAGAGAGAGGGGGGTTCAATGGAAAACCACAATGCACCTGAAAACTTGTGAAAACCGCACTGCACCACCACAAATGCATCAAATTCCACGCGTGATGCATCAAAATCTCGCATGATGCATCAAATTTCCCGCGTGATGCATCACCTTATTCACGATCATGCCACCGCGTTTTTCATGAAATGCACCAAATTGGACGGTATACGTAGGTTTCCATAGTTTTCACGTGCATAGTGGTTTTCCATTGAACCCACCCATATTTATTTTTTTTACACGCTTTAAAAAGTGCGTAAAAATTTAGTAAATTTTCTACGCTTATAAACGTTTTTAAGATTGTTACACTAAATAGCGTGAAAATATATAATAAATCATCTTAATTATCACATTTAAATTTATAAGGAAGGAAAAGTTCACATGTATAAGTGTGGACAAATTTTAATATTTTAACACATAAAAGCGCAGAGATCAATTTGTAACACTCAGTTTTCTCACGCTTCCTCTTATGCGGACAAATTAGGTGTGACAAATTGATTTTCATACTTTTAAGCGTGGACAAATTATTAGTTTGTCCACATTTATAAGTACGGACCTTTTTAAATACAAATTTGAGTATAAAAACTTCATTGTTGTCTAAAATTTGTCCACACTTATAATTGTAACTAATTTTTACATCCTTATAAGTAGGGGTGAGCGACGGGTACCATTTCCCGACCCCGAACCGGTACCGAACCGGTACCGGTACCGACCGGTACCGAATTAATATATTCGGTTCGGTATTCGGTTTTTAAATTAGCTAAAATTCGGTATTCGGTACTCTCGGTTCGGTATTCGATTTTTAAATTAGCTAAAATTCGGTATTCGGGACCGAACCGGCACCGTATAAAATTATACGGTTCGGTATTCGGTTCTTTCAAAACTAATAATTCTGTTTCGGTATTTTCGGGATCGGTACCGGTTCGGTTCGGTACCGAGCTCACCCCTAGTCTCCCTCCATCTTCTTTCTTTTTCTTCATATAAAAATATTGATCAATTATATATATATATATATATATATATATATATATATATATATATATATATATATATATATATATATATATATATATATATATATATATATATATATATGAGTGGGTTCAATGGAGAATTTAATGCATCAAAAAATCTTGGAGAACCACAATCCATCGCTAGAAAATCGTAATGCATCATGCAATCACATACGTATTATTCACATGAGCAAATGAACATAACCATATTATTTACGACGTGTTTATGGATGTAAATGAATAGGTACGTGCTTTTTGTTTGTGTTCGCATATTAATTAAATTATATGAATAAATCTTCTATAAGAATGAATTAATGGATGAGATTTGTGAAATTTGGCTATTAGAACCCTATTATAGTTGGTAAATCGGATTTTCTAAAAACTGAAAAACCAGATTATAATAGCCAAAATCCATAAAACCACTAAATAAATTAACTTGAGGACGTACGTTTTTAGAAAACAATAACATGAAGGGACCAAAAGTTAAATTGATTTTTTCTTCATAAATAACCCCTTAATATATTACTAATATAACTATTTGAAAACTTCTTTTTACTGTTCAATGAACAGTAAAGCAAGCTGCCAGGCAGCTGAAGCAGGTAGGTAAGCAGCTGACTTATTTTATTACTTTATATATATTATATAACATTTCTATTTTTCTATGATAACTTTTGATATATTGTATTTATTAAAATTTGAATATATTATTACGATCGCATTATTTTTGTCTACGTTCTGATATAAAATTTATCGTCGTCGGAACCAGTAAAGCAGGCAGGTAAGCAGCTGACTTATTTTATTACTTCATATATATTATATAACATTTCTATTTTTCTGTGATAACTTTTGATATATTGTATTGTATTAAAGTTTGAGTATATCATTACGATCGCATTATTTTTGTCTACATTCTGATATAAAATTTATCGTCGTCGGAACGATTTTCGTTAGGCAGCCAGAAATGCAGCTTCCTAAATATTTTATTTTATATGTAATATATAATTGTTTTGTTGTTCTAGAAACGTTTGATATTTATATTTTATCAAAATTTCAAATATATCATTATGATCACTTTTCTTTTATCTACATTTTAACATAAAATTGTATTTCGTCTCAAGCTATTTTAAAATGACAAAATTATAAATTATTTATCTACATTCTAACTGGCCGGCAGATAAACGACTAATGTTATTTTATTATTTGTAAGTAATACATTTATAAAGATATAATTTATGATCCTGCTGAACGTGCGGGTAAAACTACCTCGTTAATGAACATTAATGTACTTCTCATTAACCGATCACCTAAACATTTAGTTCATTTAGAACACTGATCCATTTCTTGATTTCTTCTTAAGATAATAATAATATATCATCGAATTCCTGTAATTTTACAAACACTGCTCATGAATTTAACTTTATCATTTTATATTTTGATAGAAAGACCGAAGCTTCAAAGACTTTTATTTTTTTCGAATTAGTAGCATTTTATGTCACAAACTGATATTTTATATTAGATATTACTAATCATCTTAATAAATAATTTTCTTAAGTTACAAAGAGCATTTTGAAAACGATATGTATATTAAGAATTGTGTATACATTTTTATTATTTTGAAAACGATATGTATTGTAAGAATTGTGTACACATCTTCAATATTCAGTATATTAGATACAGAATTACAAGCTTTGTGTAACTTATGACCTACCTTCGGTCAAATATTCAGTTGATAATAATAATATATCATCGAATTCCTGCAATTTTACAAACACTGATCCATTTCTTGATTTCTTCTTAAGATAATAATAATATATCATCGAATTCCTGCAATTTTACAAACACTGCTCATGAATTTAACTTTATCATTTTATATTTTGATAGCTTACGAGGCATCGGCCAAGGATTTGTTTCTAACAATTCTCTTGTATTGTTTATACGGCCGTCCCTAAAGGGAGGGGGTGACAACCCAAGACATCAGACCATCGATGGACATAATTTTTCAATCAAATCAGTAATGTAATAAACTATGTTTTACTGTTCAATGTTTATATACTCATTATCAATGAAAAAAATCATAATATTAAACGATGATAACAATGAAATCAGAAAAATGTCACAAGTTAAGGAAGAATATTATTACCAACATACATAAGATGTGTTATAATAAACAATGAGAAATTTGTTTTAGTTCTCAATTAGATGCTTCTTGTTTAAATTTCAAATCAAACAACTTAACATAAAAAGTGATCAAACTCATTTAATACATAAATGTTGTTTTTTTGAAAAGATATAAAAAGACATTACCTTTTTATTTTGTACTAGACGTGGAAATGCTCCGTACCGTGTTGTGTTTAGAACGTGTTGTGTTTAACTATGTTCTAAGTAGGGGTGTTCATAAAATTTCAAATCCGAACATCCGAAATAAAAATCCTAAAATCCGATCTGAAACTATCGGATTCGGATATTAAAATTCCAAAATTTCGGATATCCGAAAATAAAAAAAACTTTTTAAAAATTTTATATGTCTTTAGTATTGATTATTTACATAATATGTGTATATTTTTTAGTTTTATCTTGATATTATAGATTTATTAACTAATATTTTATATATTTTAGTTTTTTAATCATTTTTAGTCGTTTTGAGTATAATAATTTTGGATATATTTAATAAGTGATATATTTATTTTTAACATGTATTTGGATATTTGAATTTGTATTTTTGATATTTAAATACTTGATTTAATTTTAAAAAATACGAATGTTCGGATATTTGGATAATCCGATATCTGAATCCGAAATTTCATATTCGGATAACAAAAATCAGTATCCGAAATTTCGGATATCTTTGGACACCTCTATTTCTAAGCCTTGGGAATGACAAAGGAGATCTACATCTCGTGTTGTTCTCAACAAAAATATGCACAAACACCACGTGAAGTATTATTTTAATATTTCTAAGTTTTAAAATATCATATGATCGAAATGTACCAAAATTTTAATAAAGGTGTTTTTTCCTTTATCAAAATAGTCCATACATTTGAATTAATATTTTTTTGATACACGAAAAACTATTTGTGCTTGTGACGTAGACACCGGCCTTAGAGCAATCGCTATACTGAAGCCGCCGGCTCATCGGCTTGCCATTTGGCAACTTCCCCGGCCGGAACACCGCCCCGTTCGCGCAGGCCTGCCCGGCGGCTCCCGTCCAACGGCCCTGCAGCCTCCCACGACTTTTCTCAATCTCTCTCTGAAAATTAATTTGGTTAATAAGTATTGAGATAAGAAGTTGAAATTGGTGGGTAATTCTAATGTTTTAAAATAAAAATGATGGAGAAAGAAAAGTTGATGTGACGCTGAGGTGTCTAAAATGGTGAATTTGGGAGGGGGTGAGTACACCCCTCACTATTAACGAATTTCAAACACGTACGGCATGAGCCTTTATTTTAAAAATAAGAACAAATGACCTTGGAGAGTTGAAATATAACCCAATATCGAATTTAAAAAATTCAAATCCTTAATTAAGTGTGTTAAGTCACTCACAAATAGTAAGTTAAAATTATGTACCGTGTACGTACGTATAGTAGCACGGTTGTCAAACACATTTATCCACAGTTTTTCTAGTAGTGTTTAGATATTGTATTATTTTTTCCTTAATTTTATGAAGATTCATAAGACAAACAAAACTACAACCACATAAACGTCTACAAGGACGAAAATAAACTTAACAAACGATTAAACCAATTAAGCCAATTGCAAACAGAATGAGAGGCCAAACTAAATAAACCAAAAAAGCAAAATTAAGAAGAGGTACTGCTAGCTAGAAAGAGGAACAAAACCAACTAAAACCAAAAGGGAATGCACCGAAACTTTAAACAAACCCCTCCGAACTAAGAACCACATGCTTTTGGAAACAAATATATCCCCTCTGATTTAAGAACCGAAAACTTTACGTACATCTTTTGGTTAGACGATTGTACGTAGATCGATCATATGCGCGCTTTGTATAAATGGTTACATGAGTTACAAGATTACGTGATGGACATTTATACATGTTTACAATATATATATATATATATATATTCGATCTCTTACAGTGATTGCTATAAATTTTCATAGAATATATATATAGAAACATTTCATTCCTAGATAAATTAAGAAAATGTTAAATAAGATAGTTTCAACTGATGGTGTTATTGTTGTGATCAGCGTTTTGTGTTTTTGTTTATGTGGTGCCATCACTAATAATACTGGTTTGGCAACATGGTATGGGTCTGAAACCGGTTCCGGAAAAGGTAATATATATTCAACTAATCAAATCATCCATCATATATATTAATGTAAATTTCACTTTAATTAATTCCAGATAGTTTGTAAAAGTTTATTATATAGATATAGTTGATGTATATATATATATATAGGGTCGAGATCCATGGAAAACTATATTAGACTGGAAAACTGGAAAACCATATCAAATGCACATGTTCATTATGATAAAATGTTAAATTTCATGTAAAATTATAATATACATATGTTCAAAATTGCATTATGATTAACTAATTCATATCATATACATGTTCGTTAAGACAAAATGTTTAATTTTATGCAAAAATGCGTAATATACACATGTTCATGCAATTGCACATTTGAACATGTGCATATTGTTATTTTGCATGAAATGAAACATTTTATCCAAATGAACATGCAAATTATGTGAACTAGTCAATAATAATGCACATTTGAACATATGTATATTGTAGTTGTGCATTAAATTAATATTTTACCTTAATGAACATGTGCATTTAATATGGTTTTCCAGTTTTCCAGTCAAAGATGGTTTTCCATAGATCTTGAACCTATATATATATATATATATATATATATATATATATATATATATATATAGGGGTGTGTTCAATGGAAAACCACTATGCACCGGAAAACCGTGGAAACCTACGCATACCGTCCGATTTGATGCATTTCATGAAAAACACGGTGGCATGATCGTAAATAAAGTGATACATTTTGATGCATCACGCGGGAAATTAGATGCATCACGCGGGATTTTGATGCACCAAGCGGGAAATTTGATGCATTTGTGGTGGTGCAGTGCGGTTTTCACAAGTTTTCAGGTGCATTATGCAGAAAGACGGTGTATCACGCGGGAATTCGATGCATCACGCGGGAATTGTGATGCATTTGTGGTGGTGCATGGAGGTTTTCCAAAGTTTTCCGATGCATGTTGGTTTTCCATTGAACCCCCCTCTATATAGGGATGAGATCCATTGTGAACAAGTTATTCGTTGTGAACGTTGTGAACAAATAAAAAAAATACATATAATCATTCATATATATCAACAAGTGTTTGTAATATGATTCATATGATTCAAAAGATTCATAGAAGTGTCTATTTAAGATTCAGAACATTCAAAAGGTTCATAGTACGTAGTTTTTATAACAAGATGCATAAGATTCATGAGATTCGACAAATTAATTGGATTCCATAAAATCCATAGGATCCAATAAGATTAATGAGTTAATAGAAATGTTCGGTAGTATTTTCAACAAGATTCATAAGATTCAAAAGCTATTTTATGGTTGTTCACAATGTTCACAACGAATAAAGTGTTCACAAAAGATCCTTAGTCTCTATATATATATATATATATATATATAGATGATGATGAACAATTGAACATGCAGGAGCAGCTTGTGGTTGGGAGGAAGATGTGACAGTTCCTCCGTTGAAGTCGATGATAGCTGCTGGAAATGCCAATATCTTTTTGAAAGGCAAAGGATGCGGACATTGTTTTCAGGCATCTTAATTATATAACTGGTTATATATTCATATTATTTATTTCTGTTTTCTTTCAATTCTTTCTTTCTTTTTGCTTTATATATATATCATCGTTAAATGGCATGGCAACATACTTTTTGCACATCTTGAAATTTTTAACGAATTGTATTGTTTAATTTATGTACTTTTTTAGGAGTTTTTCATAAAATTTTGTTAATTAAAATTTTTTTATGTAAACATTTGATGTGCAGTGATTTTTACAAAACATTTTTAAGTTGAGCGACTTTCATGAACACCTTTTAATTTGGTGCAATAACTTATTCAAAAAATACTGAAAGTGTTGATTTTTTCCATGATTTTCCCAAAACTAAAATGAAATTAGGTGAACATAAGAGAATATAGCATATGTTATGCATAAAGGAAAGGTGGACTCTTTTTGTATCGTTGAATGTAAAATCACACTGCACGAATGGCTAAGACTGATCGATGTTGCAAATATGAATATAGATATGGTGTTCTCGACAACCACAATGCACAGGTAAACCAGTTACAGTGACGATTAGCGATGAGTGTCCAGGAAAATGTAACGATATTGGTTTTCATTTTGATTTAAGCGGACTTGCTTTTGGTGCAATGGCAAAATCTGGCCAAGAGCACAATCTACGACAATTTGGCCAAGTTGATATAAAATACCAAAGGTGTTTACACGTCTTTATCGATCATTCTACCAAATTTAAATCAAATTTTCAGAAAAAAACATCAAACTAGCTAATAATTATTGAAAAGTATTGGTTAACAAGTTAGCATGGATCATATATATGTGTGTGCAGGGTGCCATGCAACTATGGAGGTGCAAAGATTGCGTTCAAGGTTAGCCCGCGTGCAAACCCAAATTGGTTCACGATAGCAATCCAATACACAAACGGGGATGGTGGTTTTAGTCGTGTGGAGATAGCACCCGGCGGCACTCAAAACTTTTCCCCCATGGATAACATATGGGGCGCGGTTTGGAAAAAAGATATAAGTAAACCCGAGACATTCCCGTTTCCGTATTCGATCAGGCTCACCTCTGTTGGTGGGAAAACCATCGTAGCAAAGGATGTGATTCCAGAAGGTTATGTCCGTGGTAAGAAATACACATCAAATGTCAATTTTTAAGGTAATTAACCATATATATATAGTACAGTTGAATTATTGGATTATAAACGATAATTTTATTGTGCTTATTTAAACATTATTCATGTCAATCTTCAATACTAGGGACATGTATGAAGAGCTTATATGATATGATATTGAACTTTGTGGCTGTTACATACATACACATATACATAATACGTCCTCTAAATAAAGATAAATGGTTAAAAAAGGCTAACATATATAATTGATCTTGTTGTTATATTAAATGACATATAATCTATCTATGTATCTATGTATATTAATAAAACAAAATGTTTTTTACCACATGGCATCCTCTCATTGAAACAAAATCTCATTTTTCCGCCTAATTTGCCTAATTTAGTTTTTCATTTATACAAGTTAATTAATTGAAAGAAAAATACAATTAGGACTTTTTTTTCTATTTTATTCTTTGTAACCATAATTATGGTAATTTATAATTTATTTTCAAGTATCATAAACTTAAATAATTATATTTTAATATTTTAGTTTTAATGTATACTTAATTAAATTTTTAAATATATCATTTAGAGATTTTTTTTTCCTTTCAAATTTTCTTATAAACTCTTATTTTTAATATACTATTAGTTTATTCTTTTTATAATTAATACATTTTTTATGTAAAATATCCATGTAATACTTGGGTTTACAAACATAGTACCAATCAATGAGTAAATAATATGTCACGTGTCATGCTTTCATTTGATTTGTCATGTGTCACACTCTCCTTTTGTCATTTCATCTACTAAATTTCATTTATATTTTAAAGCAAATCAATTATATTCAAATTTTATTTTAATAATTAATTAATTAAAATTAAATAATTTCTATTATTCTTAAAATGATAAAGTTATTATATTATACATAGTTTTAAATATTTAGTTTTTAAATTAACACATGTAATACATGGGTAATAATCTAGTCTAAGGCTAAAGTACCAATTTGACCATCCAACTTTTGTTTGATGTTCTATTTTGGGTAAACTGAATAAAACTAATGGCTAAATAGATACAAAATATGATCGTTTAGTGGCTAAACCGAGACAATTTTCAATGGTTAAATCGGTAAAAAGAAAGTTTAGTGGCTAAATATGTATACAATAAATAGTTTAGTGGCTAAATCGAGACAAACAGTAGTTTAATGGCTAAATCGAAAAAAATCTAAAAGTTGTATGGTCAAAATGACACTTAACCCATAATAAAATGATGTATATTCTAGAATGGTGTAGAAGATTTCTAACAAAACCTCTGTATAAGTATATATAGTTTATGACAGATATACATCCTAATGTCATATATCTTCTTCACGTTGATATATTATGTTTCATAAAAATCCAAATATATCATTATGATAGCGTTATTTATTATCTACATTTCAATATCAATTTTTTTAATAGTTCCAAACTATTTTTAAAATGACAAGATTTTATAGTTTATATTAGGGGTGAGCTCGGTACCCGGACCGGTATCGAACTGAAAATCCCGAAACCAAAATAAGAGATGTGGAAGAACCGAATACGAACCAATTAATTTTATATGGTACCCGTTCGGTATAAATATGACACCGAAACCGAAATAAGAGATTCGGGATGAGTATGGTACCGAAACCGTGAGTATCGAAAACCGATTTTTAACTAATTCAAAACCCGAGTACTGGACCGAATATATTAATTCGGTATCGATCAGTACCGGGTCCCGGTTCGGTAAAAATTACTGACGTGACAGTTTCTTTTTCCAGTCAACATTTGTTTACAGAAATGATAGTTTAACTATTATATGATGTGCACTATTTTGTGCAATTTAAAAGTACTTTTTGATAATACTTTGTTATTTTGAGCAAATTTAAAACTAATTAAGCAATATTAGAAATTAAAAAAACTGATGACTGGATAAAGTAATTGTCATGTCAGTAAATTTTACCTTTCAATCCGATACGATTACCTTGATTGACTTGATTTGGAAAATATATTACCTAAAATAGAAAAAAATATTTTTAATATGTTAACCAAATTGAAAAAACAGTGATAATAGATTACCTTTTGACGTAATTAACCCTTTAAAAAAAGATAACAAAGCAAAAACTAATTTTTAAGACCAATATCGGAATTAGTTAGAAACATTAGGGACTAATAATGTAACTATAGAAAAGGTAAAATTGTCATTATAAAAAAAATTAACGGTCAAATGACTGAAATCGCAAGTAAACAGTGTTTTGAGAGACTCTTTCTGCAATTTTTTAAGTTGAATAACCATTTCTAAAATTTCATATAAACTAGGGGACTATTTTTGTAATTTACTTTCCCATATATAAATCTATATCTCTTCTTAAAAATTAGACCACTAGTAATTCATATCTCAATTCCTTCACACCACATAGTAAAATAAAATATCTAACAAAAATAATACTCATTTGAAAGTTCGATTTTGTATATCTT
Organism: Centrapalus pauciflorus; assembly: GCA_020465985.1. Taxonomy (NCBI): domain Eukaryota; kingdom Viridiplantae; phylum Streptophyta; class Magnoliopsida; order Asterales; family Asteraceae; genus Centrapalus; species Centrapalus pauciflorus. Next base: position 1,037,029 of record JAANYP010004395.1, read on the forward strand.
TTCTTAGAGTCCGTACAACGTTTTATATATATATATATATATTAGAATCAGGTTCATCAGTGTACCCATGAGATTTCAGCGTACCCTAATGTGAATGATCATTCACACATATTTTTTTTTAAAATACATGTATATGACAACATTATAAGACTCTTTTTCAAAAGGAGTAACATCATAAATTTTGTGAATGGTAAAAAAAGATCATGTGAATGGTCATTCACACCATTCACATAAATATGCATTGAGCATTCACATAATTTTTAAGGACAAAGAAAGTGTGAATCTATGTGAAATTCATATATCATGCGTATAACATTATATTAAACATGATTATGTGAAAAAAAAATTTATAAAAGTTTTTTAAGGTCGGTACCTTCGGGTGCACTTGATTTCGAGAGGTACTTATTTGAACCTGAATATATATATATATATATATATATATATATATATATATATATATATATATATATATATATATATATATATATATATATATATATATATATATATATATATAGGGAGGTTCCATTGAGAACTTTTGTGCATCGAGGCACAAAAGAACCTCCACTGGCCCTTGGATGAAAAGAATGTGTATGTTAGATCAAATGGCAAAAGGGTAATTAAATAGAAAGTTTTATGCATCAAGTGCACATAATGAAATTCGTGGAGGGGTAAAATAGGAATTATGCAATCCTTATTTAATTATTACACTTCCAAAATTAACAAAAATAATACAAATTCAAAATACATCAAAATACATGCATATCGTTCATCTCTTCATGCATATCGTTCATCTCTTCCAAAAATAAATCATGCATATCGTTCATCTCTTCCAAAAATAAATCATGCATATCGTTCATCTCTTCCTAAAATAAATCATGCATGTCGTTCATCTCTTCCAAAATCAAAATACATCATAATACAAACATAAATCGTTCATACAAATATAAATCATGCATATCGTTCATCTCTTTCAAAATCAAGAGGGGCTAAGAGAGAGGAGAGAGAGAGATAGAGAGAAAGAGGGAGTGATTTTAGGAAAGAAGTTAATGGATTAATTATCTTAAAAACATTTAAATTCAAAAATAATTTCCATACATTTAATATCCCCTAAATGCCCTTTGTGCACCCTTGGTGGATAGTTCGATGCACAAAAGTTCTCAATGGTGCCTCGATGCACAAAAGTTCTCAATCGAACCCCAATCTATATATATATATATATAAAGATTTTCAGTTTTTTACCTACCTACTACATACATGATAAATATATACGTACGGTACCTTCATTTTTATAGCGAACATAAATATAAACCTGATACACCTGCCTACGTATTTACAGTCCAGTCCACATACGACCTTTTCCACCTTCTAATTGTACTAATTGACATCTTTTTATCTTATTCTGCAAACTACTCAATGATCATTTAAGGAATCCATAGAAATCTTGATTCTAATTATATAGTAGACATCCTCTTGAGCGACTCATAAGTTGTGATCATTGTAGTCGCCGATATCGACATCGATGCCCATCTTGGCCCTAATCCTCGATAACACCCACTCAACCCGCCTTCGTTTACCACTTTTCTTACCGTCTGCCCGACACTCGCCTTCCCGTTACTAACTTCAACTTGCATTCTTGTCTTGATTGTATCCAATGGCATTGTAACCAACGCTGAAAAACCGCTCGCTATGGTTGCACTCACTCCCTGCACCGCCACTACCGCTGCTGACGACTCTTCTTTCTTACAACCAATGCCACTCCATATCGACCGATGTGCCATGGAGTAAGAAGCCCACCACACGGCGTTTGAAGGAGCGTAAGTCATGATCGAGATATCAAATCCTTTGTACAGTCCCTTAACTCCGTCTCTTTGAATAATCGTCCGAAACGCATCAATGCCTCCATTGTACATGACTGTATTAAAGGACGGCCTTGTGTTTGCCGTATTCCCACCTTGGACCATTAATCTCTGGCTCACGACGTCGATTGGAGTCCATACCAACTGTGCAGCCATGGCTGCACTTAAACCGGCTGCAGCGTTTGCAATGGCTGCCGCTTTAACCTCTGAAAACCCCATTTTTCGGGTTGTATAACTAAGACTACTCTTGGTCATTTCTAGAGCACCCATGTAAAGAGCTCTAGCTGGAATAGTACCCGTTAAAGCCGTCCCAAACCCTGTATATAAACCCTTAAATCCTTCGTGTCGTAGAATTGAAGTGGCCATCTTGAAGGAAGGCGTGTGTTTTACGAGAACTTGTTGTCGTGTTTTCAATACGAGAACCGGGTATAGCATGCCGGATACACCGGAAAAGAAAGCGGCACCAAGGAAGAAAAACTTGGATTTATCGAGCATGTCCCAGTGGATATCAGCAGGAAGATGTATGATTTCAACCATTGAATCATCCTCCGCCACTCCCAAACTCATCCTTCCGATCGACGTTCTCTGGTGGCGCGCGGCGGAGGAAAGAGAAAGAGATTCGGCGAATGGTTTTTTGTTTTTGAGTGAGGAGTGGCCGGAGTGGTGGTGATTATAACTTAAACTTATAGAGAGATAATTAAAGAGGAGGGGGCAGAAATAGATTTTGCGGCCAAACGGTTTTGGCCATTTGGTTTGTTAGGGGCCAGTTAACATTTCCTTCCAGGGCAAAGGGGTCAATTCGATCAATCATCCTGTTTACCTTTTATTTTCTTAGTCGACTAGTAAATACTATTAAATAGTAGATTTTTAACGTGTTATAGTCAAATTATTAGTTCTTATTTCTCAATAATAATGATCATTGATCAATATATTTTCTATGTTTTATAAAGTATTCTATGAATGTATGGACACATCTAACTATTCAAACCATCAGGGCTTGCCCACCAAGTTTCCATAAGGGGATTGGGTAAAGTTGTTACCCAGGTTTGATCCTCACTTGAGGCGGATTTTGGGGTTTTTTCCTTCATGTGAACTAATCTAACTAGGAGATTGTGGTGGAGATCGAACCGGGATCTAGCGGCACTTGGGCCTAGGCTATAACCACCATACCAGCCATTCAAAAAAAAAAATCTAACTATTCAAGATTAAAAATTATGAATGTATGATTTTGTTCTTTTTTAATATAAAACTAGTTTATTAACCTATGGTTGCTTTTAACAACTTATTTTTATTATAAATAACATACATCTAAAGTTTTTTAGATATATATTAAATTATTTGTAAAATAAAAATTTGAAAACAATATGTTCAAAAAATATTAAGGGTAAATTTGGTCTTGGTTTTACTCCTATATTTTTATAATTAACCTAAAAGTAAGTGTTAATTTAGAAATATTAATTGACAAATGTCAAATTTAGAACATTTCATTTGGCATCATGAGAGGACGACATGTAGCAAAATAGTTACTAGTTTAATAGTATTTACAGATAGATTCAAATATAAGACTACAATTTAAATTATTTATTACCTCAATTTAACATATATATAACCTTTTGTTCAGATACATCTTAAAATTTCATATTTCTAGTTCTAGCAATAACAATATAACTTAATATTTTTTATTCACCTTATATCATGTTAACGAATCCCATAAGACAAGAGTCAACTTATTTCTTCACTCAATGTTGCAATATACGTGCAATGTATACTAAGAAAAGTATATATGTACTCTATGATTTGGGTTCAAATGAGTACCACTAGTTTTGCGGAGTACCGGAGGTACCTCGCTTAAAATTATTTTTTTTTAAAATTTTTTTATAATCATGTTTAAATTAATAATATAAGACTACTTGCAAAAAATCACACATAAACACACACTATAACTATGTGAAACGTGCAAGTTCACATGAACTGCACTGTTGTGAACGTATGTTCACAGCTAAGCATGTTCACATGAATTTTTCCACATTCACATGACTTTTAAGAGGCTACGAAGTGTGAATGCGTGTAATTCTTTTACAAATATGCTTATATTATTTGTATCTAAATGAATATGAAAAAAATTTAAAAAAAAAAACTTTTTTTCGAAGCATGTTCACATCTTAAACCCGTGTGTTCACAGGTACTCACGGTACTCTGCATTTTTAAGGTATTTACACGAACCATATTCTGTGCTCTATATATGGTCAATGTACCAAAAAAGTATCTTCAGTTTTTTACTTGAGCTTTTGCAAGTTGTTCTTTTGACATATAAAGCCCAATGTGGAGTTAATATAGATATTTATGCTTTTTCAAATACAATTGCAATTTCTTTTCACTGATTAATTTCTTTTTATACAATATGCTATATAAATTTCTATTTCAAATATCAAATAAGTATGATAATTACAATTTTTCTTCCTTATTACTTAAATAATGCATGGTCTATTTCATAATTATTTGTTATTTCTAGTTAGACAATTGTTTAGAATATGTAAACATAAAATTTTCTACGGCCGATGCATTCAATACCTGTTAAAGTTAATCAAAATACACATTTGACTTATTCATATTTATCAGTTTCGATATACTATTGATAGATAGAATATCCAATATAATTTTAATAGAATATCCAATATAATTTTATTTATTCAATTTACAAGTCACAACAAAACTTCATGATCACAAAATCCGTGGCTAAGGTTAACGACCGGACAATATTTGTGTTACTTAATTGCCACAAATAGAAGCAAGTCAATTATACTTGATACTAGATTTCTGACTTCACAAAAATCTGAAACTAAAGTTGTGGTCATGATGAACTCACTCTTATATGGTGAATCTATGGAAACTCCTTTGAGATGTAACGATCATATCCCTCGATCTAAAAAAGATGGAAGAGATTTTTTGAAAAATAACCATCATTTGTGGAAGAATTTGTTATTTCCTAGATGTGGAGAATGCCTCCATATGTTACGTTTGTTAATTATATTGAATGATATATATATATATATATATATATATATATATATATATATATATATATATATATATATATATATATATATATATATATATATATATATATATATATATATATATATATATATATATATAGAATATGGTTCGAGAGAGTACCACTCATATGCAGCGCACCAGAAGGTACCACCTTTAAAATAACTTTTTTTAAATTTTTTTTTCATAAACATGTTTTAATTAACATTATGAAGATCATATGTAAATTTCACATAAATTCACATCTCTAAGCTCCTAAAAAGTGATGTGAACACACACTTACATAAATTTGAATACATGTGAACATGCATTTATGTGATGCGTGATTTCATGTACTTAGAGTGTTCTGATTTGCGTGAAATTCACATATGATCTTCATAATGTTAATTAAAACATGTTCACGAAAAAAAATTTTAAAAAAAATAATTTTAAGGGTGGTACCTTCTGGTGCGCTTCATTATGAGTGGTACTCACTTGAACCTGAATCTATATATATATATATATATATATATATATATATATATATATATATATATATATATATATATATATATATATATATATATATATATATATATATATATTTGGGTTCAAATGAGTACCACTAGTTTTGCGGAGTACCGGAGGTACCTCGCTTAAAATCATTTTTTCTGAAATTTTTTTTCATAATCATGTTTAAATTAATAATACAAGACTACTTGCAAAAAATCACATCTAAACACACACTAGAACTATGTGAAACGTGTGTGTTCACATGAAGTGTGCTGTTGTGAACGTGTGTTCACAACTAAGCATGTTCACATGAATTTTTTCACGTTCACATGACTTTTAAGATGATAGAAAGTGTAAATGTATATAATTTTTTACGTATAGTCTTATATTATTTGTATCTAAATGAATTTGAAAAAAAATTCAAAAATTTTTTTTTTTTCGGAGCAAGTTCACATCTGAAACCCGTGTGTTCACAGGTACTCACGGTACTCTGCATTTTTTAGATACTCACACGAACCATATTCTATATATATATATATATATATATATATATATATATATATATATATATATATAATTACTAATTTAATTCAATGTCTAAAATAAGCATTCAATGACTAGAAAATTGATTCTCAATTAGATCAAAAACAATGATGTGTAAATGATGAAGAGGTATATGTAAAAAATGATGATTAGCAAATCAAATTCCTCAAATAGATAAAAGTAACACTGATATGCAAATTTCAGGTTAGGTAATTGAATTTCTCATACAAAAACAATAATATGCAAATAAAATATCTATCAAACAAGTTCAACTCAACCTTGTTCATTGATCCACAAACATGTTACAACTTCTCAAATATGTCAAAAACTAGAATTCAACTCTAAAACCCCCATATCCAAGTGTATTTATTACATCCCTTTAAATATTACAAATTAAATTAGAGCTATATTTTCGAATCTATCAAAATTGAATGAAAGGAATGAAAAGTGAAAGATCGGTACCACAAGTTCCTAAATGGTGAATACTGAGGGTTCTTAGAGTAATTTGTGAACCTAAAGTCAACAATATGACAATGAAAAGCCAATCTCTCTCTCTCTCTCTCTCTCTCTCTCTCTCTCTCTCTCTCTCTCTCTCTCTCTCGCACGCGGAGATACAATTCTCCAAAAGGACACTGGTAAATTTGACATTCCTAACAAATGTTAGGGGTTCGAAGCGGTGGAGTGACAAACTTGCTCTCTTGAAGCTATAGAACTCCCCGTTGTTGTTTTACTGGTAGGTCAGCTTGATTTACCTTTCATGTGATGGGCATGGAGCGGTCTAACGTGAGTTGGTTGAGGTAACCGGTACATTAATCTTTTGACCCTACCTGACATGTGCTCCATAAGACTCTAGTTTATTGATTCATCGTTTTGATGTCTAATAATTGATGCATTTTTGAGTTTATACACATTTATGCCATGTATTTTTTGTGTACATTTTGTAATTGTAGTTCAAAAATATTCGAATAAAGAAGTTGAAATATATATAACATAAAAGTACATAGCCATCATTTTGTAAATATTTCAACTCCCTAATTGATACTTGTCAAAAGTTTGAATACAAAAATATGTAGAAATGCAAAAAATATGTATTAGGTGTCATTAACACTTTGATTTATAATGAATGAGTATTTTGGGGTAAGTGAAGTTTTAGGGGTTATAAAAATTTTGAGCGGTCCTTATGTGTTGGGTAAACTCGAATGTATACTTTACTTGCACTAAATTTATATTTATATAATTAATTTGACTTGTAATGAAAAATAAGGTCAGGCATTAAAAAGTTATCACATGTTTATTAATAAGGTAAACAAATACTATTATGTAGAACTTTACAAGGATTAAAATAACGGTTAATATTAAAAAAATACCACCAACTTTTTTAATTTTCGCGATTAAGTCTCTAAACTTTTTTTCATATTGTTTAAGTCTTTAAACTATTTTTGTCTTATTCAAAATTGTATATTGGACATGTTTGACCGATTACCTAACAAGTAACCTTAGATTTCATTACCGGCTAATCCGGTCAAAGTTATATACTTTTAAATAAGGCAAACATAGTTTATGGACTTAAACAATTGGAAAAAAAGTTTAGGAACTTAATTGAGAAAATAAAAAAAATTTGATTGACTTTTTTTAATATTAACACAAAGTAATGTTACAATTCAAACGGATCCCTTCTTTGCTAAGATATATTTGGATTGAAGTGCATCTCTATCTTTTGTATTCATAGGCTCATACATGTAGAAACTTGATATTAGACTCAATATGTATGTTCCCTTAACTAACAATTTTACGATTTACATATAACTTTTAAGATTTTCGGTTAAGTTCTTATTTTTATACATCTTTAATTAAATATGGACCTAAATCTTTAAAATAAAATGCAAAATTATTGACGCTATAAATTATAAACTAAGGATCCAAAGATTGATATGGTAAATATAGATCATCTTATTACTCATAAGATGCATGTATTTTTGTTTACATATTAATTAAAATTATTAAAAGATTTTTCAATGTGTATGTATATATATATATATATATATATATATCTTTTATTCTTTTTCATGATTCCATAAAAATAAACAAATAATTTCATAAAAGTTAGAATTGAGCTGTTAAGCCCAAACTATACTATTCATGAGCCGACTTCATTAGTAATTTAGTATGCTTGTATTTTTCAATATGTTGAAAGGGAAGTGTTACACTATATTCTTATAACACTCATTTTTCAAGGAATAGATATATAAATAATAATAACTATCTATTATCGTTTTATTTAATCTTGTCAATCATAATTACTTTAAAATAATGGGTTTTTGTTTTTTCGTTCCTCGATTTTATTTCTTTCCCAAAAAGACCCTTAAGTTAATTTTTTTAAATAACTTTATGAAATTTGACTATTAGAGTCCATTATATTTAATAAAGCGGGATTTTTAAAAACTAAAAACTCAGGTTCTAATAACTTAATTTCACTAAACCATAAATGAAAAAATTTAACTGGATAATTTTTCTAGACTAAAATAACATGAAATAACGAAAACAAAAAAAAAACATAAAAGCTTGGTGTTTTTTTTAATAATCCCTAAAATAATGTGTTTATCACGAGAAAAACCAATATGTTTTCAAGGTTTTTGTGTTTTCGTCTCTCAATGGTATTTTTTTAGTTTTGTGAAAATTGATTATTAGACCCCTGTTTTAATTACTAAACTGGGTTTTTAGAGACTAAAAAATCAGTTTCTAATATTCATTTTTCACTAACCTAAAAAAACAACTTGAATAAACGAAAACGTAAAAACATGTTGTTTTATATCGAAAATATAATTGACTAGTGGCAGATCTGTATTTTGAAATACGTTGGCCCAAAGTCAATTCGGCCCAAGGTAAGAGCATTTAACAAACGCTGGCCCAATTCATCCTTTAGCATTGGCATTGCCTTCTTCAATTAAACGTCATCTTCTCGGCGCTCACCCTAAAATCAAAACCTCCATCATCGCCGACGCAAACTCGTACTCTCTCCGTTTTACTGTTTTCGGTTTCCGAAAGAAATTTACAGGTAATTTATTATTCTATCTTATGTCTATCAAATCGCGAAACTTTCATCTTTTCTGTGCTTAGTGACAGATCTGTATCTTGAAATATCTTCATAAATTGTTCTTACAGTTTGATACTTTCCTGTTTCGGCTCATGTAATTTCTAATGATTTATCGTGCAGTTCTGGTGTTTCATAGATTCGTAATTTGCTAGCCTGTAACATTAGAAGATGGCATCGAAGTTTTGGAGTAACCAGGTTTGTTTATTCACTTGATGATAGTTTTCTGATCAATGATCCATGTGATTCGTATTTTTTATGTCATAGAAAAAAGTAATGCGACGTTGTTGGAATTTGGTAATGTAGTTTTATCATGTATAATGTCGACAGGGTGACAGCGATACTGAGGATGAAGTGAGTGATTCGGAACTGGATGATGTTGATGAGGGGCAAGAAAATGCTGTCAGTGCCCCTGGTGCTAATAAATATCTTGATAATAGTGATAGTGATAGTGACGATGGAGACATGCATAAACGTGTCATTAAGTCCGCAAAAGACAAGCGGTTTGAGGAGTTGTCTGCAACTATTGATCAGATGAAGAATGCTATGAAGATTAATGACTGGGTCAGCCTTCAAGAGAGTTTTGACAAGATTAATAGGCAGCTTGAGAAGGTCATGAGGGTTACCGAATCAGATAGGGTTCCTAACAACTATGTCAAGGCTTTGGTTATGTTAGAGGACTTCTTGAATCAGGCCATGGCGAATAAGGAGGCAAAGAAGAAGATGAGCAGCAGTAATGCGAAGGCGTTGAATTCAATGAAGCAAAAACTGAAGAAGAACAATAAGCAGTATGAGGATTTGATCAATAAATGTAGAGAAAATCCTGAGAGCTTTGAGGATCAAGAGGATGCGGATGAGATGTCGGAGGATGAGGATGAGGATGAGGATGATTCTGGTTCAGATATTGATGACCCTACCAAAGTAGATGCCGAGTCAGAGTCTGAAGATGATAATGACGAGGAGAAGGATGAGACTGAACCTGGTTGGGAGAAAATGATGAATAAGAAAGATAAGTTGATGGAAAAGCAGTTTAAGGATCCAAGCCAGGTCACGTGGGATACAGTCAACAAGAAGTTCAAAGAGGTTGTTGCTGCTCGTGGTAGAAAGGGAACCGGAAGGCTTGAACTTGTTGAGCAGCTTACTTTCTTGACCAGGGTGGCGAAAACTCCTGCACAAAAGCTTGAAATCTTATTCAGTGTTGTATCTTCACAGTTTGATGTCAACCCAGGTTTAAGTGGGCACATGCCTATAACTGTATGGAAGAAGTGTGTACGGAATATGCTTGTCATTCTTGATATCCTTGCGCAGTATCCAAATATTCTGGTTGATGACTTGGTGGAGCCTGATGAGAATGAGACGCAGAAAGGTACCGACTTTAAGGACACCATCCGTATATGGGGGAACCTGGCAGCCTTTCTTGAGAAAGTAGATGTTGAATTTTTTAAGAGCCTACAGTGCATTGATCCTCACACTCGTGAGTATGTCGAGAGGCTCCGTGATGAACCCTTGTTCTTTGTCCTTGCTCAGAATGTCCAGGAATATCTTGAACGTGTTGGGGATCACAAAGCTGCAGCGAAGGTAGCATTAAGGCTTGTTGAACTTGTCTATTACAAACCACAAGAAGTATATAATGCCATGCGAAAACTGTCTGAGCAATCAGATGTTGGAGAGAGTGGAGAGGAGTTGGGAATTGAATCAAAAGTCATTGAGGAAAGTCGAGGTCCAACTGCATTTGTAAACACTCCTGAAATTGTGTCACGAAAACCTGTTTTTCCAGAGAGTAGTAGAGCATTGATGGATTTGTTAGTTTCTCTCATTTACAAGCATGGAGATGAACGAACCAAGGCCCGTGCAATGCTCTGTGACATTTACCACCATGCGATCTTGGATGAGTTTTCTACATCCCGGGATTTGTTGCTCATGAGTCACTTGCAGGATGGTGTGCAGCATATGGACATCTCAACCCAGATACTATTCAACAGATCTATGGCTCAGCTTGGCCTCTGTGCCTTTAGAGAAGGTCTTATTGCTGAAGGCCATGCTTGCCTTTCTGAATTGTATTCAGGAGGTAGGGTGAAAGAACTACTTGCACAAGGTGTCTCCCAAAGTCGCTACCATGAGAAGACTCCTGAACAGGTAATTTTGACAACTGATGGATAAACGTGTCTTAGGGCTTATATGTCTGTCTGTGTGCATGGGGGGCGATCGGCATAGCTGATTGTCACGTATTAGATAAACATTGAACCCTAGGAATGACTTAGCGGTTGAGGCTTTGGATTTTTCAAATGAGATCCCTACCTGGAAGTTTCAACTTCTTGGGGCTATTTGCCTTTTAAAAAAACCATACATATAGTAGCTCACATGTATGATGGTTAGAGGTTCCTGTGAACATTGCAACTTATTTTGATTATACATTTATCTTAATGATTGTTATTATATAGTATTAATTTGTACAGTCTGAACAGGTAATTTTGACAACTGATGGATAAATGTGTCTTAGGGCTTATATGTCTGTCTGTGTGCATGGTGGGCGATTGGCAATGACTTAGCGGTTGAGGCTTGGGATTTTTCAAATGAGATCCCTACCTGGAAGTTTCAACTTCTTGGGGCTATTTGCCTTTAAAAAAAACCATACATATAGTAGCTCACATGTATGATGGTTAGTGGTTCCTGTGTACATTGCAACTTATTGTGATTATACATTTATCTTAATGATTGTTATATATAGTATTAATTTCTACAGTTGCACCAGTAAGTGATTGGATAATGGTACAATTAAAAAAAAATACTTGGATCATTGGTACAAAACAATCCTAAATAAATAATAAATAAATCATGATGGTGATAGTACGTTTGTTTGATAATTAATTAAGATATACACAGGTAAGCAGCATCCGAATTGACTTTCTTTGTGTATTATTGTATTATAAATCAGTAAATCACAAAATCTATGAATTTAGGAGCACCGTCATGCATATTAGCTACCATGTATACGGTTCAGAGTGAATTGAGCTTGTTTGGAGCCAGTGCCATGTGACAACCCATAAGCTGAGTAATGTAGCCTGTTAAATGACTGTACGTGGTGTTCATTTTGGACAGTGATGTGCATGACTTACCCTTTGTAACAATTGTAATGAAAAATATTCTCTTGCTATGAGGCTGTATTGTTGTGTCATGATTTATGCTATTAATCTGATACAGTATGTCTAAATACAAGAGCTTGTTTGGAGCCAGTGCCAGACTGCCAGTCCTTGATGGATCTCGTGATCGCACCATGGATTATGTGGTGTTTATCTTGCCAATCTGAGAAATTTCAACTTCCAACTTTTTAGTAATGGAGTATTTATTTTATTTTGGCACCATGTTGACTTGTGAAATAACCTCTTATCTGAATTTGGAAAGAAAAAAATATGAGTGATAATCAGGGCACAATGCTACGAACTATTGATATGTGCTGCCATTTTCCCCATCTGGTTTCAGATTTAATTTTTGTCTCCATCATTGAATGTCTTTTTTGTTTGGTTTCTGCAAGTTTTGTTGAATAAAGTAACTAATTTTTGCAGGAACGCCTGGAAAGGAGAAGACAGATGCCATACCATATGCACATTAATCTCGAACTTCTGGAGGCCGTGCATTTGATATGTGCCATGCTGCTGGAGGTTCCAAATATGGCTGCAAACAGCCACGATGCTAGGCGCAAGGTCATAAGCAAGACCCTACGAAGGTTACTTGAAGTGAATGAGAGGCAGACTTTCACTGGTCCCCCTGAAAACGTTAGGGACCATGTCATGGCAGCAACTAGAGCGCTTAGCAAGGGTGACTTCCAAAAGTGCTTTGATGTTATTAACTCACTTGATGTCTGGAGACTACTTAGGAACCGTGAGAAGGTTTTACAGATGCTAAAAGACAAAATCAATGAAGAAGCCCTAAGGACATACCTCTTCACATATTCCTCGTGCTATGAAACACTAAAATTGGACCAGCTTTCGAAGATGTTTGACCTCTCTGAGTACCAGACTCATTGCACCGTTAGCAAAATGATGATCAATGATGAGCTTCATGCAACATGGGATCAACCTACTCAGTGCATCGTCTTCCATGAGGCTGAACATTCTAGATTACAGGCTTTGGCATTCCAATTCACTGAGAAGCTGACAGTTCTTGCTGAGAGCAATGAGAGAGCAATCGAGGCAAGGCTCGGTGGAGGTGGACTAGAGAGTCTTCCCTCGAGGCGGAGGGAAGGTCAGGACTATGCGTCTATCACTGGTGGTACAAAATGGCAAGACAACACGTCTTACACACAAGGGCGTTTAGGCAGCGGGGGTGGTCGGTCAGGTTATGGCAGTGGAAGATCGTTTGCTCCAGGTCAGTCCTATCAGAGGGATCGAACTAACCAACGAGGTGGGTATCAGAGCTCCCGATACCAAGGTTCAATTGCTAGGGGAAGTCAGATGGATGGTTCAACTCGCATGGTCAGTCTGAACAGGGGCATTCGTGCTTAACCGATATTGGTCAACTTCCATCATCCTTTTGCCATCGTTGAGATTTTGTTCGCTCTTATGAACCTGAGCTTTCCTGTTTGTACTTGGGTCATCTATTTGGTTTACCTGTTCTTTGGGTCTAAGAACTCATGATTTTAGAGTAATTATGGATTGTGTCACACATTTGAATGTTTATGAGAACAGTGACCAAACACAATTTTTTTGGCCAGTGTCCTATATGTTAACATCGTTCATTGCATCGATCTTTAGCTTTAGTTCAAAACATCAGATCCAGGTCCAAACGCCTCTGATTTGACTCTTTGTAATCACATTTTAACCAAAAAAATCAACATTTAGTATCCCCTTAACAAACACGTATGTGTTATGATTGTATCCTTTATACTGGCCGTTTAATCTCATTTTTGTCATCATTCTTTTCGCACCATCAATGTGTCCACACTCCACAGACACACAAGCCATTAATCAAAGCGTTATACGTTAATTCATTTGGCTCAAGATTTCTGTTTACCGTTTCTATGAAACATTTCTTTGCCTCTTCCAAATCATTTATTTTACAGTACCCATCCATCAAAGCTGTGTATATCTGGCATGCAATTCTCGGTTTTTTTCATCCTCTCAACAAGTTCACTGCTGCATTCATTAAACCCTTCTTACACATTCCGCTGACCATAGTGTTGTACGATCGCAAGTTTATGATTGGCATTTCATCAAACAGCTTTTGTGCTTTCTTAATCATACCTGTTTTACAAAACCCTTTAATCATTACGGTACAGGTCGAAACATCTGGCTTAACAATACCTTGGCTAACCATCTGAGGGAAATAATTCTCAGCCAATTCCACTTGATTTCGTCTCACCAATACACCCATCGCCATTAAAGATGAATTTATTATTATTATTGAGAAATCAATCAAAACTCAAAACACGAAGGAAGATTGCTTCTATATTCCTCCTTCAAACCTTTAGCTTCAACGCTGTGTTCTTTGCGAAAGAAAGCAATGTGAGTAAAATCTTCCAGATGAAAAGAAGAGAGAAGAAATCTTTCTTTTCTTTACAATGTGAGTAAAAATCAAATAAGTCTCCTTCTATTTCCATTTCTTTCTTTCCATTAATGAAGTTCTGGAACACACAAAGAGTACACACCGGTCTTTTCACTCCTCCGTCACAACCACTCCTCCGCCCCCACAACCCATACGGTGGTACTGGTTTCCGACTACAGTACACCACTCATGATAAAGACCTAATTTTGAAATTTTGATAGGATCTGAAATCGGTAAGTAATTAAATTTATGTAAGAAACTTAAATCAAATAATATATACTAGGTTATTACCCATGTATTACATGGGTTAATTTTAGAAATTGATATTTATATATATATGTATAATATAATAATTATATGAATAATAAAGTTTGATAAATTTTAGTTAGTTAGTTATTAAATTAATCTATATTAGATTTACATAAACTTGATTTGCTTTAAAATTTAAAAATAAAATCTAAAAACGATGTGGCAAAAGGAGAGAGCGACATGTGGCAAATTAAATGAGAGCATGTCATGTGTCAAATTAAATGAGAGCATGTCATGTGACATTTAGTTACTCATTTAATAGTATAGATAGATTGAATCATGTATCAATTTGTGATTCAACGCTAATGTCTTTGTTCTTCAATTTTAGAGAGAGGAAAAAGAATAGGGAAGAAGACGAAGAAAAGAAACATGAAAGAGAAAAAGAAAACAAAAAAAATTGAAAGAAAACAAATTTTTGGTTTCCTTGTTTTTCTTTTTCATTTTTCTCAATTTTGGAAAAATAAATTTTAATGATTTTTTCCTCTTTCTTTTTAAAATGTTTAAAGAAACACAAATATATGAAATTTGACATTTAAACTACCCTCCTATATGAGAAATTAAGTAAATTATAAAAAGTATATACCCTGTCCAAATATGCAACTCAATGTTAATCCAACAAGTCAATTAACTAAAAGTAGGTTAACATACGTTTAATACTGATAATTTTGAAGTCAATAAATTCATCTAAATATATAAAAAAAACATATATAATACACATGTGTGTGTGTTCGTTCTCTACCAACAAAATTATTTGTGTGAACAATTATGTAGTTGTTGAATACTCACTCCTACAACAAATTAATTGAACATATATATATATATATGCACCTACCTTAACAATAATTAGCAAGATTCTTTGCATTTCAAATAAGATGAATGATAAATCACTTTTGACTTAGGAATGATTCAGTTTTAATTTTTCTTATGTACTTAGAATTTATAGTCACCGTCAATTCATTTAAAAAAATAAGTAGTGTTTTTCCTTGAAAATCTAAAGCATCTTGGATACAAAACCATTTTTTTTAAAGTTGTTAACACATCGCAATGTACTTAATTATAGAATTTAAAGTTGTTAAAGCATCGATACAAAACCATTTTTTTAATTTGTCAAGTGAGTATTATGCAAATTTATGATTTTTTATATTATTAATGTTAACGTATTGGAGCAGGAGATCTCAGTCTCGAGGTAGAGCCGTTGATGAGCTTGTTCAACTGCAGAGTTTATTGACGAATGTTATTCTAGATGATTCCTTTAAGGACAGACGGACATCGGTTCTTGACTCTAGTAGTCTAGTGACACTTTCTCCATAACTTTTTGTCATGTGTTATTGGCTGCAATAAGTCATTTTGTATATGGCGAAACATATTTAGCCAATGGAGCTGTAGTTAGCCGATTCACTTCTCGCTTTTGGACATGATTAACAGGACTCATTGTTGCCGAAAATAAATGGGTTGCAAAAGTTTTTTATGGGGTTTGTTATGTGTCTATGTGATATGTTTAGAGGTTGGAGTCTCATTGTAAAATCATATATTGGAGCTGGAATGAGTGGTTTAGGAATCTTCGATGGGTAATTAGTCAATCTAACACTTAGTTCTCGGTTATATTTCTGTTTCTTGTCTTATTCTAGATATTGGTGTTGTAGCTTTTTTCTCCTTCCTTTTAGTTTTGGGTGGTACTTGTAACAATATTTGTTGCACCCCGTTTCAAAGTTTAAATTTGAATTTTGAATTTTAAAAAAATATTTATACTAAATATTAGGTGGAGTATTGCGTTGGTAATTTAATTGAAAATTAATACATTGCCATATTAGTTAGGATTCAAGTTATAGCAAGTGAAAGTTATAGTGCTAGAATCGTAATGTTGCAATGATTGATTGTGCCAAGTCCCCAAACTAGTTAGTTTCAAGAGGACTAAAAAGGGTTTACAAAGTTTATTGCGATGAACCTTTGTTCATCTCTAACTACTGTTTGTTTTTCTTTGTCTCTATATGTTATCAAGATCCATCAACTTGAAGGCATTAATTGGTGGATTTGATCATAATACATTGTTTGTGGTTGATTTCCAAAGGAATACAAGTGATTTTGAGGTAAATCGTGTGTTTTGATGAGTTTTTGTTGTTGTTGCAGATTTGAAACTCATTTGATTTAGTTTGCTTGAGATAAACTTATGCATGTTAGTGTTTAGAAATTAATTTGGGTTCATATGAACCCTAGCTTTGATTTATGTGGATTGATGTGGTTTGGGATTTAAAAGTTGATAGAAATGACTTATAAATGTTGTATATATGTTTCCAAATCGTTTTATGAGATGCAAGTTAAGATTTTGAGTTTTGGTCATTTTCGATTGAAAACTCGTAGCACCACAGATGCAGTTCAAGGTCCACTCAACGAGTCGATACCCTCACCCGTCAATACTTAGTCTTTTGCTTTGTGGATATATCATACTTGAAGCTCACTCATCGAGTGGACTATAGTGACTCCCGAGTCAAATGTTACTGTAAATGGGGAATTTGGAAGTTGATGGTTACTCGTCGAGTGGACCTAGCCGACTCGACGAGTCAATTGATTCTGTCAGAAAAATTTTACTTTTTCATTGAAATAGTGGTTGGTCATGTTAAAGGTTTGAGATGTTTTGCAGGTAGTGGACTACTTTGAGACATTTAAAACTTTAAGGAATGTTAGGATTGATCGAGACCAAAATTTGACGTCTTGTGGATATAACAAGTGAGTACCTTTAATTGTTTTACTATCCATTGAATGAAAAATGTAAATTTCTGTCGCTTAATTGTTGCATAATATGATTATATTGTTATTCTTACCTGAATAATTGAGAACAAGATTGCATGATAACTTGTAAAGAGATATGATGTGTGATAAGTTATTTTGTGATGATATGTGGTTATGAGCTGAATTGTAGAAGGACAATGACAAGTTTTATCAACTTCGTGGCGAGAGAATTCGGGCGTCCATGAGATGAGATAAATTGTGATCACAATTTAGAGATGGGTCAAGTGAACTGAATCTCCTTAAGTGAGAGCCAAGGTGAGACCATAGTGGGATATGTGAATCGAGTCTCCTTAAATGGGGCCAAGTTGAGACCATAGTTGGTAATATATACCGAGTTTCCTTAAGTGGGGGCTGATGTGAGACTTTTAGGGACCATGTGAACCGAGTCTTTTTAAATGGAGGCCGATGTGTGATCCAATTATGTATTGATGTGAACCATGCTTAATGGAATGCCATTTATGGAAGTTAATTTCCGGTATAAGTTCGTAACGATATTAGTTGAATGTATTGTATGATGATATTGACATGTATGAATATTTTAACAATTAATTGAGATTTACTAAGCTCTTGTAGCTTACTAATTTAATTGTAATGACTAGATAAGGGCAAGAAGTTGTCGAATCATCAACCAAGTCAGTTTCGGAGGTGAATTTATTGTGGATGTCATTTTGTGTTGGTATGTCTTATAAATATGGTCTGGATTGAATCTTATGAAGGTTAAGTTCTTAAATTGTACCACTTAAAGATATGTAAAAAGCAAGTGTTGTATTAGTAAAGTGTAGAATTGAAAATTTGTCGTTTTATAATACTTTAAGAGTGCGTTTGTTTGGTGGGGTTTTAAGGTATAGAATGAGTTTGAGTTTCATAGATGTTAATGACTTTTAAATAAAACAAAAATAGTTTAATGACTTAAATAATTAGAAAAAAAATTTAATAACTTACTTTTGAAAATAAAAAATTTGATAGGATTTTTTCAATATTAACCCTAGTTTTAATTTAAGTTATTGACATCAATTGTATATTAAATTAAAAAATTGAAAACTTTAGATTTTAATTTATATAGAACATAATGTTTATATTTTATTACAATAAATGACGTGGTATAAAATGTGTTTTTTCTTATTACTTTTTACTTTAAACGTTTAGTATTTTTATATAATTTGTATGTAATTTTATATATTTTAAAAGTTATATATATATATATATATATATATATATATATATATATATATATATATATATATATATATATATATATAAATAAAAGATAATAAGATTTAGATCTAAATATAAATTAAAATTAAAATGATGATTCATATTGATAAACACATAAATATTTGTTAATTAGATAAACATATAAAATACGTCGATCCACTAATTTTGTTAAAAGGCATAATTAATATAGGATCGATCCATATACGAGCCAACAGTTAGAAAGAAATTATACTAATTCATTCACTCACTCACTTTCATTTTGTTTTTTCTTCTTTTCTTTTTCCAACCGGAACAAACTCATGTTTTGTACTTTGGGTAATACATCTTGAGACTGCAACTCATCTTTATCTTGTAAGGCTCGAGAAAAGTACAACTCCATAATAACCACACGGATATATATATATATATATATATATATATATATATATATATATATATATATATATATATATATATATATATATATATATATATATATATATATATATATATATATATATATATATATATATAGATTTAGGTTCAAGTGAGTACCACCTCTAATGCAGCGCACCAGAAGGTACCACCCTTAAAAGTAATTTTTTTGAAATTTTTTTTCATGAACATGTTCTAATTAACATTACACAGATCATATGTGAATTTCACACAAATCCGATCACTCTAAGTGCATGAAAACACGCATCACATAAATGCGCGTTCACATGTCTTCAAAATTATGTAAGTGTGTGTTCACATCATTTTTTAGGAGCTAGGAGATGTGAATTTATGTGAAATTTACATATGATCTTCATAACGTTAATTAAAACATGTTTATGAAAAAAAATTTTAAAAAAAGTTTTTTTAAAGGTGGTACCTTCTGGTGCGCTGCATAAGGGTGGTACTCTCTCGAACCATATTCTATATATATATATATATATATATATATATATATATATATATATATATATATATATATATATATGTATGTAACCAACGCAATGAAATAATTTTCTAGCATCATTGCCTACACTCTTCTTTTGTAATTTGGGGAACACATCTAAACGTAATACGTCCTTTTTTTCCCCTAATCATGCACCTTCTTAATATGATAGAAAAATCAAGTTTAATCTGTGTGCTTCACGTAACTAACAAATTACAAATGTGAGAATAAAGTGTATGATTAGTAAAAAAAAAAAGATAATGAAAGGTATACCTGTAGCACACGACTCTTTAAAATTTGTAATTTTGTTATATTGAAGTTGGCATTGGAGAATAGAGATGCGATTATATACATTTATTACTAGTTTATTAACACATGGATCATATTGACATTTTAGATACTTAATTGTTTACATTATACACACACTTACACACATGAAATAAGAACGCGGAAATATTCAAACATAAATTTTTAGATAGTAACTAATTATAAAAATATTATTCTAATGTTCCTAATACTAAGAACTTTATGAAAATGAAAAGTTGATGAGTTTTTATAAAATGTGTTGAATAAAATTCTTAATCAACGTTGAAAATATTTTTATATTAAACTGTATATTAGTTAACTATATACTAAATTTTATTTTTATTAGTGCTTAGTAATATAGAATTTAAAATTCATATTAATTGTTTTACAACATAACATGCACACATCATTCTAATCCTATTCCTAAGGTAAATTCGTATTGATTTTAATCAGGTTATATTGGATATTTTAAAAATTAAAAATAATAAATTGTTACGAATCAATTGTTGGTGATGACATGCAGGGGCGGATCTAGAAATTTTTGTTATGGATGTCACTTTTTTAGAGCAAGTTGAATACTTAGATTTTTGAAATATTTTTTAAGATAGATCGGGTACCGAAACGGATTGCCACATAAAATTAACAAATAACAAGATTTTTCTAATTAAAAAAGTACATAGTACAATACCGTTAAAACTTTCATTTCAGAAATTTGGCTTTTTTTATGTTTTTTATTATTAAAACTTAGTAATATATCAATAACTTTTAGTAATAAAAACAACAAATATAAATTAAATATGTATATTATAATTTCATAAATTTTTTGTAGGTGTCACTAAAAAAAAATTAGGTGTCACTCGAGTTTTTTTTACATACGTAACTCAGTATTTTGAAAATTTATCGGTGTCGAGTGACACTCGTATATATAAACCAGGTCCGCCCATGATGACATGTACGTGACATATAAAGAATTTGTATATTTACTCGTTTAGTAATACTTATAGATGTAGATTATAATTATAAAAGATAGTTTTAACTTTCCCTAACCGTTTTTTTAATTAATTTAAAATCACATTAATTAATATCTATCATTCACTTGTTATAACCATCAAAATGCAACTAATTAAGAGTAGTTGAGGATCACGTTAATACCAATTTAATACAGTTCATCTAATAAGTGTGTGTTTGCAGCATATATATCCATTAATTTGTGCCTTCCACCTAGCTAGCTGATAGCTAATAAGTGATTTAATTATATAAAGAGTTAATTACAAAAATAATTCTCGTGGTATGTCCTAAAAATTGGATTTGATCCTGAACTTTCAATTTTGCAGGATCGGTCATTATTTTCACTGTTTGTTTGCAATTTTGGTCCATCAACCTATTAACTTTTCTAGTATGACCAAATTACCCTTATTTTAGTGCAAACCATAGGGACCATTTCTGCAATTAATATTTTAACTCATTTTATTCTTAATCAAATAATTATATTTTTATTGTTACTTAACCTTAACAAACTACAAAAAAAAAAAAAGAGAATTATTTAAATATTATGTTGGTTCATTAATGAATTAAATATTTTTTAGTCTTAATTATTTTCAATTAATTATAATCAAAGTGTAAACCTCTCAAAATCTATTTTAAGAAAATCATTTAAGTATAGAAACTATGTTTTAGAGGTTTCATAGATAAAATATTATAAAAATATTGACTCTATAATTATTTATGTTGGTTCATAAATTTATAATAAAAAATATATATGTTTGTCAAATATATTTTACTTTCGTCTTAAATAAAATTGGCCAAAAATTAAATTTTATAGTCCTTTCTTTTCTTTTTTATCAAAACAAGGTGATCATGGTAATGTGATAAATCAAAATGATTTAAATTTTAAGGTATTGATTTAATCAGATTACAATTAAAGTCAATATGAATCTCAAACATGTTATACGACCTAAAATTTTAAATTGTTTTTAGTGTAATTAAAACGATAAAATAGTTGATACGTTAAATAAATAAATTTGACTTGTCTTAGACCCTTTAAAAGTTTTTTTTTAACTTGGTCGAGTTAGATGTTAAAATTTTATTTATTTAAGTTCTTCAATTATTTTTCCGCGAAGAGAAAACATATAAATTAAAAGGAGTTTTGATTATATACACACATAAGATTAAAATGTTTAATCATCTTGATTCCAATAAATAAATTCATCACTGAAATTAATTTTTCCGGCCTAAAATTATGAATGTTTTTTTCTAAAAGATTAATTGAAAAAAAGTCTAAGTTTTTCAACAATGACATGATCTCTTGGTTTGATTGGAGCTCTTGAGATAAGTTTTTAATCGGAACGATGTTGATATTAATCTTGTTATAAAAGTTTAATCGTTAAACCCATACAACCTTGTTAAAATAAGTTTTAATAAAACGTTTTAATTTTTAAATGATTATAAGTTTTGAGAGGTTTACAATTTGATTGTTTGAATGATTTAAATAATAAAAATGTTGGTCCATAAATGAATTTTTTGAAAACAGTTTAATGTGTTAAGATATTTTTAAATATAAATACTTTTTCTTAAAAAATATAATAGTTTAATGTGTCAAAACCATAAAGTTGGTTCATAAATAAATAATTATAAATTGAATGATTCAAAAGTTAAATGATTTTAATATTTTTTGCTTTAATTAAATTGTTGGTTCATAAATAAATGTTTTATAACTTATTAAAGTTAATTAATACTAAAAAATAAACTATAGTTAATTACATAAATGGTATTTGTGGTTTGACCAACATAAATATTTTTTATTATAAATGTATGAACCAACATAAATAAATATAGTGTCAAAATATTTTAGTTATGAAACCTCTAAAAAACAACTTCTAAAATAAATGATTCTTTTATTATAAATTTTGAGAGGTTTACAATTTAAAATAAATTTAATTTAGACTAAAAAATATTTAAATCATTTATGAACCAACATAAATAAAATAAATCTATTCTTTTATATAAGTCATTAAAGTTAATTAATACTAAAAAAATAAATTATTTAATTAAGAGTAAAAAAGAGTTAAAAGAATTAATTGCATAAATGATCCCTATGGTTTGCCCAAAATAAGGGTAAATTGGTCATATTAGAAAAGTTAATATGTAGAGGGACCAAAATTGCAAACAAACAGTGAAAATACCAAATCCAATTTTTAGGACATACCACAGGGACCATTTTTGTAATTAACTTTTATATAAATCTACTATATATAGATTATGTAAAGATTAATTTTCAAGCAAGCATAGGCCCGCCCATATAATAAAGGTGTCTTTTTATTATTTATTTATAAAAATTAATAAAACGTTGAATGTTGTTAGGTTTAGTTTGGTAATTTTAATGTATTAAACGGAAACAGAACCACATATTATAATTTACCAAAATTTTCGATGCCAAATTGTCGCACTTAATCACAACCCTTTACTTCTTTTTTCAAGATATGGCATCCATTTAGTTTTCTTTAACTCCACGTTTCTTTTTTGACACATGTCATCTACATAAAATATGGTTTAAGTAAGTACCACTCGTTATGCAGCGCACCAGAAAGTACCACCATAAACATGTTTTAATTAACATTATGAAGATAATATGTAAAATTTCACATACATTCACATCTCCTAACTTCTAAAAAATGATGTGAACGTACACTTACATAAATTTGAATATAGGTGAATGTGCATTTATGTAATGCGTGATTTCATGCACTTAGAATATCCGAAATTTCGTGAAATTTATATATCATCTATGTAATGTTAATTAAAACATGTTTATGAAAAAAATTTCAAAAAAGTTAATTTTAAATGTGGTACCTTCGGGTGCGCTGTGTAATAGGTGGTACTCACTTGAACCTAAATCTATATATACATATGGTTGAGTTCAGGGAGTCTCAACTTAGAGTGGAATCTTGAAGTCTCACCTGTTGTTTCACTTGACAAAATGGTAAAATTGTCAAACATTATTTTTTTTAATTAAAAGTTAATTAATCAAAAATCAATCCCTAAATAATAGCATATCTTCCGTAGCAAATATTCCATAACATAAACCAATATTCTCTCATCTTTCTCTCTCATGTATATCAATGGAAGTCCTTTTTGAATTGAAAATCATACATATTGATTTATTTTTTTGAGTTACATTAATACATATGCACATGTTCAAATCAACCTATATGTAATCATATGTTATGTTGCACCTTTGCACATGTTCAAATCAACATTTACAAAATCACATGTTATATTGCATGTAATAGATCTGTATGCACATGTTCAAATACATTTGCAATGTGCAATTATTGAAATGGATAAATTCATGTATCAATATGAACATGTTGTATCTTGTATATCGATCATTAGACAAATTCATGTATCATGTACCAATATGAACATGTTCATTTGTTGCAAGTATATGATTTTAAAAGAATAAATTCAAATTATCGATAATCATTCTAACAAGTAAGTTTTGTATATATTTTTAAAGAAAATAATTATAACATTACATTGGAATTATATTGATGTACTTGTGCATATGAAATATCAAAACATGTTTATACCATTCGCGTTTGATACTTTTGGTTTCTTAGCTCCAGAGACTGCGGGTCATAAATTCTAAAGGCCCTAATTCACAATCCCAAAAGGACTAGCGGCACAGCTAGATGCCCATTTGCATTCTATCGTTTTATAGAGACCTTATTATCGTTTTTGAATTCATTTATATATAATCGTAATAAATTGCTGTATTTTTTGTTTTAGTTTTTGTAATTAATATATTTAAATATTTGTTAAAAACTAATAATGAGGGAACTCATAAGAAACACCTAATTAAAAATATACCAAAACAGTTAAAGATATATTGCTATGATGACCTAACAACACTCTAACAGTTAAAGTCTTAAAAAGATATATTGCTATTATGGTAAATAATACTTTTTCTAATATTAGACCCGTTACATTGGTCAAGAATACCATAAAGTAGATAATAATACTTTTTATTTTTAATGATATTCTTAATTCTTATAGAAGTAATAATATAATAATTGTTGATATTGAAATACATGTCTCTTTTAAGTATATTTTTCTGTAAGTAAAGATAGCGAAAATATTTAAGGAAAAAAAAAAAGGAAAATTAATATATTTATGTGATGTCGAAATCAAATTTTAATCTTTAAGGAATTTTCCGATCACCCTGCCACCATGCACGCGCAGTCTCTCTCTTATATAAAATTTGCCATACACCCTGTTCATGGTCTCATTTCATCTCTCTGAAAAAACAGCCACTTCTCCGTTCAATAATTCATTCACTCTCTCTGTACTTTTTGATCTTTCTCAAATCACTTGTATTCTCGTTTTCAGATCCTTTACACATACAGGGCAATGTATGGTTGGAGTCATAAATCTGTCAGAGAACCCAAATCAAGAAAAACCACCCAAACTCCATCTTTTTCTTCCACCCTTCTCGACGAAATTTACCGTTCCATGGATGCCGGTGATGATAAGTCCGGTGAATTTAACCTCCCAGAAGAGAAATTTTTAAAGAAACAGAGCATCACTAATGTTGGCGGCGCCTCCGGTAGAGTCAACGCTAGCAGTACGGTGGAAGACGAAGGAATGGCGAGTCTCCGGCGAGCTTTTTTACTTCAGAAATGGTTGGATATGAGAGGAAATGCGAAAAAGTTGACCGGTCGTACGAGGCCTCCGTCATTACCGGAATTTGACCGGAAACCGGATCCCTTTTTATTCAGTTCTGGGTCGAGCTCGTCTGATTCGAGCCTTGGATGGTTCTCTGAACCAGATGTTTTTAGCGAGTCCAGGCCGCAGAAACCTTCCTGTTTTGGCCCTTTTAATAGGCCAAAACCTGTAAAAACTGAGGTTTTTTTTAAAAAACATCAGCAAACGGAGTTTGATTATTGTTTGGACGATCATCAAACAAATGGAATCGATCGTGGGGCTTTAATCAAGTCGAAAGCTCGAGCACTGAAGATTTATGCGAACCTAAAGAAAGTAAAGCAACCAATTTCACCGGGAGGACGACTTACAACCTTTCTCAACTCTCTTTTCGCAAATGGGCATGTGAAGAAACCGAAAGAATTAAATTCTTCGGGTTTTGATGATAGGAATGTCGATAGCACAACACATGGATCCACATGTTCATCTGCTTCTTCGTATACAAGATCATGTTTAAGCAAAAATTCTCCGAGAACAAGGGAGAAACTCAACAATGGAATCCAAAGGACCGTTAGATTTTACCCGGTGAGCGTAATTATCGATGAAGATTGCCGTCCCTGTGGCGAAAAATTCATTTACGATAAACAAGACTTTACAAAGGGACTTCCAGCGTTAACGTCCCAAAAGAAATACGAAGATTGTAACGACGATGATGATGATGCGTCAAGTGATTCGAGCTCGGACTTGTTTGAGCTCGATCACTTGTCTATCTTGAAAGAATGCGATGAACTTCCTGTGTACGAAACCACTCATTTTGGCAGGAATCGTGCGATTGCTAAAGAGTTAATTTGCTGATTTGATTTTAATTGTTCTATAAAATTATGAGATTAAATCACAAATACGTTTTAAATGAGGTTGCTGTTTCTTTTGGTTTCGTCTTACAGTTTATTACAAAAATTGTAACAATTAATTCATTGATTTAAATTTTTTTCTACATTAATGAATAAAAATCTGCATTTATTGTTTATAAACCAATATATACAGTCTTTTTAAAAGATTAATACATTGTTTTTTTAACAACAACGATTATACAACACCAAGTTTCTAACAAGTGTTAAACAGACATAAAAAAAAAAAAAAAAATAGTAATAAAACGACTCCAGAAATAAATTGCATAACCAATTACAAAGTTAACTCTCTACGGAGCTTTAACCTAGAATTTATCTAATAAAAAGACACTTTGAATCAAGTGAATTGGCATATTGATCACCTGTGCCTTGGTTGGAAAAGCAATTGAATTCTAGGGCATGTTTAGTTAACATATTTTCGACGGAAATTATTGTTGAAAACAAGGATATTCAGAAAATGCGTTCGGGTCCACTATTTTTTTTATGTTTTCGGTTTTTAATTTTCAATTTTCAGTTTATAATTATATATTGAAAATTTCATTTTTATGTTTTCAGGTTATGTTTCCTTTTTCAAACTTCATTTTTGAATATTATTAAAATTTAAAATATAATCAATTTTTTAAAGGAGTGTGGTGTGGATAGTCTCCTTCAAATATGAAGGAATTTCTTATTGATTAAAAAAACATCTTCGTATTTGAAAAAATGGAGCAATCCATTCGAAGGAGTTCATTTCCTTCAAACTTCGTTTTTGTAGTAACAATCGTTTTTCAAAGTTCATTTTTGAACTTCATGTATACTATTTACATGGTTTGAAATGTATGCATGATTGCGTGAACATTTTTTATTTCATTTTATTTTTTATATTATATAGTAAGACTTAAATTTGATTAAAAAATTGCAGTAATGATTACAAGGAAGGAGATGCAAATAATTAGATATTATAAAGCTAAGAGAAGGCAGAACATGTGGCTTTTAAGTAATTGTTTATACATAACTCCAATTCTTAAAACACCGACTCTTTAAAGTTTAAAATGTGAAGTGTACGTGAGTTGTACCTTATGGAGTAAGAGTTGTACATTTAAGATGTTAAAATTGATTTGAAATTGAAGGGTGAAAAACAAAAGGAATGCCATGGAGACAAATTTAGGAAAAGAAGAGAAGGTGTTTGCTACTTTTGGTTTTGGTTGATCCCAAGTAGCTGGATGAATGGATGGATGAATTGGATTGGAGAGTGACAGTTTGTGAGATGAAAAAGAGAGAAAGTAAAAGATGGGGGGATATTTGGGAAAAGAAAATAAAGGAGGGGGTGAAAGTGAAAATGAAGATTCCAAGATCGGAATTAGAAGCAAAGCCTACCCTCGATGATAAAAGAGGAAAGTGAAATCTTTTGCTTTCGTTTTCTTTTCCATTTTTGATTTCTCCTGTTGCTTTAACAATCAATCCAATTTATTTATTATTTATTTTTGTATAAATATATAGCGACGCAGAAAAATATTACATGTTATCATCTCAACCTTCAAGATTAAGTCAATTTTTAATATTAATTGTTTAAAATGTAAAGGGTGTTAACAGTAACCCTAAAGGTTAAGGATTCGATTCTCATTGTGGAACAATTTACGTATCTAAAAGTAGAATTAGATGGATGTGCTTTTGATGATTATGTGCTTTACGATTTTATTTTCGGTTAGCTAATTTCAAGGTTTGCTTAAATGACTTGATATTAACACTATCAAATATAGTATTTTATTTAAATGACTTATTTTAGTTAGGGTAGTCTTAGAAATTTAATGCTTTTTTTAATTAAGTAATTAAGTTTGAACACACTACTCTAATAATTATGTTGACTACTTACCAGTTATATCGGTCAAAAAAATTAATATGTCATTTAAATGGTTTTTACACAAGTAATTAACATCTTAATTATTTATTTATTTTGGGATTATTATTTTACATGTTGAGTAATTCTTTTTATTAACTCAACAATAAAGTTTATTGCTTTGTCATATTAATATTATTATTATTATCATTTCAAATTTTCAATAATGTAAAATAGTCACAAACGAAAAAAAAAATCATAACAATTATTAATATTTAATATGATTGCATGATAATAAATGAATATAACAATAAACACAAATCTATAATAACTATACTAAATTTTTATAATAATTAATTAAAAAAAGTATTAAATTATAAAATATATTAATCCAAAACTTTAATTATAATAGTTAGTTTTGAAATTTTTAATTACCACAATTAATTGATTATTCTTTCTAAAACATTTTAAATAGTTATTAGCTATTTAAACCATGATAAACGTAAGTTATACGTAATAATCAAAATAATCTTTTAGAATGTTTAATTATCAAAATTTGATTAAATTAATAAAATTAAGAAACAATAACTATCTATAATTTTTGCCGAATAGCAAATGTGTTTAATGTCAATCGTCGGATACTCGGATCATGGGTCTACAAAATGAACTACAAAAGAGTTATAAAATTTTTAAAAATATACAAACATACGTCATATGTTATAAAAAAGTACAAAAAAAATTTATAAACTCTTTAAATGAAACAACTCAGGCAACGCAAGAATAAAATATTATTTCTTTTTGTATTTAGATTTAGATTTATTTGTTTTTGTTGATCGAATTTATTATTTCATTGTATAAATGTTTTATGAAATCATTGGTTTACGTTTTATAGGATCTCGAATAAAATGAAAACACATTGTTATATAGCTAAAATAACACATTAATAACAAATAAAATGACTTATATAGTTTGAGCAATAGTTTATTTTCCAAAGTTAAATGTAACATCCCATTTTCGAGATAATTACGTGTAATTATTTTAGTGGATGTTTAAATATATTAATATCGTGTTGGACCAATGAGAACCCGATTAGTGGATTATACGTGTCGAGTTTGCGAGTTACGTGTCACCGGTTTGCGATATTCGTGGATTAATTGTGTTTGTGAATTTAAATGGGTTAAATGGATATTAATTGTGAAAATGGGGTATCGGGTTCGGGTTAATGGGTTGGAACCCGCTGAAAATAGAAAAGAATATGTACGTATTTCTTCTTTGCTTTCCTTCCAGATTAAGAAAGTGTGAAGTGTGTGTGAAATTAGTGTGTGTACGTGGGTTTTCTTAGAGCAGCAGAATCAGCTCCATAATTTGAGTTTGAGGTGCTGAAATTCAATCTCCATCTTCATCTTTGGGTTTGAGATTTCAAAGGTAAGCAAATCTTGAGTTTTGAGGTAAGAAGTTTAAGGTTTTGCTTCAAAAAAATTGAGTTATGTATTGTTGGAATCTCATGAAAGATTATGGGACATGTGTGGGATAGTATGTATGAGAAATATGTGTTTTCTTGCTGGAAGTCGGAGGAAATGGAGTTTTGTACTCCTGGGCAGCAGCAGATCAACGAAGCAAGGAAGAAGACGAGCGCAGGGAGCGCGGCCGCGCTCGGGCGAGCGTGGTCGCGATGCGGCTGGGCGGGACGCGGGCGCGATGGAGGCTGGGGCGCGGGCGCGATCGGGGTGCAGGGCCGGGTGCGGTTGGTTCGGGTCTATGAGGGGTGTTTGGCCGAATTTTGGGATATTTGGGGGTCGGTTTTGAGTATTTGGGTTTCGTTTGGGCTGTTTTGAGTCGGGGTTTCGTTGGGTCGGTTTGGGTTCGAGTCGGGTTGCGTTTATCATGAGTCAAGTGGTGGTGTCGGTTGGAATTGGGACTAATAGTTTGGGATTCGTATGATTTCAGGGACGAGTCAGCGAGACGAGCCGAGTCAGAGATTCCGGGATTAGTGGACTAACCAGGTGAGTACCCGAGTTCTTTTCTAAACCGCGGGACAGTTTTCAGAGTCATGGTTGTGTAGATAGTTTCGTGTATGTGTATATGTGTATATTGTGTATTGTGAAAGAGACAGGGACGTGAGCCACAGGTATGATTCTATTCCTACATATGTGATATATGTGCATGAGATGAGATCCAGTCCGGGGGTCCGTGATGAGTTCCATACGGACGGTGATTCGCGATGGGTGATCGCGCGGGTTGACTGTCCCTAACAGTCCTTGGGGCGTGTATACACGGCAGGGCCTGTAGCCGGTTCGCGCCCGTGCTACAGGGTTGTGGCTAACCACCGGTGTACACGGTCGTTAGCTGGGGAAGGGTTTCCCCCTCAGTGATATTGTGTGCAGGGCTTCGGATCTCATGTATGTGTTCATGCCTGCATCGTGATGTTGATTGCCAGAGACAGAGTTAGGGTTTATGCTGTGTGTATGTGCTATGTGTACGCTTGTTATGTGTTTATTGTGCAGAGTCCAACCCTCGAGTACTCACGAGCTTTCGAGCTTACGTATTCGAGTCTTCCATGTTCAGGGCATCAGTGACAGGATTAGTAGTCGTGCTTGATGAGCTGGGATCGGGAATTATCTGGGAAGCTTGGTGTTAGTTTTGTGTATTAATCTGATCAGTACTGTTATGTTAGCAGCCTTTGGGCCTATGTAATTAGTGGATTATATGTTGATTGTGTTTGTATAAAAGTTTTAAATTATCAGCGATTCTAGTTTATCCTGTGACGTGTGCATAATAGAGCTATTGCGACATGCCACCTGTGTATTGAATTGACGTGGCATTTCCGGGTTACGGGAGGGGTGTTACAGCATGGTATCAGAGCTTGTGGTTTGAAGTCTGAGTATCAATTAGTGGATGCTTAACTTAAACCTTGTTTCGATCCGTGGGGGATCTATTGCGATTGATTTTGGTGGAATTAACTAACCCGGCTTAGTGTATGACGCCGGGTGATTTATTAGTGGTTCTTAATTGTTTCGTTTTGTGCAGATAGTTATGGCAGATCATGGCGAGGGATCCGGCGCGGGCAAGCCGGAAGGGGACGAGTTCATTCGTAAGTCAGAGCTTCTGGGGGTATTGACTGAGTTTTACAGACAGCAAAGAGAACAGGAGCGGGAGCAGGATCAGGGTATGGGATCACGTGCTGGGGGTGGTCAGGATACGGGTACGGGTGCCTCTTCATCTATGTCTCGGCGAGGGGGTTCGTTCAAAGATTTCATGACCGGGAATCCGCCAGAGTTTAGAGGTGGGGGTGAGCCAGGGATGGCTATGGCTTGGGAGCGCGAGGTAGAGGCTGCCTTTCGAGTTGCGCATGTGGAGCCGAGAGATATGGTTGGATATGCGGCTTATCTGTTGAGGGGAGGGGCATTGCAGTGGTGGAAATCTATCGAGTCGGCTATGACATCTTCTGCAGCTTTTGCGATGACGTGGGATCAGTTTAGAGCTGTGTTCGAGCTGCAGTATATTCCTAGAGACGAGAGGCGGGAGATGGAGCGGCGATTCCTGCATCTGCAGCAGGGTGAGATGACAGTGCAGCAGTACGTGGATCAATTTAATGAGTATTCGCAGTTTGCTACCCATCACATCGCCACCAAGCAGCGAAAGGTCGATGCATTTATTGATGGACTGCGAGCCGATATTAGAGAGTTCGTTGGGATGCATGAGACGCCTACATTCGCCAGAGCGTTAGAGATGGCCCGCATCAGGGAGCGGGAGATAGCCAAGCAGAGAGAGGACCCATCCTTTCAGCGCAGGCGTGTGAGGACTCCCGAGCAGTCCTCGAGAGACCGGAGGTATTCCAGAGACGATTCCAGGGAGCGGCGTTCAGGTCAAAGTTCGAGAGACAGACGAGACAGAGATAGAGACAGAGATAGGGACAGGGAGCAGAGGTCAGGTGGTCCGGGGCGGAGCCAGAGATCGGATAGTCAGAGTCAGAGGCAGAGTTCGAGGTATACCGGGCAGAGTCAGAGCAGCGTAGGGCAGAGGCCTCGAGATGGGGGTGATAGGGGAGACAGTTCGGTTGGAGATCGGGAGTGCCCGAGATGCCACCGACGCCATAGTGGGCCGTGTGTGCCCAGGTGTTATCGATGCGGTCAGCGTGGGCATGCTGCCGCCACGTGTACTGTTCCAGAGCCATTGTGTTTCCGTTGTGGGAGGCCGGGGCATAGAGTGCGGGATTGTCCAGAGCCGGGGCCGGCAGTGCAGGGTGCGAGTTCTAGTGGGGCCAGAGCAGAGCCGTCGTCATCCGGTCGTCATGATACTAGAGCACGGGGTCGGGTGTTCCAGGCGACCGCAGAGGAAGCTCGAAATGCTACTGATGTGATTCTGGGTATGTTTTTCTGAGCTTGCTTGAGTGTGTGTCAGTTGTGGGGCGGGCTATTGGGCTATGCCTGTGATAAGTGTATGTGTTCTGTTGCGTGTGATTGCCTTGTTGTGTTTGTGATTGAGGGATTCAGTGACAGAGGGGCGGTATTGTTTGTATGGGCTGATTGGGGTCGTTATGCTTGGGGTGTATATGTGGAGTCAATGTGCTAGATTTGGGTTTATTGTGATCTGGGCTTTCGAGTTCAGAATTGTGCTATGTTAGTGGATTAATCTTGTGGAGCTATGTGAGCCGTGTGAGTATTATTGCGAATTTTTGTGATGTGCTAGTGGATTGATCGATTCTGATAGTGGATTATCATATTGATAGTGGATTTAAATTCTTGTGTGTGCTATCCCTATTTATGGTATTGCGTTTTATGAGATGTGTTTATCTGTTATGGTGAAAAGAGTTGAGAGTTCTGTTGTGATAGTGGATTAATCTATTGAGAGTGGATTTAACC
This sequence comes from Centrapalus pauciflorus, assembly GCA_020465985.1. Taxonomy (NCBI): domain Eukaryota; kingdom Viridiplantae; phylum Streptophyta; class Magnoliopsida; order Asterales; family Asteraceae; genus Centrapalus; species Centrapalus pauciflorus. The sequence goes on from JAANYP010004395.1 coordinate 1,070,431, forward strand.
CCTTTGTGATTTTAACCATGTTTATGAGCTTGCGTTTAGTGATTCGATGGAGATATCTTTACGTGTTGTGTTAGTGGATGATCTATATAGAGTTATGTGAGTATGTGATAAAAGAGAGTGAAAATCGATGGATTGAGATCGTGCGTGGGCCGAGTGGCTTATGAGGTGACGCCACGTGAAGATTCTGTGAATAGAGGATTTATCAGTTGCCGATATGATTTAATTGAGCTATTAGTGGATTGTCAAATTGAGTTAAAGATTCGAGGGAGTCGACTTGTTCGAGAGTTGAAATAAAGATGTGTATCAGTGATGATTGTGTCATTCAGAGTTCAAATGCGAATTTGTCAAGAGTGTTGATAATTATATCGAGAGTTGTGAGTCAGCATTTTCGGGAATTTTTGTGTATTTGCGATTGGCTTGCGATAGATTCCGGGGACGGAATCTCTTTAAGAGGGGAGGATTTGTAACATCCCATTTTCGAGATAATTGCGTGTAATTATTTTAGTGGATGTTTAAATATATTAATATCGTGTTGGACCAATGAGAACCCGATTAGTGGATTATACGTGTCGAGTTTGCGAGTTACGTGTCACCGGTTTGCGATATTCGTGGATTAATTGTGTTTATGAATTTAAATGGGTTAAATGGATATTAATTGTGAAAATGGGGTATCGGGTTCGGGTTAATGGGTTGGAACCCGCTGAAAATAGAAAAGAATATGTACGTATTTCTTCTTTGCTTTCCTTCCAGATTAAGAAAGTGTGAAGTGTGTGTGAAATTAGTGTGTGTACGTGGGTTTTCTTAGAGCAGCAGAATCAGCTCCATAATTTGAGTTTGAGGTGCTGAAATTCAATCTCCATCTTCATCTTTGGGTTTGAGATTTCAAAGGTAAGCAAATCTTGAGTTTTGAGGTAAGAAGTTTAAGGTTTTGCTTCAAAAAAATTGAGTTATGTATTGTTGGAATCTCATGAAAGATTATGGGACATGTGTGGGATAGTATGTATGAGAAATATGTGTTTTCTTGCTGGAAGTCGGAGGAAATGGAGTTTTGTACTCCTGGGCAGCAGCAGATCAACGAAGCAAGGAAGAAGACGAGCGCAGGGAGCGCGGCCGCGCTCGGGCGAGCGTGGTCGCGATGCGGCTGGGCGGGACGCGGGCGCGATGGAGGCTGGGGCGCGGGCGCGATCGGGGTGCAGGGCCGGGTGCGGTTGGTTCGGGTCTATGAGGGGTGTTTGGCCGAATTTTGGGATATTTGGGGGTCGGTTTTGAGTATTTGGGTTTCGTTTGGGCTGTTTTGAGTCGGGGTTTCGTTGGGTCGGTTTGGGTTCGAGTCGGGTTGCGTTTATCATGAGTCAAGTGGTGGTGTCGGTTGGAATTGGGACTAATAGTTTGGGATTCGTATGATTTCAGGGACGAGTCAGCGAGACGAGCCGAGTCAGAGATTCCGGGATTAGTGGACTAACCAGGTGAGTACCCGAGTTCTTTTCTAAACCGCGGGACAGTTTTCAGAGTCATGGTTGTGTAGATAGTTTCGTGTATGTGTATATGTGTATATTGTGTATTGTGAAAGAGACAGGGACGTGAGCCACAGGTATGATTCTATTCCTACATATGTGATATATGTGCATGAGATGAGATCCAGTCCGGGGGTCCGTGATGAGTTCCATACGGACGGTGATTCGCGATGGGTGATCGCGCGGGTTGACTGTCCCTAACAGTCCTTGGGGCGTGTATACACGGCAGGGCCTGTAGCCGGTTCGCGCCCGTGCTACAGGGTTGTGGCTAACCACCGGTGTACACGGTCGTTAGCTGGGGAAGGGTTTCCCCCTCAGTGATATTGTGTGCAGGGCTTCGGATCTCATGTATGTGTTCATGCCTGCATCGTGATGTTGATTGCCAGAGACAGAGTTAGGGTTTATGCTGTGTGTATGTGCTATGTGTACGCTTGTTATGTGTTTATTGTGCAGAGTCCAACCCTCGAGTACTCACGAGCTTTCGAGCTTACGTATTCGAGTCTTCCATGTTCAGGGCATCAGTGACAGGATTAGTAGTCGTGCTTGATGAGCTGGGATCGGGAATTATCTGGGAAGCTTGGTGTTAGTTTTGTGTATTAATCTGATCAGTACTGTTATGTTAGCAGCCTTTGGGCCTATGTAATTAGTGGATTATATGTTGATTGTGTTTGTATAAAAGTTTTAAATTATCAGCGATTCTAGTTTATCCTGTGACGTGTGCATAATAGAGCTATTGCGACATGCCACCTGTGTATTGAATTGACGTGGCATTTCCGGGTTACGGGAGGGGTGTTACATTAAATATCCAAAACATATATTTTTATGAATGGAAAAAAAAAAACAATGATAACATACTTTATAACAAATTTTAGTTTGGATAACACATTATTATGTAAAATCGGTAGTTCTAAATAATCAAAAACTATTAAACATGTAACATCATATTTTTTTTTAAATAAGCCTAAGATTATATAGTAAAAAAGACCATTAAAAGAGGGTTAATATTAGAAAAACCACATGGAAAAAGCCTAAGATTTTTTCAAGTATTTAAGTCCCTAAACAAACTTTGTATTACTCAAAATTGTATAATTTTAACTTGTTACCTGCTTGACAGGTAAAACAATTAGGATTTTTTCAAAATTAACCCTTAAAAAATACAAGATCAGACACCAAGAAAGGAAAGCAAGCTAGGCTCCGTGAAGAAGCCAACCTATCACACCATTAATCAGTAGTGCTTATTTACTCTAACCTATAACACTAGTTTATAACCCACGTATTACGTGGATATTTTTAAAAAAAATTATTTATATAAAATGTATATGAGTAAAAATAAAAACATACAACAATAATAATTGTGTCTATTTTTTGTTATTTACAGATTAAGAAATAGAGTATATTTATCTTTTTTAAAAATATTAAATTGTATTTATCTTTTATTTTTTATAAATTGTAATTATCTTTTGGTGAACGTAGAGGTTACACGTGACATTTGATGTTTTCCTTTATTATACATAATAATAATAATTTCCACAACTAATTCAAGTTTTTACATTTGGATCTAATTATGATTATTATGGATAATAATGATAGATATTTATTTTAGGTAAACATTAATTTTAAATGTCACAAAATCTAATTTATTACTAATTTAATGCAATTAAGTTAAGGTGTTAAATTTGGAAAAAGATGTGGAAAAATAAAATTTTCTTGTATTGAAGAATTGACATATGACATGAATTGTTTTGTTTGATTTAGAAAATAAATATTTTTTTATATTTTAATAAACTATTATAAAATTTACATATAATTAAAATAAAAAAGAATTGAAAGCTAGTTAAATTAAAGATAAAAAAAATTTAGATCTGAAAATCAATGTAAGAAACAAAAAACTTCAATTATATGAATGTGTATATATTTTGAAAATGATAAAATATAAAAATGGAATATCTAAAAATCAACAATCAAAATATATCATATTCATAATTGAAGTTTTATCAATTAAATCTTGTTAGCAAAATAATTAACAAAAAATTTTAACTTTATTTACTACAAATCTACATTTAAATCCAAATTTTTACATTTGAATTTAACTATGATCATTAAGGATAATAATGACACATATTTATTTTAGGTAAATATTAATTTAATATAATTCATTAATGAAAAAATTAAAATTAACATTTAATGTAATTAAGTTAAGGTGGTAAATTTGGAAAATGAATTAAAAAAATGGCATAGGTATAATTATTGATTTTAATTAATGGTATAAGAGACATTTCATAAATAATTATGAGTTGTCATTAATCTGGACCATTGATTTCTTTACATCTAATAGTCCATAAACTCCAAGCGGTTTTCTTATTATATATAGTATAGAAATATAAATTACTCTTTTATTATTGAGAGTTTAATGAAAAATTGTATTGTGTTTTTGAAAATATTATATATACATACAATTTTCTAATCTTCTACACCAGTGTCAAAGTGCCACATGGCAATGTGTGATTGGTTTTCCGCTTTTTATTATTTAATTTAAAATTTTCATAATATACCCTTATCTTAGTATTATCTTTTATTTAACTCTTTTATTTTAATAAATTTTTGTTTAGTCGTCTTTTAACATTTATTATGATAATATTTTTTTACCCACTTAAAATTATGGTTTTAATTATACGTATATTTAGAGTTGTCTTTTGGAACCATAATGTTTATGTTTAATTGTATGAAAATGACTTTATTATTCAAATGCGCAATACATGATTTTAATGAAATTGTTTTATAATAAAAATGTAACTGATTATTTTTAGATTTTTTTATTAAATATAATCATGTTTCACATTTATCATTACTCTTATAATGTTGGTAAGTTTTAATTGATGTATTTGATACATTGCCATTTTTATTATATTATTTGATCGCAAAACCAACAAATTAAATTGACGATTAAACTTAATCAATGTCATAAATTAAACTTATGGTTATGAATATTTAATTATTCAATTTCGGTTCTGATCCGATTTAATAAGACATAGTTTAGCATTGCAAAATCTATAAAACCAATTATAGGAACTAACTAAAATTATCATTTTGCTTGCTTCTTGGATATATATCAGCTTTCGAATTTGACTCTTCGATTATGGTTTAATTGTGTTTTGTTATTTGAATTGTTTGAAAGGTATCCATGCATTTGTTTTTCAAATTTATTTTTGTAATTAATATTTTAAACCCCGTCTGGCCAATCATGATTGGTTGGATTATTTTTTATTTTAAACTTTTTATAACACACCCTTATTTCTTAACCCCTTTATTTTAATAAACTAGTAACGTACCCGCGCAAAGCAGCGGTGACAAATAACTTGTTTGGTAACATCTCTTTCAGCGACGTATCATTAGGGGATGAACAAGTAACTGATGTGATCCTTAAACTCGAATGTCAACACATCTTCATATAGGATATAAATAAATTTAGTTAAAACAATTGTTTATCATTAGGCTATATTTACATATATATAAAATGAACTAAAAACCAAAATGATAATATGTTGAAAACATAATAATGTTTGAAACTTTAAACAACAGATTAACCCCCAAGGCAAAGAGTCCGTTCATGGTAGAAGTCTTTTCCTTTCAACTAAGAATGCCGACTTTCCTCAAACGATTGGAACTAAGGTATCCTCGCCGAAGGAAAAGAAGAGTAAGCCAATAGTATCCCGGTGATGAATTTCACTTTCAATAAAGAAAATAACAAGGAGAGCACTATCATAAAATATATGATGGATTGTTGATATTAACCCTATCGTTAAACCACACAACCTGTGTAAGTATATACACAAAACACCATGACCTTCTATGAAACTCAATGGATACCATTGTCAACTCAAAAGTCACCACAGATCCAGATTGAACGTCTACAAGAAGAGGAGCCTAAAAGGAGCCACTACAATTGGGCTTTCCATAAGTTCACGAGCTCAAGAATCTGGGATGTCTACATTAGGAGTTGAGGTCACGACACCGGTTAGTGATTGAACCAAGGCTCCCCTACATGGATCATTCGTTAATTAGCAACTAACATACAGAACAAATCAGATTTTCTCATTGGACTTTAAAAATCATTACTGAAATCTGAAGTTGATCATTTGAAGGAAGCAACAATTTATATATCAGAATAAACTAAAGTACATCTTAGCATGAAACGATACTTGGTCACACCTTTTATTCTTTGAGCATCTTAATAATTGTTCTTCAAACATATACATCTACAATCCGTCACTTCTTCGTTGAAGGATTCAAATCCGTAAGCAATCCATTGAGATGGTAGAACCCAGACATGCATTTCGTACTTTTTCCCATTTATAAACAATTTAATATAACCTAACATCTTCAATATTCTCACTAATCACCTGTCATCAACAACATATAACCTCAATTTAAAACAATGAAAGCCATATATAATAACTGCAAACTCAACACCCTAATTGCTGACCATACAGAAGTAACATAACCCTCATCACACTAAAGTTTAAATCATAATCAATAAAACACTGCAATACAGTAAATGATTCAAAGCACAAAAACATGATGAAATGTAGCAACAATAAAGTCTAAACAGACAGACACATAAATCACTTATTAAAATACCATACAGATGTCAACAAATTAAAAAGCAATAGTATACGCAGAAAACAGGTTAAAAGAGTAATACATTTGAAAAAAATAAAAATTACCTATATTGATAAGATGTGCTTTCTCGATCTAAAATTGAGGACAAGTAATTAGTGTGTTTGTACTGCGAAACAGAACAAAAGGAAGAAACAGCAGACAACAACAGCAAGAATATAATACATGCATACATGATAAATTAAATGTGTGGTCTGTGTGATAGCATAAAAACTCTGATACACAGTCATAGCTACGTCTCAGATTAATTTAAGCAAGCACAACATACATAAGTCCAACATGTTAATTGTGTATTGCCTAAGCTTGAAAACCTCATCAATAATGATAAAATTAACAAACCAAATCAGATCCAACTAATATTACACCAGCTGAAAGATACAATCACATTTAAGCGCCTAATTGCTTTGAAGCTTGAACAACTTATCTCCAAAATAATCTTACATATGTCTGATCCTTCCTCGACTAAACAAGATTAAAATCAGAAAAGATGGATGGAAGAGTGAGGTCACCAAGAAAGTATACAAGGAATCACCAAGGGTTGTCAAGGTGCTTATCACTTAACCAGTCTCACACAATAGAATCATAGTAGCAAATAAGTAAATACCAACTTGAAGATAAACAAAATTAGACGACATGAAGTGGCAAAAAAGAAAGCCAATAGTTCAAACCACTCCAAATCTGGCACGATCAGTGTGACTTTTGTGTGATTGTAGAATGTTTTAAAATCACCAAAGACGCAGAAAGAGTGACCAATTGAAATATGAATCTAACTATCCCTAACCCTATTATTTTAAACAACTAAAAGTTTGTTGTTTCTTCCAATATATTTATTTATTTAAAAAAAATGTAATGTAAATACACAAACATCTCGGAATTGTAAAAGAAAAAACTCATGATGCAATGAGTGCCTAATCTATTATGATCTGCTAGTTTGATAGCATCTTCATTACCATGCTATTGAAAGTTACAAAAGAGTCAAGCTTCACTGATAAATGTTTGTATATATACTTTTATGGAAACGGAGTGTCACCAAGTACTAATTTATGAACATTAAACTTACTCCGTACATGTCTTCCCTCTCAAATTGGCTATCAATTTATCTTAAATGTAGAAACCATATTTTGCTGATCATCTATAAGCCTCACAGTATTTGACCTATTATTACCCATAGAAAAAATATATATATAACAGTTCATATTGATGCAAATATAACGTAAACGACTCTACTTTAGAGACTATTTGAAACGGATCAAGCACACAAGTGCTATGAGCAACAGTATCAGTCTTGATGTTTAGGCTTAAGGATTCAGTTATAGAAGCAATAAAACAGCCTACATGTCTTCAATCTTTCAATACCTACAAGGTAACGTCTAACTGTAAAGGTGTCTGCATATCAAGGTTCAGAATTTGATGGGATTGTTTGTATTGAGGGACTGAACCTGTTAGTATTGTTAAATTTTGTAAAATTATCGGACTTTATTTCTTGGCACCCATTCCACATTTGTAAATACAGAACAATGGAGAACCTGGATGAATTTTGGAAAATTATTAGAAACTTAAGAGTGTGGTAGAGGAGCTGAGTACCATACCCCTGGGTGAATCACCATAATAGTTCATGCTACGATCTGAAAAACTCCCATGGTTTGTTCCTATGCGCTTTGCTAGAAGAGCTAGTACGTAATGGCAAGTCCAAGTTCCAAAGGACCACCAGGTCCACCAACATAGTTAATTGATCTTATAAGACTGCCTCTAGTTCTATTGTCATGCCGTGATGGCTGCAAAAAAGAATAAAACATTCAGCAATGATTATTACTATTATTCTCTATTTCCCACAGTATCCCCAACATACACAACTCCATAATCACAGAAATTCCTAAAATGCATTAAATAATATATGAATTATCAATAAAACAAAAGTGATGAACTATTTTATCTTTGTGTTTGTTATGCCTTGAGTGATTTGTTTAAATAATAAAAACATACCAAAATAAAACTTACAAATAGTAATAATCAACAGAGGCACCAAATAATGCCAGAAAAACCAGAGCAGCAGAGCCGATAACAAATCCCTATGGAACAACCATAAACTGTAAAATTTCAACAATAATCACTAAAGAAATAAATATACTTGTTGTAGTCTGAAAGTAATATTAAATTACCTTTCCAATGGCTGGCCAAATAGCATAATGTGTTCAGCAATAATCACTAAAGAAATTAAATTACCGACAAAAGACAACATTTTAGTTATAAAACCTTGGCTGGCCAAATAGCATCTATTATAAACAATGGGAACATACTGTTGCATCAGTAAGGTGCAAGCCACAATGAGTTGATAGCAATTTTCCCATCAAACCATGTTACTGTATTGAGGTGCATAGGCACATCAAACATGATCATGTATGCAAGTTCATATCAGTAACACTGTGAGCAGCAGGTACAAATACTTTTCCACACTTTTTATAACGATAAATTAAATAAATTGACACTATAAGAGTTCCTCACTTTCTTAATTCCACGACTGCGAATAGAATCTGCAACCTTCAATACAGTATCATACACTTCCTTGTAAGTCAACCACACATGTTTACCCAGCCTGAATAAGGTCAAAAGCCACTCAATAAAATCTGAATTCGGAGAAATAAACAACAATAGAAATCATAAAAAAGGCAAGACTCAGTACCTTGCCATCAATATTCTCCCGATGCCAAGCATCTGATTATTAGGATACTTCTACACTGCTAACAATATCAGTCGATCGAATCACACAAGACAAATCGAATCACACAAAACTGATTTCTCAAACATCGATGAAAAATTGGAAAAACATAATAAACACAGATGATTAATGTTAAAAATCAACAAGCACACATAAAGATTGGAAGAAAGATTAGTAAATACCTTGAACTGAGAGGGTCGTCAAGAGTCGTAGGAGATTAGAAGTCCAACCATTAGAATAAGAAGGAGAACAGCATGAGAGTCGCGGTCTAAAAATTTAAGCAATGTTCTTCCGTTTCGTTCCGGGTGATTCTCAAGCATAATCTGTGATGAAAGAAGAGCAAAAGAAATTGAGTGGGGAAAATTGGAGAAGCAGAGTACCTACATTGGTATCCTTGAGACAAAAAAAAACAAATATCAAGTTACAAAAAAGAAACCCATTAACATTAACCACCATCCCAATACGGGTGAGACTCAGGATCCCCATATTTGCCAACAGAAAATTGCAAATTGATCAAACTATACTTGTCTATGACCTTTTGTTCGACGTTAATTCTTTCTACTCTTTTTGGTAAATATGATTACTTTAGCATCCAAGGTTTAAATACAAACTATTCTTGTAAGAATTGAAATCGAAGAAAATTTTTACCAAACGATGTGAAGCTAGAACTATGGTGTTTATGTCTATAGCTGCAAAAACAAATTAAGAAAAAGGAAGCGAGATTAGAGCAACAATGTAGAAATATCTATGAGTGCAGAAGAGAGAGAGTTTGAAAGGTGAAAAAGAGGAACTAACCAGAGGAAAAGGAGGAGGAGCAGGCGTCGATTAGAATGCAAGAAACTTTCAATCTGATAAATCAAAAAAAAAAAAATGCAAGGAACATCTTAGGTGTGTTTGATGTTTACCAGTCATTTCATTTTGTATTATTGCATGATGTTGCCAGATATTGGGTTGTTGAAGCAAACTCAAGAACCCTAACCTAGTAACTGGATGCCCCTGTGTTACTGTGTGTGTGCTTGAGCCACCGAGAAGAAACCTGGAAATAAATCATGTCTCTGTAACTCCCTTCTCGCAACAATCAAGCTGATGGTTTCACCAATTTTTTCCGGTGATTTCAAACCTTCCAGACCCATCTTTCCAGCGGGGTTTTTTCGGGTGTGATTTCTGTCTGCAAGGTTCTTACTGGTTAGCAAAAGAAGCGTGGGAAGAAGAGGAAGAGTCCCGTGGCTTCTCAACGTTCGCACAATTCTCAACGTTTTAAAAGCTGAATTTAAATAAAGTATGCAGTACAGTTTGTACATAGTGCTTCAAACAGTTGTAAGTCTTAAATTTCAAGAATATGCACTGTCTACTTGTACTTTATGCATTGTAATTTGTAAACATACTAAATGCTTTATTAGTAGTTAAGATTTTTGTTTAGGAATTTTATAACATTTATTATTATAAAATTTTCTTACACATTTAAAATTATTATTTTAATTATACATATGTTTGAAGTGATCTTTTAGAACTATTATGTTATGTTTAATGTATGGAAAAAACTTTATTATTCAAATGCACAATACACTATATATTAATGAAATTGATTTAAAAGTAAAATATAACTAACACATATGTATTTGTCTGTGCATATAACTCTGCTAAATCAAATGACTTGCAAATTATATGAAAATCTAAAACTTTATCTTCCCGTAGCGAAACGTGGGTGTCACCAGGTTTGACACATTATCAACCATGATTGGTTGGTGTTTATTAAACTTCTCATATTACACAATTATCTTTGTGGTATATCTTATTTAACACATTTATATTAATAAATTTTTGTTCAATTTTCTTTTAACATTTATTATTACACATTTAAATTTATGATTTTAATTATACATATGTTTGAAGTTATCTTTTGAAACTATTATGTTATATTTAATTCTATGAAAAAGATTTTATTGTTCAAATCCACAATACAAGATTCTAATGAAATTGCTTTGTAATTAAAAGACTTGCAAATAATATGAAAATCTAAAACTCTATCTTCCCGCAGCAAAGCGCGGATGTTACCACCTCGTTTACTTAAGGATACAACATAACAAATATAGAAGTAGAGAGAGTATATATTAAAAGAGAACAAGATCACATATTTAAGTGCTATGAATGAAACATTAAAAATATTTAGAAAATTTATCAAAACTATCTATCTATATATTATAATAATTGAGATTAATTTCTGTCACGTGTCACCTTTCTAATACCTCACTTTTTCATTTTCCCGCTCTTTTTCCAAAAATAAAATTAACATTAATTTAAGTAACATTCTTATCATTTAATTGATTTAATTCAAACTTTATTGTTGAAACTTATTATTTTTGTTACCTAAAATAATTCAAACTACAATTAATATTCATTAAAAGTTTTCAAGATTAACAAGCTAAAATAATTTTTTTTAAATCAATAAAATAATAAACTTCATGTTTAAATGTCCTAAAGAGTAAATAATTTTAAAAAAAAATCGGTTAAATAAAAATTTAGTTTTATTTTTTTATAAGATTGACTTAGAGTCATATTTTTTTACCATTGAATCAATAATTTAAATATTTTGAATCACATTTTAGTCGTATTCTTTGACTTAAACATTGACTTAGAGTTATCATTTTTTACCATTGACTCAATGATTTTGCATGTATGTCATCTTTTTATTGGTTTTATTGTATCTTAATTTTAAAAAAAAAAATTGAAGGTTTTTAAGGGATCCACCTCTTTATTAATATTTAATTTATAACAAATCATTTATATCAATCCACGTAATACATAAGTGTTAATCTAGTTACTAATTATATGATGTTGAAACTTTATATATATAATTAAAGGATGATGTAATAATATATATGTTGCACATTGATAGGGAATTAATTAATCCATCATGACCATGCATATATACAGCATCAATATATTCTCGATCATTTAAATAATTATACCTTCTATACATGCATGTGTAACATCAGAATATTCTCATCCATATAGCGGTTGAAATAAATTAAGGAAATATTTTTTAAGCCACTTAAGAGGCTGAATATATACTTGGATTAACAAGAATAATTAGATGGTCTTATTTATATATAAGACAATTAGGTCAGTTGAATATTCTCTTTTAGTTATGTCTTTTTTTTTTTTTTTTTTTTTTTTGGAAAAATAAACCTACCAATTATAAAACTCATATATAGTAAAAACCCACATACATCCAAGACTACAAACAATCAGGTATGCAAGATGCAAAATCAACTAAGGCAAACCATGAACTGAGATATTAATCCTAACATGAAAATTTAACAAGTCAAGCTAGGACTATTGATTCAAGGACCACCATGGTATGCAAATATCCCTTTCGACGGAAGATCTCGACATCCTATCCCAAAACCGAGCTTAATTTACCACATCCTCAATATATGTGCAAAAGAAGTCGACGCACCCTAGCACCACAGAATTACTTGATCATGTACCCGTGCTAAACAATGCATAACTGCAAGAAAAGAAATCTACTAAGTTTTGATTCTGATACATAAAACATCTCGTCCTACTTGCATATAATTATAAAAGATGTTTAGCTCGTGGAATGGAAGTGGAAGAATTCAAATTTAATTTATAGCATATAGTAGTTGATTGGTTGATATATGGAATTGTGTTTAAGGCTACCTAAAGATATGTGTTGTGTGAAATATTAGAAATTTAATTTCATTACAAATACCTAGAAACAATAAATTCTTTCGATCATAGATTTTGATGGAATATAAACACATATTTATCCATTATATTTTACTCCAAATTCCCAAATACATTATACGCATATTCCAATTCTTCAAAATCATTTACGTGAGCCAAACGCCTAGCAAAGAGGAGCTAAGTTGGAAGAGTTTGTACATACACTTAGGTGGCGTTTGTTACGCAGAATGTTTGATAAAGGAATGAAATCTATCTGAGTTCAAATATTATTACTTGTTTGGTTGATAGGAATGAAATGAAATCTGTTTAGGGTGAGGTATGGTAGTTAGAGATTAAGCAGAGTGATCAGAGTGTAATGTAATGATAAGATGAGATGTGATGGGTTGGTGAGTGGGTAGATTGGTGGTGGGGTTGGATGGGTAGAATGAGGTTAGGGTATGGAATGATTGGGTGAGGTAGGGTAAGGTAGGATGGGTAGGTGGTTTAGTTAGTTACGGACTCGAGTGTATATATCTTCAACTTAAATGTTGTTATATATGTATATTGCAAAAAAGAAAATACATATTTAGCTAGCTTAGGAAGAATTAAACTAGATTGGTATGAAAAGCAAGCATCGTGGTAACTGGTAAATGGAAATTAATGATGAGTGTGTAGGAGAGGAGCATGCAAGGAAATGCACTCGATCTAATGAAAGTGTCCGATCGACTCCATCTCTCTTTTGGCCACTCTCGCTCGATCGATCTATTAAACTAACATCATCAAATGATTACACCAAAAAGATTACAAAAAAGTTATCAAGGGCTATTATATATCTAATATATATATTCTTCAAGTTTGGTGGTGGATTTATAATTAATTTAAGTTCGATCAGTACGTCTACAATTTTATAAAAATTATTTTAAATTTGTGTTGTTTTTATATGCCGTTCATGGGTTGGATTTTATTTTATGAAAGTGGTTGTTGCAACTTGCATGTAAAAACGATTCCAATCTATAAAATATTAGTATTAATTATCTCTTGGTTTGTTTTTCTTTTATTTTTAACTATTTTATGAACCCACGTATTATGTGAGTAGATTTTAATAAATAATTAGTTAGATAAAATGTATGCAAATTAAAATTAAACTACATAAATGTTAATTTTTATAAAAAAAAATACAACAAAATTACAGTTATTTGTCATATATTTTATTTATCTATCTTTTTAAATATTAATGAACATTACTTACCTTTTTAACATTCTTTTAAATTTTTTATTTCTGAAAAGTTTTATATATTTTGATCGATATAATTTAAGTTTTTAATTTACATAAAACATAATGTTTATATATATATATTATAATAAAAAAAGTTATTAAATACGATTTTATTAATATTAATGTAATATGTTTTTAATGTTGTATTTGTTTTTAATATAAATTAATAAGTTTACAAACAGATAATATATTTTTTTATAGTATATAATTTGAATGTACCTTTAAATTTTATCTGTTTATTAAATTTAAAATATTATAATACATTGTATTTATCTATAATATTTATTAATCTTTATATTTATCTTTATCTTTGTATTTATCTTTTATTTTGATATACTAGGCCAAACTAGAATAGAATCAAAAGATATCGAACTAACATTTTAATCCAATTAATTTCTACACATTCCGCATTGAACTACTAATTAATTAATTATAGTTTCACACATTTTAGAATAAAAGTTCATCAATTAAATCATATTAATATTATCAAACAAATAACATAAGAATAAAACATTTATAAACACATTAATTGTAACATTCTTCTTTTATTAAATTACCATGTTTAGATTTTATTCTTTAATAGTCTACCTAATTAAGTACGCAGTTTTTTTTATGGAATAATTTATATGGCTATGTACGCCCCTGTTTAACTAGTGAAAGGGCATGAACAGACCACTAAAATTAGACCAATGTCGATCTAATGATCTGTTTGAAATAATGTTATTATTTGGATTTATATACGTAAATTAATTAGGGAAAATAGAATTATGATTTTTATCAAATATAGATTTAAGGGTTTCATGTTTTTCACATTTTTGCGGTTTAATTAAGTCTTTCGTGTTATTTTTTACCAATAAAATTCCTGAGTCACTCTTTTTTTCTGTTTCCGGAATTTTTTTCCTCAAAGAAATCTCCAAGGTCGAAGACTTTCGGAGTAAAAAAAATGAAAACATTTTGATTTTTTTGAAAAAATAAATGGTTGACTAAAAAAACAAAATAAAAACAATAACTTGATAACTTTTTTAGAAAAAAAAATAGAATGATGAAACTGTAGATGAATTGAAAACATGTTTATTTTTATTTTTTTCATATTATCCCTAATTTTAAAGGAAAACTGAATTGAGTATATATTAGTATCTATTCTTGCTTAAAATGCACTATTAACAAAAGTACGAAGCCAAAAGAACCAAAAAAAAAAAAAAAAAAAAAAAAAAAAAAAAAAGAACTAAAGAATAATGTGATGTATTTTGTCTCTTAACAGAATTACTAAAAATTCGTACCTTTGAGTCTCTTACTCTCTCAGGGGTGGCAATTTCAACACAACGTGTGAAACGGTAAAAATGGTCCGTAATAAAAAATAAGCTAGAACATAAATTTTTCTAAAAAATAAAATTATAGGATATTATGTATTAAACAAATTGTTTTTTTATTGTTTTTTGAAAAAAATTTCAAAATTATGTTAAATTTTTGTCTTTTGATATTGACTCGTTTCCCTGAATGAACCAGAATTGTAACTCTCAATCTCTTAAATCTTAATGGTTCCGTCAAAACAGAACAAGAAAGTGAAAAACCCCATAAATATTAGGTGATCACTCATAAACTTTTGAAACAAATAAAGACGACTAACCGAAATATCGAATCATATTATATTTTACAAAGCAATTTAGTTTGATTATATAATATGTAATTAGTTTTTATTTTTAGATTATATCAATTTTAATAAAAGATAGGGTTTTTTTTACATTTATAATGATAGCTTAGCTCCTAAAACGTAATCGATCACAAACTAGATAGATACATCATATATAAGAATTTATTAGAAAGAAAAATGAAAATATGTATACATGTGGGTCGGGTCGTATATTAAAAAAAAATAGGGTTGGTGGTGGATGGTAGCAATGATTCAAAGAATAATGTAGGCTTTGAGGTATGTAGACTGTAGGTGTCCATCACCATCCAGCCAATCATATAAACTCTACACGCTTTATATGTATACATGTATTAGATCATATCAACATTTTATTCGTTACGAGCGTTGTGAACAAATAAAAAATACGTATAAGCATTCATATATATATATATATATATATATCAAAAAGTGTTTCTAATAAAATTCATATAATTCAAAGGATTCATTAAAATATCTGCAACAAGATTCATAACATTCAAAATGTTCATGACAGTATATTTAACAAGATTTATAGGATTCAACAAGATTCATAATATTCGACAAATTCATTGGATTCACCAAAATAGGATCCAATAAGATTCATGGGTTAATAGAAGGGTTTGGTAGTATCTGCAACATTATTCAAAATCATTTTATGGTTGTTCACAATATTCACAATAAATAAAGTGTTCACAAAAGATTATCTGTTTTATATGTATGTATGTATGTATGAACTCAAGTTCCATGAAGTTCTCATATTAAAGTGGAGTCTCATATTAAAAGTGCAATAGTATTGACCGATTCATATAATTTGAAGTTTATTATGATAAAAAAAGTTATATTTAATGCAAAACTACAATATGCACATATTTAAAAGTGCATTATCAGTTCACCTGTACATATTGTTTATATATTGTACTTTTGCGTGAAATAACTTTTTTATCGTAATGAACTTCAATTAATATATATTTGTCGATCGTAATGCACTTTTGAACATGTGTATATTGCACTTTTGCAGGAAATAGAACGTTTATCGTGATGAACATTACATTTAATATGAGACTCCATATCTCCACTTTAATATGGGACTCAATGGAACTCAACCCTATATATGCGTGTGTGTTAAAGATTATTTTGAGCACCATTATTAATTAAGTATCAGTGCGTACCAATCGAAATAAGATTTTAACACATATAATTTTTTATATAAAAGCTTTGAACCAACAATAAATTTTCAACGGACTCATTTCATTCATAAGTTTTAATATACACATGATTCATTAGATTCATTACATTTTCATGTTTTTATATATACAAGCTTAATTGGATTTATTACATTCCCAAACTTTATTATACATAAGATTCATTAGATTGATCACATTCTAAGTATGAAAGTAAATCATTTGTTATATGCAAAGTTTTTAATTGATGATGAGTGTTAAATTTATATTGGTGATCACGGTACTTACTAATTAAATGGTGTTTAAACGATCCTCATTGTACATATATTTAAATACTTAATAAAAGCAAACAATTGTATTTTACCAAAATTTAAAAGAAAATTGAATCGATTTTATTTGGATTTTTAGTAGATAATGTTACATAAGATCTTGACACCATTTGATGTTTTTGATTGGAAATATTCTAAAATGATGTTTTTATTGGAAATATACTAAAATGATTTTTTGATGAATAGATTGTGGATGACTTAAGAATTAAGAGGTCATCTAGATAGTAATTCGGGTGTTCTAGGCGGTGGTGATGGTAATGCCGAAGCTCTGTTAGTTCTACTTTTTGTTGTTCAAAAAAATTAACAAATGCATAATCTAATTATCCAAATTCATATGTTCTATTTTCATATACATCACTTAAACTAACCCTATGGGATTATATACCCGAGTTCGATTCCACAAACTTTAATTCCTCGGTTGCTCGTCTTTAGAAAAAATATACATCACTTAAACTAAAAAACTGTCTTCTTCAACAAATGGAGATTGGAGAACCCACAAGGGTGGGTCTATGTGATCGATAGTTCAACTTTAGCATGTCAATAAAGTTGATTGATTCTGATCGGTCTAGTAGTTTGTTGACTAATGTTAATAGAGACTTAAATGTTTTAACTTGAATGACTACAATATAACCGTTATAATCCAAGTATGTAATTGTTTTAGTAAAAAAAAAACAATAGAGACAAATTGTCCCATTTAGTCAATATTTCAATTTGTTTAACTTAGATTGGTGTGCTTTCAAAAAATATTGCCCCATTTAGTCTATTTTTGCAACGAAAAAAAGGAAGAAAACAGTCGAGACAGTTTTTGAAAACGTATTGCGACTTAAACTGTAAACAATAGACTTTGTTAACGGTGTAATTGTGTAAACCCAAATAAAAAGAAACACCAAGTTCAATCGTATTCTAATGAATTATTCTAAAATTATTTTCTCAACCAGAGTCTTTACATATCCATGAAATAGAAATTGACAAGTCTTTACAATAAAGCCGGAGGGTTAAAAAGAAGGTCGATCTTTGTAAACAAACAAAAGATGTGTGTGTTGTGTGTGTAATGCACACATTTTAAACCAAGAAACACAACTCTTTCGTACCTTTTTCTACCCGCACATCAGCCAACTCTCTTGTCACTTATCATCTTGTACGGTGTTCTTCTTACTTTGATTTTCTGAGGCGTTGTCTTCTGCAACGGTAGCAGTATCAGTAGAGGTGATCACTGCTGCAGCGTTCAAATCTTTGTTGACTGAGCTGGATACTGCTGGTAAGGAATCTACCAAGCTGGCAGCTATGGCAGCCTCCAGGTCATCATCATTACCGGAGGTCCCGACTTCACCACTGTTGTCTTTGTCCCTCAAACTAGCAGCTATGGCAGCATTCAAGTCATCTTCTTCTGTTGGCGAAGTTCTATTAGGCTGTAACTGCTCTTGTTGTTGCTGCCGCTGTCCTGAATTGCAGGATTTAGTGATACGCTCGGCGTCTTCAGGCAACAACCACTGACCGTAACCGTTGGAAGCATCACCAGATGTCATCGGACACTCCTTCGGGAAGTTACCCCGGACCAGGAAGATGCTCCACCCGAAGCCTTTTAATGTGTCGAGATAGGCAGAGAGGTAGAACTTCGAGAGATGTTCAGGAGCTGCATATAAGCTATCAAAGTTGTACCATTCCCCATTCACCTTCCTGATACAGAACCAATGGTCTTGCAAATGGCATATAAATGCATTTTCAAGTTCTGGGTCAACCTGGGCGGGCTCGGCTACTGGATTGTGCAAGGGAATCACTTGTAGGTCCCACACCTCCAGTGCCTTCTGTAGCACCTGTAAACATTCAATTCTAAGATTCATGTGACATGCAGCTCAACTCTAACTCAGGCTTTGAATCCCACATTCAAACTTCATAAAGTCTAAACATATAACTTGACTAGTTACCACAGGAAACTTGTTATGAATTAAATCACATGCTTTGGTATCAAGGTAAGTGAACAGAGCATGATCAGTTCTGTATATTATATATAGCAAAGAAGCTCCCCCAAGTCCCCAACCCCATTAATTTACATTTTGAAGCGAGAAGGAGGAATGCAATTGCAACAAAAGGTGTGCAGAGTTATAGTCTTATAGACATCGGCTGACAAACAATCCTGTGGGATTTATACTAAAATTTCTACTTTTGTTCTTCTTTCTGCAGCTAAAGTTCTTTAGGCTATTTAGTTCATCACAGAAACAGGTAGCATTTTACTTTAGAAGTCCAATGGAACAACTCAAAACTTATAGAATGACAATTAACCTCATTTATTAATTTCTACCTTCAAAAATATTAAGGTTCAACCAATCCCTTTACTTGTTAATGACATCTGATACCATACTGTTCTTTAATTTAGGAACATCGTCTAACTATTTGATTATGTTAAACACGAATACACTCATCTCACACACATAACACACTCATATCCAAGGTCTGTAGATTCATCAAGCAACAAAATTCCCCATGTTGTGTATCTATAGAGGCATATGTAACCTACCTAACTGGTCAAAATGCAATCATTTTGTGGTAAAATCCATAATGTAAGCATGCATCTGTCGTCTTAATGCATTGAACGGAATGGGCAACAAAAAAAATGTTTCAAAATTAATGTCTATAACGATGGCTACAAGACATCTCATGGATATATGACCCTTGTATATTTGTCATACATGAGTAACAGAACACTATTCCAGGCTTAAATAAAAGTAGGGAGAAGAGGAGGGGGGTATTTGTTGCACTAACTTAACAGTTAACAACTAGCTAAAGGATAACCAACATACATCAGTCAAGGAGAAGATTGTTAGCTTCTTGAGTATTAGGAGTCCCAACCAGCATATATTAGTCATTTTAGGATTCTAGTCTATTTAGAAGATTTGTTTCACAGCCTTGAAAGGCATTTGATTCTCAATTACTTAACTCAAGAAATTTATGCCTTTTTACTCTTCCTTCGGGTAGTCTACTTGAGCAACCAACTTATTCTCAGTTGGTCAATTGGTGCAGTTGGTATCAGAGCATCATGCATGCTAACTCAGCTAACAAGTGAGTATCTTGTCGAAGGGAAAAAAAGTAAATTATAAGTATATGAATTAACCGCGTAATTTGCGGATGCGAGTAAATTCAATAAAGTCTTTGTCTAAACAGTTCAAAGAGAAAGCAAGTATTTTGCCGATGTAAAAAATGTAAGTCAATCTCATAAAGTCTTTGGCTTCAGAAGTATGTGTTTTGTCAAAGGGAAAAAAGTAAGTATATTGATTAAATGTTTTATAACCTAATTTAAGTAATCTAAATCCTTATGACTTATGAGTAGTGTTGAACCATTGTTATACATTTATTAACCTGAACATATCATTAATTTGTGATAAATTATTTTGTATTTGTTACTTTGTGCGCTTTTCTATTATTTTCCGGTGCGATTGCTAAATCTGCACAATATCCCCTTCATGTATGATTACCTGATGCAATGGAAGGTCCCACTCCTATTTCGGCGCTTATACATGCTGCTTAAAACTTCATACAAATTATAACACTTAAAAGAAAGACTGATTATTTAGAAGGATCTTCCAACCCGGATGGTCGGATTGAGCGAAGACAAAAACAATCTCGCGTAGCATCTCGATCTTAACAACCTTGATCTTAGAAGATAAAAGGTCTATCTTTTTTAGGAGATATAATTATTATCTACTATTTAGTACATCTTTGTATTTTAGGCATTCTAAGATTTGTTTCATTGTCTTGAAAGGCATTTAATTTTTGATTCTCAAATAATTCAATAAGAACACATATGTTTTTCCCTTACGAACTGGTATTCAACCTTCTGGTTGTTTGCTTCAGCAACCAAGTTATATTCCCCTGCCCTACTCCATAAGTAACACTCAATAAAGAACATGGCAATATGGCATATATGATTTTGGTATAAGAAGTTCACAGAAATGTTGCACACAAGGACTACATGTGTGCAAGTATTAAATGTACACTTGACTCCTTAAAGCCTACACAGTTTCCTGCTCTAGCACCACCTAATCTCATTGTTTGTGCTAGCCTCATTTTGCCTTGCCAACATGGCAATAGCCACATCGTTCATCAATCCTTAAATGAGTAGGATAGAAAGAAAATTCCTCATAAGAGTGTTTGAGATTGTCCCTAAACATGTGTGCCTAAAAACCAATTCCACACAACAACTCCTTCAAAACCACGTCCCAAAGATTTCAAACTTAACATTTGTTAGCCTATCTTGAACAACACTCCAGGTGGTTGGTTAAAAAAAGTAATATGTTCTTTAAAAGGACTTGATTCAGTGTCTTTTTCCAAAACAAAATTCGTGTAACGTAACAGATATGAATCGGACTGAAACGGCTAAAAAAGGGCATCTAGTCCAATGAAAGCGGACATTCATTTCGTTAGAACTGTTGAATTCCCTTTTGACGCATTAATATGTATTTCAGTTTGGAAAAGGAAGTTCATTTGTCTATCGATCACTCTAATCACTGTTATGGAACTTCATTCATCTTCCACACTTTCAGCAGATAATGCTTAAGCCGAACAGCTATCGTCTTTTAGCAACTTTGGACAAACTATCCAACACATTTATACATTTTGACACAGGTAAATATTTCCTTTAAAAGCTTTGATGACTTGATAACTAGTTTCATTTCATAAATACCTCGTTCCGGAAACTCACCTGATTCATTAGCCTTTGCAAAGCATTATCCGTTTGTAAGAAATTTATCACATTGTAAATAGCATAATGGACTCTAATTCTAAGACGACCCTCTGGGAGTGGATGTTAGAGAGAAGAGTTATCCACACAGTGACACAACTATAATATTCAATGCT
The DNA here is from genome assembly GCA_020465985.1 of Centrapalus pauciflorus. NCBI lineage: Eukaryota > Viridiplantae > Streptophyta > Magnoliopsida > Asterales > Asteraceae > Centrapalus > Centrapalus pauciflorus. The sequence goes on from JAANYP010004395.1 coordinate 1,092,334, forward strand.
ACTTGTATATCCATCTATCCATACCGAGAACTTGATTGTACCACTAATTTTTCCATAAATATATTCCAGAAACTTACGGAAAAAAAACCTATTTTAAACTTCCTGCTTGGTAGAGTTTGTTTAGACTAGGTTCCCCGTTCCCATCATATAATTCTCACTCCCATCTTTCTCCCTAGTTATGATGTTCTTATGTATGTACATTCGAAACTTTATATGTTCTTTTGACTGGTTGGTGCAATGCATTCTTTTATTCCTACATTATTCTCTCTGCTTTATAGCAATCTTCCTGCCAAGTGCCAACATAAACAATTCCAAGGTCCATCCGTCCATGACAATATGCACATTTGAAAGGTATAATTATGCATTTCTAACCGGCAAATACATATAATATAAGTACAACAAATCAGTCCGGTGGCCTTCTCTGACACATCAATATATGTAAACCGTTTCAAAAATAAAAAAGAAAAGTAATGCAGACTTGTATTTTTCAGTTTTGAACAATTATCAAACATGACGGGTTGACAGTAGATATCTAAACATGAACGAAGGAAGGGAGGAAGGAGTGTATAGAACCATCAAATTTGTAAACCTGCAACCTTAAAAAACCTACACAGTAGAAGAGAAACCCATTTCTAATAAGCTAAACATATGCCACAAGTGTGATTGATCAAAATTAACTTAATAGTCGCAACAGAAATGGGTGCCGTAAAGAATTACGGGAAATCAAGAACCATCAGTGGCCGTATCAATGAAAACATACTTATCTCAACATACCAATGAGAAAGACCAAAACATTTCGGAATTAAACTGACCTGGATACTAAAATCGCCATCCATAGAGACATTATACGACTCTTCCGACAGGAAAGAATCTCCTCCGGAAGCAGCGGAGCCTTCAAGCATCATCTGGTGCTCCTTCCTATCAAGATCGGAGGCAAGAGCGGCCAAATCGAACTCGGAGAAGAAAGGTCCCTGCAACACCGTGTTGACGCAATGGACGGCACATAGCTTCGACTCTTGTACCTCGTGGTACAACATTCCTCCGTTGATCGGACCTTCCATATCTCTCGCTCTCTCTGGTAATTACAAAACCCTAGATTCAATCGATTTTCAGTGAACTCGCTGACGAAAGAAATGCTTTCTCCGCGCTGATTAGATTTGTGTCGACATTTTGCGCTATCAACGAAGTTATACCCAGGATCTGCACCTGCGGTAATTAGGTTAGGTCACCTCAAAAGGAGATTCATGAGTCATGACCAAGATTTTGTAACTTCATAAAAATTTAAAACTTAATTCCCATAATTAACAATAAAAGAAACGTACATATGGAATTATCATTTTTGCCATTAATTACGTCAAAAGATAATTTATTGTCGTTATTTTTTAAATTTGAAAATATACTAAAAAAATTAATTTAGGGTAACATACTTTCGAAATCAAGTCAATCAATGTAACCGTATCGGATTGAAAAGTAAAAATTACTGACATGACAATTTCCTTATTCGGTCATCAGTTTTTTAATTTCTAATATTGCTTAATTATTTTTAAATTTGCTCAAAATAGCAAAGTATTATCAAAAAGTATTTTAAATTGCACAAAATAGGGCACATCATATAACAATATTTCTGTAAAAAAATGTTGACTTGACAAAGTAACTGTCATATCAATAATTTTTATCTTTCAATCTGATAGGATTATCTTGATTGACTTAATTTGAAAGGTATGTTACCTTGATTAGAAAATGTATATTACCCAAGTTGAAAAAAACTATAGCAGTAGGTTACCTTTTGACGTAACCCTTTAAAGTATTATGTTTCAATGTCAGTGTAATGATCGAAAAATAGAACATGATTAAATATACCAAAAAAACCAACTCTTTATAATTACCTATTGAAACCAACAATTTATTATAAGATTTTTAATAATCAATTATGGTTCAATATTTGTTATATAAAAAAAATAACTAGTAATAACCAAACCGTCCCACATATAAAATACATTGTAATTATTTTCTATTATTTACATACAAATCATTAATTTTTTATATGAATCTATTACCGAGTAAAATAATATTAACGTTAGAAAATCACTCAGGGCCGGCCCATTGGGGTGTGCAACATGGGCTACTGCCCAGGGCCCAATAGCCAAGGGGGCCCAAAAAAAATTTTCATCTAACAACTAAATTAATACTAGTAGTTTACTTGTTTTGCTAGTTGTTTGATTGTGATATTTACACACATATTTATATGGTTGTTTCCTTTAATCTTTAAATATTATATATACATAAATGTTTAGAGGGCCCTTTATATATTTTTGCACCGGGCCCCAAAAATGATTGGAACGACTCTAATCACTGTAAAAAATCGATCAACTTCAATAAAATACACCACACTGCAATTTTGGTACCTCGTATGTTAGTTGACAACGGTGGTTGGGTTGTTGATCAATAAAATTGTTAGATTGAGTGGTGTCGTTATTGTATGAAGAGGAGATATGACAGAAATAAAGATGATTATTATTTAAAAAGAATACTAGACATCAATCCTTATTCAATGAAAGAGAGATGATGATGATGATGGTGATAACTTCAACAGAACGATGGTTACAGTAAACGGATGATATATCAAAATTGTAAGTGAACAATGTAATTTTAGAAATTATTTATGTACTTCAAAGTTAAGGGTCAAATTTCATTATTTTAAGCAAACTGCATAGACATTTCTATAATTTAGTCTTTAACTTTTTTTGGTTTTCTAGAATCATATGAAATTTTAAACTTATTTTTTATTTTTTAAAGTTTACCATATTTTAAAATTTATATAAGGATTCAAAAAATTTATAAAACGTGAAGTTTCTATAAGCAATGAATTGCATCACCAACATCAAGTATCTTGTTAGCATTATGAAATCATAAGAAGTAAAATTTTGATTAAGTACGTATAAATGTCTCATTGTTGTCCATGTGGTTATTTTCGTCATTGGAGGTTAAACACCTTCAATACAAACATTAAACTGTTTAATGATAGATGGTTGATTGTAGTTATATCAGTAGCTCTACAATATAGAATGTTGGTCTATAGTAAATAAATTTATTACTAAACTTGTTAGCTTATCAATGGTCTATACTTATTAGTTCATCTTGACTTTACAAGAAGTAAAACTAAAGTAGTCATACAAGATGTATGACTACAAAGTGTGAAAGTTGGTTTCGGCATGCCTATAGAGCTTCTCATGTTTCGATAATGTTCACATTGCATATTTTCGTCTAGGTTGGGACTTGATTGTGCCATAGTGAGGTATGTTATCCTTCATTCCATGAAACTTGAGATTACTTAAAAGATAAGAAACACCTAGTTTTATCTTTAAAAGTAGTTTAATTTTGTCTTTAAAACTAGATGTTTCTTATCATGTAGAAGCATAAATGAACGTTAAGATCCTTTAATGATTTTATATAACATATATAAACCCACACACACGTGGACGTCATAACAACATGGGAAAGCTAAACGAAACATTCACACATAATCAATGACATAATTCGTATTCTTCCTTTTAAGCATGCACATCACCATCTATTTAGGACTTATAAATCGTATATATGTGTTTTCTTCATAAATCAAGCACAATCGAATTCATATATAAATATAAGTACATTTTCACGTACTTTTCAAGATCCTATCATGAGCATGCTGCTACTTTGGAAGTTAATGTTGATTTTATTCATTCTAATATCTTGTAAGAACCGACATATATCTATATATAGAAGTGAGTTCAATGGAAAATTTTTATGCGTCGGATTTTATGCATAACTATTGATGCATGGTGCATCAAGTTGCAATGATATGTTGCAGCGACGGTAGAGATGTGGTGCACTTGTGGTACACAATGGTTTTCAAGGCTTTTTAAGTGGTTTTGATCCATTGAACCCTCTCCCTCTCTCTATATATAAACAATGGTTTATCGCATATGATCTCAAGAACATCCAAGTTCAATCTGATTTCATAACCGCATCCTGTTTTTGTTTAATTTTTAACAACTTACTTATCTTCTAATTTGTTTCTTGGTGAGCTTTGATCGTTGCATATCTATGACGTTGCTGCTTGAAGCTTAATTACGATTGTTAGGTAGCTTCTGTTGTCTCTACTGATCAATCAAGTCTGGAAAAATGCCAATTAATAAACTTAAACAACCTGATTCACATTATTGATCTAATTGACCAAATTACAACTATACATAATTAAATAATTAATATGGATTACCTTTGGTTTACGAGCATGCATCATTTTTTCCAGTTATCTGTTCTTTCATAGAACAGTAAACTTATTTTTTTTAAATCAAAGATAGGAGTATATAGTACATACACATTTTACAGCCTAGCAATGGAAATTTTGCATCGGTCAACTAGCAAAGTTAGACCAAGTCCTAATTAAGTTATAAAGAAAATTGACAAAACCTACCTTTAAAAGTCAAAGTCTTCTCTACCGCCATCATATAGATAATGCATCAACTTGACAAGACTAATGAATTCAAATTAATATATATGTTTCACCAACTTGAAAACTAATATATATACAGGTTTAATTAACCATAGTTTTGGATATTCTTTTACTTTCATTTCTGAATTCATTGCATCTTTCCTAGCTTGATCTTTGTTTCAAAATGTCAAGAAATGTTCAAGCAACTGCAATCGGTATTGACCTTGGTACAACATACTCATGTGTAGCAGCTTGGTTTGATCAGCACAACCGTGTTGAGATCATTCCTAATGAACAGGGTAACAAGATCACCCCATCATATGTAGCTTGTAGTGACACCGATCTGTTAGTAGGTGAGGGTGCCAAAAACCAAAGCACCAGGAACCCGACTAACACTGTATTTGGTAAGCTTGATTTATTAAAAAAAAATTGCATTTTATATAGACAAGAAATCATCCAAATCTAATACAACTTTTGAATTTACTTATTTTAGATGTTAAGCGTTTAATTGGAAGCAGATTCAGCGATAGCACAGTGCAGCAGGACATACAATCATGGCCTTTTAAGGTAACAGAAGGATCTTCCAATAAGCCACTACTTTTAAGGTAACAGAAGGATTTTGACAAAGCTATGGTGAATCATTGCGTACAAGAATTCAAGAAAAGACAGAAGAAGGATATCAGTGAAAATGCAAGAGCAATGGGGAGGTTGAAAGTTGCCTGTGAGAAAGCAAAGAGAGATCTGTCCTCAACAACTCAAACATCAATTGAAATTGATTCCTTGTACGAGGGAATTGATTTCTCAATAAAATTCACCCGAGCAAAATTCGAAGAGCTAAATTCTGGATTCTTTAAGAAATGCATTGAGCATGTCGAGAATTGTTTAAGAGATGGGAATATGCTCAAGAAAGATGTTGACGATGTAGTTCTTGTTGGTGGGTCGACTCGGATCCCCAAGGTACAAGAAATGCTACGTGAATTCTTTGATTGGAAAACACTTTGCAAAAGCATCAACGCAGATGAAGCTGTTGCTTATGGTGCAGCAGTGTTGGCCGCAAACTTACGTGGTAATTGTGTGAATAAAGTTGTGAAGGATTTGATACTTTTAGATGTGACCCCTCTATCTCTAGGCCTTGAGATCCTAAACGTTGATATGAGTGTTCTGATCCCGAGGAACACACCGATACCCACATTCAAGGAAGATGTTTATTGTACAGTGTTTGACAACCAAGAAGCTTTGGACATCAGAGTTTATCAGGGTGAGAGCAGCAAAACCAACGATAACATCTTCCTCGATGAATTCACTCTTCAAGGCGTCCCACGAGCCCCTGCAGGTAAAGAAGCCGTGAAGGTTTGTTTTAACATAGATGCCAATGGAATTCTGTATGTCTCAGCCGAGTTGGTATCAACTGGTAATAAAAGAAGTATAACAATTGCTCGAAGTGGAAATTTTTCCAAAGATGACATCGAGAGGATGCTGAAGAAGGTTGAGCTGTGAAGCTATAGGTAATCTGATCGGAAATTTAAAAAAAAAAAAACCAAGATATTTGTTACAAGTATTTGTTATCATCTCCAAATTCTAATGTATGTTGTTGTCTCTTTATGAATAGCAATACTATTCAACCTTTGTGATTGAAGGATTTACCATGTACTTAAAAATTTATTTATATATGGATACAAAAATGTTAATTGTTTCTAGAAGACATTTTCTATAGGTAATCTTGGGTATGTACTCATATGTTCCAATATCAAATTGTGTAATTCATACTATGGCATATATGTAATCAATAACTTGTATCATGAATAATTGATATTTAGATCAACAAAACTTGAACCAATAATTTTTACGAATATTATGACTTGTATATGTTGGTAAATTAATTGATGTACCAGCTATTCTACCAAATAAATTTCAAAAAGTTCTGTTTTTTTTGTCAAATCAAGCTTGAACTTTTTAACAGTATATCTAAAGTTTTTAATAAAATTAAGCTGTTTGCTTGGTAGACTTTGACTAATTAAACAAATCATTAAATTACATAATATGGGTATATATATTACTCATTCAAACTTGCATATATGGATTAATATTTGAAGACAGTTCTAATTTCATTAGAATGCTAGAAGAAAACCATTCAAAATTTTGGTTTAATTGACCATATATATTGCACCCATGCCTTCATATTGTGGATTGCCATTGGTTCTACTATGAGCATGCAACTTTTTCTTAATTTGGTTATCTCAGACGATCTTTAATAAAGATATCAACTCTCTTTGAATCAGCGCTAAGTTAGATCAAGTCCTATAACTTTTAATCGAAAAGATGTCCATTAAAAGTCAAAGCCCGTTTTCTACGTACGCACCATTATCATATATATAATTAAGGCATCACCTTGACTAATGGATGCAACTTGGCTTGTTATTAATTTTAATGTTTCACCAACTTCAAAATTGATAAATTTAACCATAGTTTCTGATATATTCGATCATGTTCCTTCAATTCAGCATTCATTTTGTCTAATCCTCGATCTTAGTTTGTTTCAACAACGTACGTGTTCCAAGATGTCGAGAAGAGTTCAAGCAACTGCAATCGGTATTGACCTTGGAACAACATACTCCTGTGTTGCAGCTTGGTTTGATCAGCACAACCGTGTTGAGATCATTCCTAACGAGCAGGGTAACAAGATCACCCCCTCATGCGTAGCTTGTAATGACACGGATATCTTAGTGGGTGAGGGTGCCAAAATCCAAATTACCAGGAACCCAACTAACACCGTATTTGGTAAGCTAATTAGATGATATATATAAGTTGTATATTTTATAGATCGATAAGAAACTCTTATCTTTACCCTTCTTTTAGAATTCAATCTGGTAGCTAGATAATGAGTTGAAATATATTAACTATCGCATATATTTTGATGATTTTTAGATGTTAAGCGTCTAATTGGAAGCAGATTCAGTGATAGGGTAGTGCAGGAGGACATACAATCATGGCCATTTAAGGTAATAGGAGGATCTGCTGATAAGCCAATGATTGTGCTTGAACACAATGGAAAAGACAAGGAATTTTCACCGGAAGAAATATCTTCCATGATTCTAAAGAACCTGAAAGAGTCTGCCGAAGCATACCTTGGAACAACAGTTACAGATGCAGTGATTACTGTCCCCGCATATTTCAGTGACAAGCAACGGCAAGCAACAAAGGATGCTGGTATACTAGCTGGTCTCAATGTCTTGCGCTTGGTTAACGAGCCCACAGCGGCTGCAATTGCCTATGGCCTAGACAAGATTGCTGACAGAGATGGCCCAAAGGAAAACAATGTCCTCATCTTTGATATGGGTGGAGGAACATTTGACGTGTCCCTTCTCGTCATCAGCAAGGAGGGCACCATCACTGTAAAATCTGTGGGTGGTGACACGCATTTGGGAGGTGAGGATTTTGACAACGCAATGTTGAATCATTGCGTACAAGACTTTAAGAAAAGACAAAAAATGGATATTAGGGAAAATGTGAGAGCAATAGGAAGGTTGAAAGCTGCTTGCGAGCGAGCAAAGAGGGATCTATCCTCAACAACTCAAACGTCAATTGAACTTGATTCCCTGTATGAGGGAATTGATTATACAATGAAATTCACCCGTGCAAAATTCGAGGAGCTAAATTCTGGTTTTTTTAGGAAGTGCATCCAGCATGTCGAGAATTGTTTGAGAGAAGGGAATATGCACAAGAAAAATGTTGATGATGTGGTTCTTGTCGGTGGGTCAACTCGGATTCCCAAGGTACAAGAAATGCTGATGGAATTCTTTGATTGGAAACCACTTTGCAAAAGCATCAACGCAGATGAAGCGATTGCTTATGGTGCAGCAGTGTTGGCTGCAAACTTACAAGGTAACAAAACTGTGCAGGATTTGGTACTTTTAGATGTGACCCCTCTGTCCCTTGGCATTGAGATCTATAACGTTGATATGAGTGTTGTGATCCCAAGGAACACACCAATACCCACATTCAAGGAAGGTGTTTATTCTACAGTCTCTGACAACCAAGTAACTTTGGACATCAGAGTGTTTCAGGGTGAGAGCAGCAAAACCAAGGACAACATCTTCCTTGATGAATTCACTCTTCATGGCGTTCCACCAGCCCCTGCAGGTAAAGAACAAATGAAGGTTTGCTTTAACATAGATGCCAATGGTATCCTTTATGTCTCAGCTGAGTTGTTGTCCACTGGTAACAAAAGAAGTATAACAATAGCTCGGAGTGGAAATTTGACCAAGGATGACATTGAGACGATGCTGAAAAAGGTTCAACTGTGAAGTCTATTAATTGGTACCATGAGAATTAATGAGCATATATATATCAGTAATGTTTTTCTATTTGTTCGATGATTCATGGAAATACCGATATGTATATGTAACATTTTGTATCATCTCGATACTGTAATATATGTGTGTATCTTCCGTTTGCGAATAGGTATATGATTAAAGCTAGCTTGATGATTCATGGAAATACGTATTACCTTAAGGTTTTTTTAATGGGCATGGGAAGTAGTGCTTTAAGATTCATGTCATGTATAATAGACTGAGTTATGAAGTCCATCTTAATGATCAACTAAACAAAATAGTGAAATACAGTTGTTTGTGTGGAAAATGTCTTTTCTTTTCTACTTCAATATATGGACGAGTTTTTCTAGGACTAGTAGAACAGTACTGTATGATAGTCCCTGGACGGCTGGACCAAAGGTTGCTAATTTTTCTATATAATATATAGTTTATAGAATCCCTAATTAACACCGGGGTTGTTATTTTGAACATACAGTTTTGGGCTTTTCTGTTATTCATAAATAGATGGTCTTTGCATTGATCTTTAAACTGCAGGTTACTTAATTAGCATGTCATATGTACATATATGACTAGCTGAGTTTCGAGGTCAACCGAATTACATAATGATGTTTAAAATGATTATATGTTTGGAAGACAACAGAACCCTTATCATGAAACCATACGTAATGCAGTTTCAATGTTTGCTTAAACCAGAGTGAATTGAACCCTGATCTTTTTTGCCTATAGACACACATATATTACATATATACATACACATACATACATATACATACATACACATATTGTAACACCCCGTCCTGAAAACGGAATGGGATGTCAATGCCTAACGTCAAACTATTCACTAACAACTAAAAATAACCAAAATCCGTACAATTTTTTTAACTATGCTAATTTAACGTATAACAACAACAGTCACTAGTTTATTGAAATTTTAAACTTTTATTAATTTATAATAATATATAATCTTCATGAAATACTATTAGAATTATAACCAGATTTTAATTGAAAGATAAACATCTACAATTCACAATTACTATTTATTTGACTAAAATAAACTAGGTCCAAGATTTGCTAAGTCCAATGAAACAACTCTCAGCAAAAACACAGCATTAGCCAAACGCCCAGTACGAAGATTGAGAAAGCAAAGAGAGATCTGTCTTCAACAGCTCAAACATCAATTGAAATTGATTCCTTGTACGAGGGAATTGATTTCTCAATAAAATTCACCCGGGCAAAATTCGAAGAGCTAAATTCTGAATTCTTTAATAAATGCATCGAGCATGTCGAGAACTGTTTTAGAGATGGGAATATGCACAAGAAAAATGTTGATGACGTGGTTCTTGTCGGTGGGTCAACTCGGATTCCCAAGGTACAAGAAATGTTGATGGAATATTTTTTTGATTGGAAACCACTTTGCAAAAGCATCAACGCAGATGATGCTGTTGCTTATGGAGTTATGGTGCAGCAGTGTTGGCTGCAAATTTACGAGGTAATCGTGTCAATAAAGTTGTGCAGGATTTGATACTTTTAGATGTGACCCCTGTGTCCCTTGGCGTTAGGATTTTAGAAGATACTATAGTGTTCTGATCCTAAGGAACACACCAGTACGGCAGTACCCACATTCAAGGAAATTGTTCATTGTACGCTGTCTGACAACCAAGAAGCTTTGGACATCAGAGTGTTTCAGGGTGAGAGCAGCAAAACCAAGGACAACATCTTCCTTGATAAATTCACTCTTCATGGTGTTCCATCAGCCCCTGCAGGTAAAGAAAAGATGAAGGTTTGCTTTAACATAGATGTATTACAGTTACTCGGAGTGGAAATTTGACCAAGGATGACATTAAGACGATGCTGAAAAAGGTGTAACTGTGAAGTCTATAACAATCGGTACCATAAGAAATAAAAAATGTGAGCTTCAAAAATGATATTTGTAATTTATCTTGTCATCTTTTAACTCTAATATGTGCCGCCTTCATAAATATCTATATGATTCAAGATTTCTGATTCGAGGAACTATTATTTGCTTAAGATTTTATTTATGGGTATGGAGTGTAGTTTAAGATCCTAGGCTGGGCAATATCTTAACCAATTAAACCAAATACAGGAGTTTATGTGGAACGCTTGGAACTTTTTCCTGCCTTTATGCATGGGTGTTCTTTAGAACATTGTAAAACTGTTCCTGGACCAGCTCTTGTTAAGCAGTCTATAGAATAAATAGTTGGTATAATCCCAAGACTGAGTCGCTAGAATGATTATGCCCTTGTGCCACAAAAGGGTTATGGCCTAATGCTCCAAATGCCATAATGCAAGTCAACTTGTCCATTTTTGAAGCACATGCAATTGAAATAAAATAAACAAATGAATTGAAGAAAAGTCAATGGCATCCCAGTTGTGTTTCGAGTGATTAACTCATAGTGGATTCTATTTTTTCAAGGGCCATGTATACCGTTCAAAAAGAGAATCCTTTCACCAAGTTTAGGCACCCAACACTAGACGAAAAACGAAGAACTCCTGATGGTAACACTCTTTGATGTGATTGGTTTATTGAACAAACAAAAAATTTTGGGCTTTACTGCATTGGTCTTTAAGGCTTAAGCAGGCTACCGGCCTTATCATGGGGTAATGTATACATGCCAAAGTAACATGGATTAGCATTTGTTCAGCTATATACATTTATGTAACAAATATTTTGAGTTATCGATCTGGCTTTCAATAGATTAGTCAATCGTTGATAAAAGATATACTTTTTGCAAGAAAGCAGTTGAAATGGTCAAAGTGGCATCGAAAAGTTTTAATTTATCGAGTCTGGCAAGTGGTAAATGCCAACTATTGAGATGTTGGTTGTTTTGAGAAGACAATTGATTTAATTATACTTTCTATAAATGTTTGGTAATATGAGGATTCAGTCTTAGGCTCTTAGCACACTTGAAGCTAATTACAATTTACAAGTGCAATTATTATATGTAAATTTACAAGTGTAATTAGCTAGCACAGCATCTGTTACGGGTGTTCAAAATTAAAAAAGGTCTTCTCGGACTGTACGTCTAGCTAATTAACCACTCTGACCAATTCATCGGTTGCCCATTGTAATATCTAGTCCCAAACTATGTGAATAGAAGGACTTGCACTTTGCTAAATAGCCCAACCAAAGGTGTCGTACATCATTGCTAAAAAAACTTCCGTCACCAAATCTCCAGAAACTCCAAATGTGAAATGAACACTCTAAAAAGTAAAAAACCATTACACAATATTTTGCAGATTTATCAGCTGGTTGGGGTGATTGACGTATCAACTAGCTAGCTAATAAATTTGAAAATTTGACAACTTGCATTTATATATAGATATTGACAAATTAAAACTATGATGATTAAAATAACAAATTGTCATTAATAGATTGTAAATGATGATGGTAGGGAATAAATTAATTTTTGGGTAAATTACAAATTTCGTCCCTGTGGTTTATAGCAAATTACGGATCCCGTCCCTCTATAGAAGAAATTACAAATTCAATGTCTGTGGTTAACATTTTGTTACGGATTTGGTCCCTGCCCCTAACTCCGTTTGTTTTCCCACGTTAACTGAAGGGCATATTCGTCAATTTATTTGTAACATTTAATGCTCCGTGTGAACTCACTGACAAAAAGTCAAAAATTACTTTTCTTCACCATCATCAAACCCTAATTCACACCTACTTGACTTGTTTTGTTGTTGTTATAAAATGGGTCTCCTCCTTTCCCATTTTAGAACCGTTGAAAATAGAAGCCAACTGAATCTCCAGCAAGCCAAAAAGGAAGTTAACAATCTGTTCGAGAATTTTCCTCTTTTACAGTCTCATCAACACAATCTTCATCTCCTTCCTTTCCAAGAAACTCAAACATTTTTTTTCTTCACCATCATCAAACCTTAATCCACTGCAACACCATCAACAAATCCTCCAAATCCAACACACTACCACTTCTTCTCGCCTGAATCACGAAGAACTCAAGTCTCAAACGCATCTTCCAAATGTTCGACAAAAACGGAGACGGAAGAATCACCAGCAGAAACTCAACGATTCGTTACGGAACATGAACATATTCATCACCGACACGGATCTTATTCAAATGATTGAGAAGGTAGATGTTAACGGCGACAGATGTGTCGATATCGATGAGTTTGATGCGTTGTACAAAACGATCATGGACGATCGGGAGGAAGAAGATAATGACGATGACATGTTGGATGCGTTCAACGTATTTGATCAATAACGGGATGAATTTATTGCTGTTGAAGAGTTGAGATCTGTGTTGGCGGCGTTGGGACTGAAGCAAGGGCGGAAGGCGGAGGATTGCCGGAGGATGATTATGAAGGTGGATGTGGATGGTGATGGTATGGTTAGTTTCAGCTGTAATGGTTCAAAATCAAGAGTGATTAACAACGAATTATATTATAATTATATTATCTCGAATCAATAATGTTCTGTTCTTCGATTTTTTCATTTTTTAATTGATGATCGTTTAAAGATGCTTATGATAGGGTGAGTTCGATATCCATATGAATTTAGACGGTACTTCTTTCATCATTCCAACTTCAAGATTTTAAAAGATTTTCGCATCTCATTATTGTGTTTGCAGAAACTTTCACCATATGAATTTGTTGAAAGCATGAAAAAGAAGGGTATTCGTGTGCTAGGAATTGGCCGTGGTTAAGTGTTGCAGAAAGAGAGAGAGAGAGAGAGAGGGGGAGTCACATAGAGGTTTAAGTGTTATTGAAGTTAAATGGAGGAGATGGGAGGAACAAATATCTAGTTGACGAAAATACCCCTAAATTAACGGTGGGAAAACAAACGGAGTTAGGGGCAGGGACCAAATCCGTAACAAATTGTTAACCACAGACATTGTATTTGTAATTTCTTCGTTAAAGGAACCGAATCCGTAATTTCCATATAACCACAGTGACGAAATTTGTAATTTACCTTAATTTTTTTTGTTAAATGAAAAGAGCTAGTATAAATGTCACGAACTATCATGATCGCCCCTTATCTCCTCGAAAGAAACATAGGATAGGGGATAATAATACATATAAATTCCATTACGTGCATCAAGCTACTCAATTTGCCATCACAAAGTGCTACGATACCAAGATTTCTACGTACAGAAGCAGGCATCCGTTAAGTTTATCATCTCAAGGTATGTCTCAAACTCTTGATGCATCTTCATATATATAATCGATCTGTGACCATCAATTATAAGTACTTGTGATATGCTCTCAGGAAGCAGTATACGTGTATGGAGATATCTCATTCTAGCCATCCCCACAAACTTGTACTAAAATCTGCCAAACTGCCCGTAATACTGCTGGGGATGTGACCAACTAGGTTTCGGATTGAGTTACACATGCAACGAGAGTGGCTGCAACTTCTTTCTTCACAAAGAATGTGGGAATCCCCAATTAGTAGTCGAATACCCATTCTCCGATAAGTGTGTTCTTAAATTCCGCAGAGAAGGATATGGGCAAGATTCTACATGTGATGCATGTGGGAAGAAAATCAAAGGGTATCACTTCAGATGTTTGTGTACATTTATCAAACGTAACTTACACCCGTGTTGCCTGGGTCATGAGAAAACCTTAGAAGCTGTAGATGGCCTTACGTTGTACCTGAAGAAGGAAGCCACTACAAAATGCTTGCACTGTGGGACTAAAGATCTTCGGTCTAAGGTTCGTGGGTGGGCTTATGTTTCATCATGTGGGAAGTACTGCTATCATGTTTCATGTGTGAGGGAAATCATCAATAAGAACTGGAAATATGGGTTTTTCAGCGGCAAAAGCGATCCTTTTCAGACTCTTAAACAATCATTTCCAGCAGATTTGGATAGGATGCAACTAAGTTTGCCAAGGAAAAAGGATCAGAGACCAACAATGAAGCAGGCGAGTGCAGTTCTTAGCATCATATTTAATGTGTTGACCGGAAACCCTATGGGTCTTATTGGTACTGCTCAGTCATATTTCAGTTAATCATGTCCCAAGTCCGGGGAACAGATCAGATTATATGCATTTCTAATTAGTATTTCTGCGCTTTCAGTTTGTTTGATGCTATTCAGCGCTACTGCAAGATATACTTTTGAATGGTGTTTTAATTTGTTTGTTGAGTCTTCGATCTTCAAGTAATCAATGTTTTTGGCAAATATCATATGCATTGCCAGATACCCATGTCGTTGCATGTTTTGTTACTAACAAGATCGATCCTTTGTTGATTGGTATTCCATATATGTGGCTTTCAATTTGTATAAATTAGTACAATAATTAGTGCAATAATTATCCGAAGGGTATTTTTATTAGTGCAATAATTATCCGAAGGGTATTTTTATTCACATCCTCCTTCTACCCTCGATGTGATGTGTACCCAACACTCCTATGATTTGACCCGCACACTCATACTTTTCTCTTCCTCCTCATCCTACCTTTACCTTCTATTTTCTCTCACCTTTTTGTTTCTTTCTTTAGGTGGGGGTGTCAATAACAACCCCTTATTGAATTGTGTTTTCAAGAGGATAAGTTTAATTTGGGCTCCACCCTATCTCATGGTGTATTCGGTTTAAGGTTTTGATTTCATCTATATATTATAATCGATTGCTAGGGTTTGATGTACTTGTTGATTAACTCAAATAAAGAATAGTATCATTTGTCTCTGGACGTAGGTTGTATTTACTAAACAACATGATGATGTAAGACAGGACGTCAAAACGGTGAACTAAAATGTGGAATAAATCTTCGTTTTTTATAAAACTTTCCCCACTTGAATGAACCTTTAAGGATGCAATTAAATAGGGCAAACAAATGCAACAATAATCAGCTTGTAAATCAGCCCCAAATCAAAAATATATGCAAGTATTGGCATTTCCACCCTACACAGGAAATTCAATTTGGGACAATACGAGAGTGAACACTTTTTAGCTAGATTGTGTTCGAAATCGTATATTTTTTATATCTCCAAATGATAATAATCACCTGTTTATTGTTTATGTAACAGATTTCAACCATAACCGGTAATGTTAATACCAAATTGTAACTACCTACCTGCCAAACCAACCCCACCACCAGCCCCTGCAGGTAAGCAATTGAACAGATGAATGTATCCTCTATGTCTCAGCTGAGTGCCTGAATATATATCCATTGAGAACAAAAGAAGTATAACAATTGTTCGGAGTGGAAAGTTGTCCAAGGATGACATCGAGAAAAAGGTTCGATTGTCTTTGAAGTCTATTAGTTGGCACCATGAGAAATTAAAAATGTGAGCATCAAAGATGATATTTTTATCATCTTTTAACTCCTATGTGTGTTGCCTTTATGAATAGCTATGTAGACTATCCTAATCAATTAAACCAAATATAGGAGTTATTTATGTGGAAAGCTATGATTATTTCCTTCCTTCAAACACTGTAGAACCATCCCTGGACCAACCCATTAGTCTGTCTATGGAATAAATAGTTGATATAATCCCAAAGGCTGAAACATTGGGATGAACATGCCCTTGTGGCTTGTGCTACAGAGGGTAAGACCAAATGCTCTAAATGCCAACATTCAAGTCCTTGTCCATTTAAGTGTTGGAAAAATGTGTAAAAATTGTATTTTTTATGGTTTTGGACAAAATTTAATTATATGTGAAAGTAAGATATATATTAATATTTAAAGGTTTGCGTTCTCCTTGAAGAGAGGTTCGCAACGATATAAAGAATGTTCAAAACGAAGCCAATATGAATGTGATATATTGTTGCTCGGAAATTGGTGTCTAATGTGAAAAATATCAGTTGAAAGTGTGACAACTTGTCTCACATGGTAAAAAGAACCAAAAGTGGTTTATAAATAGGAGTCTTGACAAGTATGACAAGCTTGTTTATAAGTTTTATTCAAAGACTTATTTGTGACATTTTTTTAGTAATATGACAATTATTCTTTTTGATTGAAAGATTGTAATAATATGAACCGCGTTTTCGGTTTCGGTTACCCACTATATACTTAAATATAAATATAATTAAAGAATCATACCTCTTTTAAATGTAAATTCTCTTTAAATACAAAACTATAATAGTTTGTTTTTTTACAAATATTAAGAGTTATACTAAATGTACTTGACAAACAACTAAACTAAAATAATTCATTCGAGAATCTAGTATCGATGTTTTACGACTGCTAAATGAAATTATAAAAAACAAATGTTATCTTATATTTATAGTCGGTATGGTTACTTCACTTGTGGTTTTTAAAAAATGAAAATCAAAACCCGTATGTCAGTTTCAATAATTTTCGGTTTCGAATCAAACGGTTCAACTTGTTTTTTCGGTTTTGCTTCCCTCTACCGACTATATATACTATTCATTCAAAAATCTGGTTTCTTATCCAAACCTTTTCTCTCAAACCTTCGTCTATCGTCGCACCCACACGCCTTCACCATCGATCATTGCCCAGCCCCAGCCCGGCAGCCCCACGCACACCTTTGCTGTCGACACTCAACCCTCGCCGTCGATTTCTGCAGCACCAACGCAGCCCTCGGCGTCGACACCCAACTTCGAAATCTGACGAACTAACAGAGGAGTAATCGATTGTGGCTGAGGAACTAAGAATATCAAGTTACAAGTTTTTGGTTGATTATTATTATAACCAAGAACAGAAGGTATAATCGATTTCGTTTTTTTTTTTCCCTAGTTCATTTGGTCTTGTTTTCTTTGTTTGTCAATCTGTGTGTAGTTTTTGTTCCCATCGATTGGCATTACATACAACAATAGTCATAACCAGCAAGCTATTATTGTTTGTGGATATGATGATGGTTATTTTGTATTGAAATATTTTAGTATTTCATTTATAACACACCACATGTTTGACAAAATGCTTAAGAATTTTAGCATTTCACTATTGACAAAATTGGAGGAGTCCAAGGCTCCAAGCTTGCTGCACACTAGGACCCACAAAATGGTTACAACAGGGTGACAATCTAATGTTAAAGTAGGTATTTGAGTAGTAAACTTTGAATATAAAATGCATTTAAAAGACATCAAGTCCTATTCATGAATTTTAGATCTTACGATCACTTCTCAGTTTCAGGCATGATAGACTTTAGACATTTAACTTGTAAAAAAAAAAAACATACTCGAGATAATGAATCAACCCATGTAGCAGCATGCCAGCATCCTACAAGAAAAGTCACTTTTAATAAAAGACGGATATGATCCATTGATAATCCCTTGAAAATTAGTTGGATTTATTGATAGATCACTGAGGGCCTGTATTGGTTACTAAATCCTAGTATGTGATCCGTATTACCGACAAAAATATTTTACCGATGGTACCATCACCGACGGAGTAGCAAGGGGAGCAACTTACCAACGGATGTTTACCAACAGATTAGTGAGGGCTACTTTACTGAGGGATTACTGAGCATGTGTGGTTGCATCTTGCATCTACCCGAATGATGTCACATGATGACACACAGACTTGTTCTTAACTTAACAGCAAAAGAATTGTACCTAACTAAACATGCAATAAGCTAGCTAGATTGAAAATTACATATGGATGGTACATCATCAGGTATCATTTCTAAACTCCCATATGAACCAGATTACAGTTTAGAAGGCAACATCCAACCCAATTGACTTACCCCCACTTAAATGCAATCCATGATGTAGAAGGAAAATGGATTCAATATTGGCGATCATGAGTCTAGTGTTTATATATGCTCCGATCCACCGATCAGAAAACATACTCCACAATTTTTTTGCAATAGAACATGCCTGTATCTAAATCTAATTGCCTTCTATATAGGTTCATTCCGGTGGGCAAGCATTTCTTTATCAAGCTCCGCAACAATATCTTTCTTTTAGTTGTGGTAGCTATATTGTAAAACTCAATATTGAATATTGTATGATTAAAGTTTCTTCTGGTGCATGTTAGCAGTGATAAAAAATTAATAGTCTTTATTTTACATCTCTAGCACTTTTTAATAAATCACAATTATAATTAATATAATATGTCAAAAGTAGCAACAACTTTTTGTAGTATTACCGTTTATAGCCACGTTATTTATTTTTTATCACTAATACCAACAACTTTTGTATTTTTTACCGATTATAGCAGTTTTTGACATGGAAACCTGCTTATAGTAGGTTATCATCCATTAATAGCGACAACTTTTATTTTTGTTAGGGCTAAAGCCGTACAATAGCAGTATACTTTTTAAGGTGTATCGATATAGTACGTGTACTTTTTATATTGTTAATATGATACATTTACTTTTTATGACCGGTTGTTTCGTCTAGCTTTGCGCAGTTGTGGGAGAATCGTGGGTACGAACTTGTTCACCGTTGGATCTGCGTGAAAATTGAGGAGAAGCTTTGCAACACATAGTTCTTCGATCTGAACGGTGGAGATCTTAATTGGAGATTTCTACAGAGGTCTGTAGGTGTTTGAAGTTGGCTGTGCTGTATGATTTCTCCTACCAGGTTATCACAAGGACGAGAGAGTATATTTGATGCTTCAATTATGGAAATTTGAACATTAATAAAAAGATAAATTCCACTCTTAACAGGTTTAACCAGTAACCGGTTACCAAATGTATCATATTGGTATGAAAAAATGTAGTACACGTATCAAATTTGAACGCTTCAGAAAGTAAATGTGTAATATGAATAATTAAAATAGTACACGTACCATATCGATACATTTTAAAAAGGACACAACTATTCTACGGCTTTAACCCTTTTTGTTACCAATAATAGCAAAACGTTTTATCTTTTGTCAGAGACAAATCAAATACATTGTATTTTTATAAAAGAGATAACGGATATGTTAAACATCAAAAAATGAAAATGATTTTACTATGTCATATTTTCATGCATAGCCGGGTTTTTCTAGTATGTTAAATTAATTTATACTTTATAAATTAATAACTAGTATCACATTTTATTTAAATTGATTTATATTAGATTGAATTTTTAAATCTAATTACTTAAAATAGTAGTTTAATTCAGAAAAATAAAACTAAATTAAAACAACTAAATATTAAATTAAGTTAATTAAATTATATTAATTGCCATATATATTCAATTAGTCTAAGACTGTGTTTGTTTTTACCACTTTTCTCTTATTCAAGTCTTTTGTCTGATTCGGTCAGACAAAAGAGGTAAAAGATTGTTTGTTTTTTTCTTACCAATCAGACCTCTATTCCCTTACCGTCATCTGATTTAATCAGGAGAAAAAAATCTGATCTCTAATCTCTAAACTCTTATGTACCTCTCTCCTCTTGATTTGTCTCCTTCAGACATCCGCATCCTTCATGTGACAACTATGCTGCCATCGTCTTGATGACGACTCGATGACCATGTTGCCACCATCTTAACAACGAGTCAACGACCATGCTGCCACCATCTCCTTCAAGACCCACTACACGACTAGGCAACTTCTCTTGCCGACCTCGACTCCACTCTCTCTTCGTCGCCATTACCACCCAGCCACAATACCTCGACTCGACTCTGCTCTGCCTCTTCCTCTTCCTCCACGGTTGCTCGTGTGGGGTTTGTTCGAATCTTGAAGTTTGTTTAAAAATGAGGGTATCACCAAAAAACTTGAGAGAGAGATCCAGATAGAGAAGAAATGACAGAATGGTAAAAGGAAAATAAAAAGAAGATTTTGGAAATAAGCGTTGGGAAGGGATATGTTGAAAAAAGAGGGTTGAAAATCTGTAACATTGACGGTGGGTAGCACCCAATTTAATGGGTGAATTGTTTGATTTTATGTAGAAATTAGAAAAGTTTAATATTTTAATACTAAAATATATAAATTTGATAAATTGTATGTAATAAGACATTTTATTAAATTAAAAAACAAACGGTCTTATCTAAACAGATTTCAGACTTTTTATAAAATCTAATCAAACAGACGGTAAAAAGTGTTTAGACATCTAAACTCTAGAAAAAACAAACGGATCCTAAATTAAAACAAGTAGAGTCAACTGTCAAGCATCAAATAAATACAAAACCATCCAACGTCCAAACCACAAGCAAGGCTGCCCAGTAGTTAAAAACATAACAATTAGCAACAAACTTATATTTTCTATGTGTGTGTGTATACACACTCACTCTGACTCACTTGAAGAAGAAGAAGAAAATGAGAAGACATGTAAATGGAGGATTTTACTGGTTAAACGCATCTGCATCAATTTACACATAATCACACTACAAATATCTTCATTTTCCACCAATTGGCAACAAACTTATATTTTCAATATAAAACACGTGTGTGATTGATTATCCCATGAATAATTTTTGAACTCCCACATTTATATCCTTCGAGTTGAATAGTGTTCCTAATCTATATCTATCTATCTATATTAATAAATCTAAATAACAATGTCACGTGTCGCTCACTCAACTCTCCAAGATTTCTTTTTTCCGCTCGTTTTTCCTAATATAACTCTCTTAATTAAATCATTTAATTTATTTTTAAAAAATTCAAAATATTATATTAACACTTATATAATTCTAAATACTTCCTAATTTGGCCTCTAGTTTTACCTAAAATGTTTTATCTAAATGATCTAAATTATTTATAATTTTTATTGTTTTAATTTAAACTGAATGTTACATGTTTAATCGTATATTATATGTATCAATTTAAAATCCATTCTCATTCTTAAAATTTGTACATTTATATTTGTTTTAAAATTATGTTAACAATCCTAATCGATTAAAATTTTCGTTGATAATCAATTGAATCAGAAAATTTTCTTATATATAAAAGCTTGATTTTAAGTTATTTATCATTAAAAACACATCTAAATATAAAAAAAGTAACATTATAATAATTTTCATACAAGTAATATTTTCTAATAACATTGTAAATATCCTTTTCAGATTTAAAAGAAAAAACATTACCAAATTATTTAGTTTTTATTATAATATAATCACAATACAAAATATCTTCAATTTCCACCAATTAGAAACAAACGTATATTTTCAATAAAACACGTATATGATTATTCCATAAATAAATTTTGAACTCCCGTATTTATTTCCTTCAAGTTGAATACTATTCCTAATAATGATATGTTAATAATTAATTATAAATTTATAATGTTAATTAAAGGAATTTTTGTATTTATTTTTTTAGTAATTAAGTCTTGAATAATATGTTAGTAGATTTTATATAAAACTAGAAAGTTAATTTTTATGAGAATGATGTGAACTAATTAAAATTTACACAAATTTTTGAAATGTGTTTTTTAATGCCAGGTATTTTATCAAAAATAGATTTTATATGACTAGTTTTTTTTATTATAAAATAGTATAAAAAAACAAATATTTTATTTTCTTCACATTGATCAGTTATATTTTAATAATTATTTTTAACTCTATAAATATGGATTTGACTTTCAAAAGGTTGTAAACGATTTTTTTTAAAGTTATGAATCAATGTTACATAACTAAACCATGGAACATTACTTAACAAATCAGTAAATACTAAACAAAAAGTTTATAACTTCTATAGTTAAAATCATTGAAATGCTTATAAACGAGAGAGAATTGAGAAGTCATGAGAGACGAGATGAAGAAAGCATGTGGATTGAAATTGATGAAATCGTGAGTCGTTAGAGTTTAAGACTAAATGAAGTGATCGGAAACTAAGATTGTGAAGGAATGGTGTTGATGGCATACAATGCCTTATGGAAAAAGCCCGAGATCGACGATTGTGATGGAAGTGAGTGGCCGGGTACACAAATTTCAAAGAGGAACAAAGTCTAATTTGATTTATGGTTCTAGTTTTTTCTCCTCGCATAATGTAAAAGTTATATGTAAATGACAACACATATGAAAATCAAGCCCATTTTAATACAATATTGTGAGTTATTAATGGAAATGTTGTAAATTATAAATATTCAAACTATAAATCTTCACAAGATACACCGACTAATGGTAAAGGTACAGCCCAAAAACGTTTGCATTCTCATCTAGACCAAATGCTTTCTGACTCGTTATTATGCCCAAGGTGTAAAGAGGAGGTTGAGTCAATAAATCACTGCCTAACACTTGTAGGCACGTCTATTTGATTTGTGCAAAAATATTTCAATGGTAAGCAATGATAGCTTTGCAAAATCCTGGTGTTTATATTCTCTTGGAAAAACGCTAAATCTCAGTCTTCATCAAATTTTTTTAGCACGCAATCGTGTGGACGACTCTTTATGAGATATGGTGCTCAATCATCAACACAATGTTTACAAGAAATGACAAGTTACAAAATGATCGGATTTTGTTATACAGCTCTGTTAAAGGGATAATTGGGCAAAAAAACCATCAACATGTCAGTTTTTTGTGATTAAAACCCCAAACCATTTTTCGTTGCATAGAAAACTCCGAACTAACTAAAAATCAGTAAATCAAGGTTTTATCAATGAGTAACCCGTTGAAACCGGTTATTAATCCTACGTGGACCGATAAATAACATTCGTGGAATAAGTTTTAATTGTTGAAACCGGTTGCCAAGTATAACACATCATTTAAACCCCCGTTGATAATTTTTAATTGTAACTTTTAAACGGTATTATATCATCAACGAGAGTTTAAATGATGTGTAATACTTGGCAACCGGTTTCACTAATTAAAAATTATTCCAAGTAGGATTAATAACCGGTTTCAACCGGTTAACCATTGATAAAACATTGATTTACTGATTTTTTAGTTAGTTCGAGGTTTTCAATACAATGAAAAATGGTTTGGGGTTTTAATCACAAAAACCTGACAAGTTGATGGTTTTTTGCGCAATTATCCCTATTTTAAATCATTGGTTTCTTATTTAGAGGGTGTTTGGTTTTTCTTATTAGGGCTGCTTATTTGATTATTACGTTACAATACCACAAAAAAGTAGTTTGAAGTGTTTGGATAGCAATTCTTAATAAGTGCTTATTTGCGGTAAGTGGTAATCTTACCACTATTTTTCTGCAACAAGTTTTTGTTGCTGTAAGGATACAACAATTTATTTTAACTTTAAAATGACAATACTACCATCATGTTTAACCTAAACCTAATACCCATTTATTGTTTTTTTTTCACTCACGCCCCCTGCTCCCTGTTTCTTTTTTCATTCTCGCCTCCAGCTCCAACACCTCCGGTCTTCTTCTCCTCCCTGCCCATCAAGAACGACAACTGGAGCGCCATCTCTAGACCACCGGCGACCACCAACGACTTGTTCACAAAGCATAATATTTATGACTTTTTTCCATGGCATCATTTTACTTCATCTCTGTAGCGCCATCATTTTACTTCATCTCTGTTGATTTGAATTCAAAATTAGCAGAAAGGGAAATGAAACAGAGGTGAAGGTGTAGTTTATATTGTTACTATTCTGCAGCAAAAAAAAAAGTCTGCAACAAAAAAGGAAAGCAGAATGTTTCTAATTCTCCTTGTTTCAAATACTACTCTGCATCCAAAAAAAAAAATCTCCATTTACTAATACAACTCTGCAGTAACTTTGTATGTATGCACACAATATTAAAAAAAGGCAGTGAGTGGTGGTTAGTGTAAGGAGATGAAATGAAATATATATATATTTAGCTTAGAATTCAATTCATAAATTATTATATTTAAAATATTATTTTTTGATGAAAAACTTATTAAAATGTTTATTGATAAATAATTATAAATAAAAATATTATATTGTAAGCTAAATTACTTATTAAATTAAGAAAATTCATAATGATATACAAATGTCCTTTTTGGCGCAAATCCAAACACTTAAAAACTGATTATTTGATAATTGTGACAACCAATAGCATAAGCAAATCCAAACACTAAACTTTCAGCAGCACTTTTTGTTACAACAATAATCCGATTATTAGGTATCAAAACACTGCAACACTTTTCCAAACGCAAAACCAAACACCTTCTTATTCACAACTAGTTTATGAACCCGCGTGTTACGTGAACAAGTTTTAATACATAATTAGTTACTTAAAATTAAACGAATATAAATAATAATTTTTATAAAAAAGATAAGAAAAGTATAAATATCTGTCACGTATATTATTTATTTAATCTTTTTAAATACACGTGAATAATAGTTATTTTTTAAAATTCTTTTAAGTTTTTTGTTTATAAATTTATACATATATTTAGTCGATATAATTTGAAATTTCAGTTTTACAAATAATGAAATTTCAGTTTTACACAAAACATGATGTTTATATATATTTTATAATAATAAATAAAATATTATAAAATATGAATTTTGTTAATACTGTATTATGTTTACTTTTTAAATATTTAATATTGTTTATGTAATATTTATGATTTATGTTCTTTATTAATATCATAATTTTTTCTTTACAAATGTAATCATATTTATTTAAATATTTTATGTCAAATAATAGGTATAGTTAATTATTTATTAATGTTTACATATATAGAATTAAGTGTTTATATTTTATTTTGTTTGATATTAAAAATATTAAAATATATTTGTCTTAAAATAATGAATTGTATTTATCTTTTTAAATGAAATGTGGTGATAACAAGTGGGAATTTGTGTTCTCCTTTATTATATACTAGTTTATAAACCCATGTATAACATGGGTATACATTTAAAAATTTAATTTCATTAATTTTGTAGGATAATTTTTAAATATATTTTATCAAATTTATAATATCTATTTATATAATACAATAGAGTAAATTACACAAATGGTCCCTGTGGTTTGGTGTTTTTTGCTCTTTTCGTCCCTCAAACTTTTTTTTTTTTGCACCAATAGTCCCAAAATCTTAAACCTTTAACACAAATGGTCCCTCTGACTAACATCCGTTAACTTTAACCGTTAGAGAGGAGGGCATTTTCGTCTTTTTGTCATTCAGGGACCATTTGTGAAATTTTCTAATAAACTTTTAAAATATAAAAATCTTTTATAATTTATTTATTAAATTTTATTTTAATATTATTACTAATAATTTTTTTAATAATACTTTACAACTATAGATCATATCAAGAAACAATCCATCTCAACAGCAACCAAAATCATCCTATCGACCGACTTCATCCCCTCCGACGACCCATTCCACCATTGCCTCAAGAGCTTTGAATTTAGCGTTGGACTAAGCCCGTAAGGCCTTCTGTCTCGACAAATTCATCCAGGATAGTAGTTGTGGTGGCTGCGGCGGAGGAGGAGCTGGTGGTGGCGGCGCTTGTGGAACCCAAACCGTCATTGTTTCCGGTGAGATGCAACTATTCATGCTTCATGTTAAAAGTTCATCATCCCAAAACACCCCCGAATCTGGTGGTGGCGCTTGTGGAACCCGACCCGTTTGTTTTCGAAGCATATTCCGGCATCGTGACAGTCGTAATCTTCTGGGTTTTACAACACGATTGATTTACGATTGGTGTAGACACTGCAATAGGTCGTAATCTTCTGGGTTTTACAACATTCGTAACTCTTTCACCTTGGAGGACCAAGACTCGACACTTCTCAGTTTTGTTGTAACTGAAGGATTCTGCATCGTGACCGACCAGATTCAGGTTCGATGGAGATAAACTCAGATCTCGTCTCTTTGATTTTAAATGGACCTCTAGATATTGTTTGAAATTCAAACCCAGATCCGGGTTTTGTTTTTTGTATTTGTTCATTGATTCCTATTGTTTTGAATGTTGGGTTGGATTTTGGATTGAATGTTGTGTTCAAATTATGCTACAGATTTTAAAGGGTTTTCTTGATTTTGGTCCTAGATCTGAGTTTATTTCTATCTTTCATCTTCCAGAAGTATTTCATATTCAAGGTTGTGTCAATTAGAATTCCAAAGCTTGTATCTTGAACATGAAGATGATTCTGAGAATATTTTGTTTGCTTGAAGAAGAATTATGGAAATATTTGTTTAAATATAAATAAATAAAATTTAATAAATAAATTATAAAAGATTTTTTATGTTTTAAAAGTTTATTAAAAATTTCACAAATGGTCCCTGAATGACAAAAAGACGAAAATGTCCTCCTCTCTAACGGTCAAAGTTAACGGATGTTAGTCAGAGGGACCATTTGTGTTAAAGGTTTGGGATTTTGGGACTATTGGTGCAAAAAAAAAGTTTGAGGGACGAAAAGAGCAAAAAACACCAAACCACAGGGGCCATTTGTGTAATTTACTCAATACAATAAATATAAATATAAATATATAAAAAGAAAAGTTGTCATTCAAATTCAAATTTGAGTTTTATATTAGATAAAATTTAGATTTGATTAGATATTTTTTAAATTATTTATTATAGATAGATTGGAAAAAACAAATTTTAGAAGCAAATTAATAGTAAATTGTTAGGTACACGTGACAATCCCATGTTAAGCCAATTGGCGCTCTATCTAGATGTCATGTGGCATCTAGTTACTCATATAACAGGATAGATATAGATGTTGCCACTTATTAATTAGAACCGTTAATTATTTTCATCTAACTATCATATAATGATATTTAATATTCTGTTGTTATTACAAAATTGGTCCATTGAAGCAGGGGCGGATCCATGAATTTTGTTATCGGTGTCACTTTTCTTAGAGTAAATTTAATACTTGGATTTTTGAAATATTTTCTAAAATGGATCGGGTCACCGAAATGGGTTGCCAATACAAAATTAACAAATAACAAGATTTTTCACTTAAAAAGTACATAGTACAGTACCATTAAAACCCATAAAACCAATAAGTATCGTAAGTCTTAAAGTTTTACAGTTGTTGCATTCTAGTTTTCATCTATTGAAATCTTAAAGTTTTACAATTGTTGTCTTTGTAGGTGTCACTCAAAAAAAATCCTAGATGTCACACGAGTTTTTCATACATACGTACCTCAATATTTTGAAATTTTATCAGTGTTAAGTGACACCCCACTTAACTAACTAGATACGCCCCTGCATTGAAGCAACATTTTATTTTACTAACAAATTTTATAATTTTTATTGTGTGGAAAAGTTAAGGGTTTATTATGAAAAAAACCAACACGTTTTTATGTGTTTTGCGTTTTCGTCTCTCTATGTTATTTTATTAAGTTTACAAGTTATTTTTTAATTTTGGTTTAGTGAAAACTGGACATTAGAGTCCGGTTATAATTAGTAAACCGAGTTTTTAAAAACTGAAAACCCGAGTTTTAGTCCAAATTTCACTAAACAAAAAAGAATAAATTAACTTAATGACTTTTATGAAAGAAAATTACATGGAAAGAGAAAAACGTCAAGAACATAAAAACATGTTGGTTTTTTTGAAGTTAAAAGCATAATGACACACAATTCTGTTATTATTTTGAAAGAAAAAAGATAATAGAAGTCCAGGTAAGTTTTACCAAATTTTGGGGGGTTATATAATATTTTTGAAGATTCACATAAATAAAATGAAAATGAAAATGAAAATTGGAATCTTGTGATAGCTCGCTCTTTCTCCAGCTCCCTCGATTCTCTTTAATACATACTCGGTCGTCGTCCTTCGTCATGTTCTTTGGTATCTAATTTTGCGATCTCTGTTCTTTTTCCTTCCAATTTTATTTATCCTCTCTCTCTCTAGGGTTTATGAGTCAAGAAAATTTTCGTTTTTTAAGACTTCCCTCCAATTAAAAGGGCTTTCGGTTTCAAGATTCTATATTTGCATGGTTCATGGAGCTGTTGTGGTGAATAAATTTGCCTAATTATTACTCGAGGTTTGAGCTCTTTCTCTATAAACTTGTTCATTACCACTTGTTTGCTAATTGTCCGTCCGCGAAGTCAATTTACACCCGAGATTTATGCTTTTGTTGGATTATTAAGTTAGGTTTTCGCTTCAAGTATATGATAATAGGACCGAATGTGGTTTTGATCGCACTGATTATTAAATAATCGAGAAAATTAGCTTCAAGAGCTATTAGGGCTGCACGCCGTGATTTATAGAGGTCGTTCATTTCCCCAGAAAAAGAGCCACCGCACTTTCATTTCTGATGTCAAACTACTTTGCAAACACAAAATTGCTATGGATGATTTTGCAAAATTGGCACCAACATTATTCTGTTTGTGCTGTCGTTAGCAAATTCACCTAAAAAAACCTAAATTTCCCTTTACTGAGGTTGGAAAGGTATCCGTTTGCAATTCAAATTCCAGGTGTACTTCTTCGCTTCTCTTTTTTCTTTGTCTTCCCTGGATTGTTTATAATCTTTGTTTGCTGTTTTGATACTTTTTATCCAGCTCTTTGTTCAAGTATGATGAAAGAGTTTTGTAAATTGTTTATTTGCTACTACACATATTGGAGCATTTTGCATAAATGTGCCTTCTGTTCTTGTAGCTATATAACGATGTAAGTAAGATTGTTGCCATTTAATTATCTTGACTCTAATTCGACATGCCTTACCTGGCATAAGTAAAATTATTCTGAGTTATCATTGTTAGAGCTGCTAAGATCGACAAGTATTTTCATGAAAAAAAAAATCGTTATGTAGGACTGTATTTGATTTGAGCTAAAAAAACCGATAAGTAAAAATTGAATTGTTTTGGTTGATGCGGATCTTCTCATATTTGAATTAAAACCTTTTGATAATATGGTCACATGGGGAAACTCTGAAGCAATGATTTATTATTGATTTATTGAAGCATTTTTACTATTGTGACTAGGTAATTAAGTTATCTTGTTTTTGATCTTTAAGACCGATTATAAATTTCTCAGTGGAATTTCAGCAAATGCACCTAGGCGTGCCGTAAATGAACGTAAGCATGGATTTAAATGCGTCGCCAGAACCCGAAGAAGATGAAGGAACTTTTGAGCCTAATTTTGGCGAGGACAGTGCACCCGAAGAAAAACATAGTCATCATGTAGAACATATAGAGACAGCAGTGGATATTATGCGTCGGGTATTTCATTGTCCTGTGCATTTTTGTTTCCTTCTATAAGAATTAATACGCCCTCTAGACCAATAAATATACTTTCTTGGATCAGGAGCGTGAAGAAAGAAAGCAACGGTTGAAACGAGAACGCCCAGATGACAGACCAACACGGGCGACTTACCCGGCTATGAATGATAATCTTTTTCAATCAAAGAACCAGAGAACTTATGATAAGAGTAGGCTTCCTCCAGGTAAGTTTGTTGCTATTCATATATGCATTGGTTAGTTGGCTTTGAAGACTGACGTTGTTGTAGGAATATATATTTTTTAAAGTTGTCAACTCCTATTCATTCTCTTTCTATTCTCTTTGGTTGTATGAGATCTTGGTATTGTAATATTGAAGTACTACAGACGAAGGTGGTGTTTGGATGTGTGTTGTCTATCTTATTATCTGATTACAGCGATTTCAAGTAAATTATCAGTGTTTGGTGTTTGAATTTTTTTTTTCTTATTCTAATGATATGGTTATTCTGAGGTCAAATAGTCAGTTTAGGATCAGCATTCCTTCCATTTCAGATTCAATTCTAATGATATGGTTATTTTGAGGTCACATCCAGTCATCCAGACGCGTATCCTTCCATTGCAAAGACATTGTTTTGGTTGGTGTATATTATCAAATTGTTAAAATTGAACGTTGTTGATTAATTAATTTTGTTCATTGTAGGTTGGTTGGATTGCCCTTCATATGGACAGGAAATAGGTTGTATTGTTCCTTCTAAAGTTCCTCTTGGCGAGTCTTTCAATGATTGTATTATTCCTGGTAAAAGATACTCATTTAGACAAGTCATTCACCAACAGCGAGTTTTGGGGCGGAAGGCAAGTCTATCTTACGAATAAAATTGTATTTTTCATTCCCCTATATGTTTTTATAATTTTATAGAATTGACAATGTTGCTTTTTGATTTGCAACCTTTTCAGCTGGGTTTAGTGATTGATCTTACAAATACAACTCGTTACTATTCCGTGAATGATTGGAAGAAAGAAGGCATTAAGTATGTTAAGGTTCGTTTCCATACGCTCTCTAGTCAAATTATGGAGCATGAAAAAGGAATTTTCTGACATTGTTTTTTTTTTATTATATCATATTATGATTATTTGTTTATTCTTGTTATTATTTTTGTTTGGTTCAGATCAACTGCAAGGGGCGTGGTTCTGTACCAGAGAATGAGGCCGTAAATCAGTTTGTATACGAGGCTAGTTTCTCTCTAGTCTCTATTTTTTTGTTTTCCATTATAATTTCATATATCTTCTATGCTAAAAAAAGTTACTCATAGTGACTACTATAAATTTATTTGTCATCAGGTTTCTCAATTTCTAGCTAGACAGAAGAACTCGAAGAAGTATATCCTTGTTCATTGCACACATGGGCACAACCGTACGGGGTATATGATCATTCATTATCTCATGCGAACACTGCCCATCTCTGTAACTCAGGTCAGTTATTTAGGTGGGCTGGTTTTGTGTTGCCTCGTTAATTCGTATCACATTATGGAACTTATGCTGATTGCTCGTGTTACAGGCTATAAGAATATTTGCTGAAGCACGTCCCCCTGGAATATATAAACCTGATTATATTGATGCATTATATGCCTTCTATCATGAAAGAAAGCCTGAAACGATCACTTGTCCATCGACCCCAGAGTGGAAAAGGTCTTCTGAGTTTGATCTGAATGGCGAGGCATTACCTGATGAAGACGACGATGGAATTCCAGTGGATCCTCTGGATGTACATTTTCCTGTTATTGTACTTATTTATGTTTTTATGCTTGCAACATTCATCTCAAACATCTCTCTATTTTTTGTAGGAGAATCATAATGATACAGCGGGAGTCATGACGAATGATGATGTTTTAGGTGACAGTATACCTCAAGATCAGCAAGATGCATTTAGACAGTTCTGTTATCAAGCACTAAAATTAAGCATGGGGGTAAATAATATTTCCTTTTGTTCTTTCTTTTCTTTTATCTGTGTGTTAGTGGTATATGCCTTATGGCAACTAAATCCAATTTTTTTTCCAAAATTTTTTACAAAAATCTCTAGAAACAAATTGAGGTGAGAACTAATTTTTTTCTCTTTGAACTTGTAAGATGGTTTTGTAGAATTTTGAAGAATAAGGACCTGGACTTGCTAATTTAAATTATGGGACTCCCCTCTGTTATTGGCTTACTTCATAGTTCATGGAACCCCAGACCCCAGTAATTTAGATAACACCAGGTCATTTTGGAGCCATCATTGTGAATGGTGTTGGGTGATTTATGGAGAATAAATTATTTGCTGTGTATGTTCTGCCTTGTATAACCGACATATATTTTAAATAAAGTCATAAAGATAACATCGACATTAGCATCATATAAAAGATAACATCGACATTAGCATCATATGAAAGATAATATCAACATTAGCATCAACGAACTCTTGATCCCAAACTAGGTTTGTTATTTTTAATATTAAACCCAATAGTTAAGTGTTTAACTCGATTGCTGGTCTGGGCAAAACAATTTGTCATTCATGGTGTGTTAAATATATATATATATATGTATGTATGTATGTATGTATATATGTATGTATGTAGAATTGGGTTTAAATGAGTACCACATCTTTTGCAGGTACCAGAGGTACCATTATAAACGAAATTTGTTTTAAAATCTTTTTGGCATAAAAATATACAAATAACATTATAAGTTAATATAAATTGGTACCATAACTCCATAAGTTTTTATCAAGTAAAATTACAAAGAAAGTCTTGTGAATGAATGAGATCCTGTGAAATGAGACATCCTGTGAACGAATGGGTTTTTATCATTTATTCACATAGTTTTTCATTTATTCACATGATTGTTTTTGTAATTTTACTTGATACAAACCCATGATATCAATTAATATTAACTTATAATGTTATTTTACACATTTTAATGTATTTTTTAAAAAAAACATTTATTCTGCGAAAAAGTGGTACTTTCAGGAACCTGAACCTATATATATATATTAAGAAGTGTGAGAAACACTATGCTTTATTAATTTTGTACATTGATTTACCAAAGTTTTACATTGATTCGGTTATTTTATACATTGATTCACTTATTTTTGAATTTGTGATATAATATTTATAAATTTAAAACTAATGTATCAATGTAAAAAAGTAATGAATTGTTGATTCATTTAATTTGAAATTTATGATTCATTATTTATAGATTAAAAAATGACGAATCAATATGTAAAAAATGAATTACGATGCTTCTCACACTTCTCAAGATAGATCTAGCTTCTCATTTGATCCTAAATTTATGTATATAATGTATTTATGTATATGTGTGTGTGTGTCGTATTACTAGCTGCAGGAACATCGCTACGAGTGTAGAAGTAACTCAGTTTCTGCTAATGTAACATCTTTCCATTCGCTCTCTCAGATCACTTATATTCTTTTATTTTTCCTTCTTGCTCCTCAGGCTAGGGGGAACCATCAATTTCCAGGATCGCATCCAGTTTCTTTAGACAGGTCTGAGTGACACAACTCAGCTTTATTATCGTTTTGTTGTCTTGTTTGTGAATTGACTATAATGATTGAATGCTGTATGTATGTTGCCGTTAATTTCTCTTGCCTGGTACTTATTTAGTAATTATATGCTGTTGAGGTGTATTAGTTTAAGATAGAAAAGTAAGGTCTACTGGCCTTTCACTTTCCACTTTCATTATGGTCTCTGGTCAACCAGCTAAACCATCACCACCAACAACAAAAAGCGAAAAAAAGAAGTAAATTCTGTCCCTGAATCTGGGGAAGAAAAAATTTAAAACCAATTTACCAAACAAAGCAAAAATAGAAACCTAAAGGTTCTAAACCCAACAACTAAAATTTTTTGATGAAAACCTTAGAACCCAGAAAACTAAAAAGAAAACCTCCTTCAAAAAACCGTAATCCAATATTTCAGCCCCAGATTTGCGGAAAACAAATTTGACAAAACTCACCCGTTGTGCCATGAGAATGCTTTGGTTCTATTGGAAATGGCCCAAAATGTCAACTTTTGTGGTTATGCTACAGATATGTGTTATCTATAATTTGTGAAATGATTTGATGATTCTATCCATGTGTATAATGAGCAGGGAGAATTTGCAACTTCTTAGGCAGCGATACTATTATGCTACATGGAAAGCTGATGGTACAAGATATATGATGTTAATTACCATGGATGGATGTTATCTAATTGACAGAAATTTCGTTTTCCGAAGGGTCCAGATGAGATTTCCGTGGAAAACTAATATTGAAGTATGTCTGCAAACTCGGTTTACTTTAAGGAAATTTTTATAGAAGATTCTTATGTGAACATCCATTGTGACATAAAAAGTGAGTATTTTTGCAAGGGTTTAGCTGAGAAGGTTCACCACTTCACACTGCTTGATGGTGAGATGATAATTGATACCGTACCAGATACACGGAAACAAGAAAGACGTTATCTTATTTACGATTTGATGGCAATTAATCAAATCTCTGTCATCGAGGTAAAGTAGTTTGTGCAATCATGATCTTTTTGTGTAATTCTTCGTTTAACTTGGTAGTATTCATACTTGAAACTCGATGCAGAGACCTTTCTACGAACGATGGAAAATGCTGGAGAAGGAAGTGGTTGAACCTCGAAATCGTGAACGTGGTAATATATTCAAAAACGGGAATTCCTTGTATAGATATGACTTGGAGCCATTCAGGGTATTTATTCGGAATTAAAACCGACTCTGCTATTTTTCTCTCTCGGTCGAATTCATTGCTTATCTTGTGAGGTTTTAATAGGTAAGGAGGAAGGACTTTTGGTTGCTTTCTGCCGTCACTAAAGTTTTGAAGGAGTTTATTCCAAGGCTTTCACATGATGCTGACGGTCTTGTTTTTCAGGTGCTGCTAAATCCACACCCAAAACTTTTGGACTTTATTTTTAGGGTTAAGTATCTTTTTGACCATCCAACTTTCAGATTTGTCTTATTTAGCCACAGTTCTGTTGTTTGTACACATTTAGTCACTAAACTATTTTTTGTGTACACATTTAGCCATTGAAAATTGTACACATTTGGCCACTAACCAATCATAATTTGTACACAATTAGCCATTAGTTTTATTCATTTTTCCCAAAGTAGAATAGTAAACTAAAGTTTAATGGCTAAATGTGTAAAATAAATGGTTTAGTGGCTAAATGAGACAAATCTGAAAGTTGGATGGTTAAAACGGTGCTTAACCCTTATTTTTATGCTCAAACTATATTGGCATTGAATTTTTAAATGTTATTAGTATTGACCTCTTAGTTTTTCATACTTTGTTGGACTGTGATGCTCTGTGGCAGGGTTGGGACGATCCGTACGTCCCTCGTACACATGAAGGACTTTTGAAGTGGAAATACGCATCAATGAACTCGGTGGATTTCCTTTTTGAGGTTTGATCATCAACTTTATATGTTTCTACTTTTCTGCATTCATAATTTATATAATTCTAGGCCATTAAAGTTTACTTCCTTTTCATGATCACATCTACAGGTAGCTGAGGATCGTCAGCTACTTTTTCTTCATGAACGAGGGAAGAAGAAGCTGATGGAGGGGAATAGAATTGCATTTGGTGGTTAGTAAAAACCAAAACCAAAACCAAAACCATTTTCTAGTACTTATTGAAGTATTGGGTTTCCTATCGAGTTTCTTGTGAAGTTGCAGATGATGTTGATCCTGCATCTTACTCGGGGAAGATTATCGAGTGTGCGTGGAATTCGGAGGAAGAAGTATGGGTGTGTATGCGAGTGAGGACAGATAAAGCTACACCAAACGATTTCAACACGTATAGAAAGGTACATGCATACCTGCTTTGTTTTCTTTTAACCATTTGTTTTGGCATTAGAACAGGTGTTAAATGAGCATGTGAACGGAACGGCAGGTGATGCGGAGCATAAAGGACAACATAACGGAGGAAGTCCTGGTGGATGAAATCAACGAGATAATTCAGTTGCCGATGTACGCAGATAGGATAAAACAGGACAGCAAAGGCCACCACCACCACCACCACTCGAGTTCAACAAGACCTAAATGAGTTATTATGGACAGAATGGAATGGGTTAGCATAGAACAGAGAACGTCGTGTAATTAGGCAGGCGAGCGAGCGAGCAAGAGAGTGCTTAATATTGTTGTAAATTG
Organism: Centrapalus pauciflorus; assembly: GCA_020465985.1. Classification (NCBI taxonomy): domain Eukaryota; kingdom Viridiplantae; phylum Streptophyta; class Magnoliopsida; order Asterales; family Asteraceae; genus Centrapalus; species Centrapalus pauciflorus. The sequence continues at coordinate 1,128,184 of JAANYP010004395.1, forward strand.
TGCTGTCTGGTGAGTTTGCATGATCCAGTTGGTGCGCTTAATCTAGTTATGGATTTCATATGGAAGGCCTTTTAATTTCCTTTTTAAGAAGTTTTTCAAGACTCGAGTTAACCAACCACCCACCATTTAGTACAAGGATTAGTACATGTATATTTTAGTTTCCTTCTTTCTTTCATGCATTCGACCAGTTTTATTTATGGTCCGGTGGTTCTCTCTTCTATGCCTTTCCATCTAGTGTTTGATCCCCCTATATGCTATATATATGTGTGTGTTTTTTTTTCCCTTCTATGGAGAACCACAAATGCATCATAATTTTCACGTGACGTATCATGATTCGGGTGTGATGCATCATGCATCATCTGATCCAATGACTTTAAAATGATTTTCCGGTTTTCTGATGCATTATGGTTCTCTTCTAAACCCTCTTCTCTATCTATATGTATACATGTATGTATGTGTGTGTATATATGTGTGTGTGTCACACACACACACACATATATATATATATATATATATATATATATATATATATATATATATATATATATATATATATATATTATATGGTTGGGTTCTGGTAAGAACCCTTAATTCCATGAGAACGTGAGAACCAATCTCAATTACATAAATTTATACATCAAATGCACAAATTTAAAGATTAATTGTATATTAAAACCATTGTTGGTCTTAAATATTAATAAATACCAAAATCTAACACTAAAATTACGTTTTTAAAATTTATATTTATTAACTTATAAACTAAATGTACAAATTTGAAACATCAAATGCACAGTTTTTCTCAAATGCGTAATTTGTACATAAATTGGACAAATGTTAGCATTAAATGCTTAAATCTTTATATAAAAATGCATAAATTTATCGAATGTATACATTTTAGTATCAAATGTATAATTTTATACATTAAATACACATATTTAGAGTGAATCTTACGTTCTCACGAAATAAAGAGGTTCTCATGTGAACCTGAATATACACACACGTATGATCAAATAAGAAGTCAAATATATATTGAGAAGAATGAGGAACACTGTAATTATTTATTTTAATATATTGATTCGTTAATTTTTTAAAATATCAATAATGAATCATCAATTTCAGATAAAGTGAATCAACAATTAACTATTTTTTTTACATTGATTCATTAGTTTTTAATATAATTAATGAATTACAAATTAAAAAAAAATTATTCAATGTACAAAATTAATGAATCATAATGTTTCTCACTTTTTAAGTTATATTTAACTTCTCACAGATCTGACATACATATCTGATATAATTGTATCCAACTTAAAGGAACTGAGATTGTGATATTCTTACACCGTTCCACTATGAGACCAAATCATAGATCAAATTAATCATAGCCGGAGTCATGGAGCTTTTGAGAGGGGTGATTTATTTTTTAAAAACAAAATAAAATCTCTCTTTAAAAGGAACTTTGAGCTTGATTTTTAAAAAGCAAAGGGTAATAAAAGTGCACACAATTTATTAATTTTCTATTCTAATTTTTAGATGACAAAATGACCTATAAATAAAGTTAGATCATTTTGAAAGGTTGATTATAACCCAAATACATACACATCTATATATATGTAGTTATGTACAAACGAATGATCATATCGTTGTAGTATACAATCCGAACTTATAACAACTTTAATAAGAAGAAATATATATAACTTCAACTTATAATCTTATATATTATTTGAATATTTGAAACATAACTAACATGGAAGACAGAGAAAAGTCACAAGTAAGAAAAAAAGAAAACTAAAGCATGACTATGTGAATTAACTTTCCTCGTTTGTAATTGGATAATAGCTTTTTTTATTCATCAATGAAATTTTATGATGTTTAACATTTAATTTTTTTTTAGCCAAGTGAAAAATGGTGGCTTAATTATTCAAATAAGAATAATTAAATAGTTGTTATTAGAAATCAAATTTATTAAAAAATTTCTAATTTTTATTTCTAAGATTAAAATAATTTAATCATAAAAACTTTGTAAAGCTAAATCATTTTTGTGTGAGCATTCTAAACTAATTTGATGAATACAGAAAATTACTTTAGGTGTTGAATGCAAATTGCAAAGACCAAAAGAGAGAGTGGATTAAATCCGCTAGTGCTAATGCCCGGAGAGTCTTCTGTAACTCCAATTGAGGTCTAAATACAGACACTGTTGTCGTCGTCCCTCACGGAACATCGCCGAAAATCTTTGTTACAGAGAAGATTTCCTAGGGTTTACTCATATGTACCTCTGATCCACAATTGTTGTACTCTTTCTGTAATTTTTCATACTTTGATCTTGGAGTGAACTCAGTAAGATCAAGGTCTTCTTCATGAAAATTAGGGTTTTATTTCTTTTACTTGTCTTTTCTACATCATTGTTTTTCATCCATGGGGAGGAAGCAAAAACGAACAAGTTTCGTGAGCGTGAGGCCACCGACGATAACTTGGGCTATCCCAATTTGTAAGTCTTATTATTTGTTTCCCCCCCTCTTAAATTTCATCCTCTTTTTGCGTGAACAAGTGGCTGTTTTATAATATAGCTACTTTTATATCATTTGAATATCCTCTGATTCTGAATTATGAACTCTTGATGAAAACCTGGAAGTAATTCTTACCATGGATTTTACTGATTTGGGAGTTATTTGGTCAGTTTGTGCGGTTTTGTACATTTGGATTATGGATGGCCCCTTAATACGAAGTTAATTAAACCTGGATGATGATTTTGGGTGGTGCTCTGGCTTCTGTATTGGCCTGTAAGTGGGGGAATTGTGGCTGCATGGTCTTGACTCCGAGTCATTTCCGAGTTTTTAATTAGGTTGCTAGTAGGCTTCTTATGAGGGTTTTTTAGTAGGTGATCATATGACTTCTCATCATGGTTGCATTTACTTCATGGGGGTAGGGACTGTGCAGGACAACTACAAGCCCTTTCAGAACTGCATTTTGACTTGGGATGTCAAAGGGCTTATATCATATTTAAACTGGAATGTGTTAAAAACTTCTAATGTAATAACGAGTAATGCAATTTGACTTGAGATGTCAAAGGGCTTATATCGTATTTAAACTGGAATGTGTTAAAAACTTCTAATGTAATAACGAGTAATGCAATTAGAATGGTTTTGTTGTTCTAGGTAAATACCACACATAAAAACTAAATTGAACCCATATTTTGCTTTTGTTCCGAAGTGGAATCAAGAAAGTTTTTATTAGGTTTGTGATGCCTACCTGGCTACCCATTTAGCTTACTGATTGATAAAGTGAGAAGCTGCAGTTATTTTGAGGTAGGTGGTTACTGGTTGGTGTACTTTATCTGGATCTTTTTTTTTATTTTGTTTAATATCATCTATAAATTACAAATATGACAATGTGAAGAATGACAGTATAATAGGGACTTGCTGTAAGTGGAACTTTTGAAGTGTTTCAAATTTAATGCTGTTATCTATCAATGCATGACTTTATAGTTTGTACTCTGACTGACTTTTTGTTTTTGGTGTCTATAGTGACGAGGATGAATTGTTGAATAAACGATGCCCTCAGAATTTGGAACTAAGATGGCAGACTGAAGTTAGTTCTAGCATATATGCAACACCATTGATTGCTGACATTAACAGGTAAAGAGATTTGGAAACTCTCTCCTGAATGTTTGGTTATCACTTTCATTGTTTTCCATTTTCTTTTAGTAGATACTCCATTTCACTTAGTATATCAAGCTACCTTACTCATTTCTTTTTATTATTAATTTAATTGTTGAAGAGTTGTCATACTATAACAGTATAACTATGAGTACTAGTTCTCTAGTTTTCTAAATTGGCAGCTTTAGTATTCTTTTTGGTTTTTATTTTGCATGTCAGTGATGGCAAGCTTGATGTTGTTGTTCCATCCTTTGTTCATTACCTGGAAGTCCTAGAAGGTTCTGATGGAGACAAAATGCCAGGTATCACATTATGTCAGAAGTAATTGCTTTTTGTTTAATTCCTATATCTGATGTCTGTAGTGGTTTGTATTCGTAGTTGTAACAATCTGTTCGAAATTGTTTACAAGGAACAGTTGAAGATTTGGTTTATCTACGGGTCACTAATTAATGTGCTCTACAATTAACTTCTAATAGGGTACATTTGTAATAAATTTGCAACTTCTTCCTTAGTGTGCATACAGTATGCTTACATGTGTAAGATAAAAGGGATTAAGAAGGATATCTTGTTGATAAGAGGAAATAAAACACATGATATAGACTACAAAATGGGAAGAACAGACATGAAAGTATGAAACCATAAAAAGATATTACATTAGTCGTTAAATACTCTATCAAATATATCCAACACTCTCAAATTGGGGATTCAATAGTAAATATGTCCCATTTCATTGCATATGGTATCAATCTGAGCTCTACACATCAACTTATCAACTTATTCAAGGTGTCAACAACTTGATCCCTTGAGTATCGGTTCAAGAGTAGAATAAAGTGCCATTCTTCATCCTTGAGATATCGTAAGATTTATGCCACAATGTTCCAATGCTTGATATGAGGAAGGTACATGAATAACTCACTGCACTCACGATAGTGACTATTGGATAGTTCAACTCCTAAGCTCTTATATCTTCCTGGATCATCATGGAGCTTATCTCATCTCGAAGAGGCTAGCGTCGTAACCTCAAGCATGAAGAACATGCTTCACTGGACATGGGAGAGGCCCATACGATGCAGTCTATTCACCAAAACCCCCAAATAATTTTATGTGCTTAGATATCATCAACATAAAATACAGAAAATGATTTGTCTACCATGGCTATGTCTAAGGAAACGAGAGTAGTAATCGGAGCTACCAACCATACCAAACATCTTTGGTGTGGGGGATAAAACCAAACCTCTTTGGTACAAGGGATAAAATCAAACCCAGGTAGCCTTATTGAGGCTATACAAGATGATGTAAAAATGTAGTATTGCTTTTTATATGCAGGAAATCCGTATGTACATTACGAATTTCAAAACTTGGAGATAAGGGAAGTATCAAAACTTAAAAGCAGCCAGGACTAGGAAATCGAACCAGGAGTGGGACTTCTTTTAACACTCCTTAAGTGGAGCATAGGTGTCAATCATTCACAACTTGTCTCATATGGTGCTAACTTATGTTTTTCAAAGTAGATTTTTAACCTGTTGGACCCAGTAGGCTTGATAGATGGTGGTCATGAGGGGTACCAAACTACCTTCGCATGAACAAAGTGACAGGCTAACAGTTCATCTCAATAGGATTTATACACTCATGAAAGCTTGGTTTCTAGATTTGAGAGGGTCTACCTCGTCAACACAAATTCCCAATCCATTTTCATTAACATTCAATGATTTAACCCATATCACCATATGTGAATCCCCTAATTTGGGTATCAAACATTGTACCGACATCCACTCACAAGTAGCCCAAGTCATGGCTCTATACTCAAATCTGCACTTGACAAAGATATCACATCTTGCTTGTTGCCCTTCAGAGATATAAGGTTTCTGCCAAAGACATAATATATTGTAGTAGATCTTATACCATGTGGTCATTTGACATGACTGGCATGTGAATACCCAATGATATGAGTTTGTTCTTGATCAATATAAAACGATCCTTCTACAGAGCACCCATACGACGTCTCAAAATATGTAGAATGCATTCCTGGGTGTTGGGAGAGTTATAAACAGGCTCACTACACTTAATGATAAATACATATCTTGGTCTTGTGACCATTTATAGTTCAGTTTTCCTATTACCTTCCAGTCATCTCTCCATCATCAAAGTGAATGTTGATATTTGTGATAATTGGTGAATCGGCATCATGACAATCAAGCATAATCAAGAACTGCCAACCTCAATTCCTAAGTAGTACTTGAGACTTCTGATGAAATATTTTAGAGCAACATAGCATCGACGTATGATACTAGAACAAGTTTTCTTTACCATTCTTATAAAAAGAATACTTAATAATCCTTTACACTTTGGTCATTGCAAAACTCTCCAATGCCTGAGAGATTATAGAGAACTATATTTGAGTGACCTAGAAATGGACAGACCTTTGTAGAAGACAAATTTTGATGGCTCCTCCTGAACCACAAAGGCACAAAGCTAGGTGGCTGGTCCGTGTAAACCTTCTACTCAAGAATTGCACTATATAACTGCTTGAGCCATACCGAGTCAAGTAGACATCATTTCTGCTTCTAACACTTAAAAATTTGTGTTGTAATCCTTGCCATGTGTTTGAGAGACCCTTGGCTACTTACGGAGCCTTCAAGAGAACCACCACAACTTAGTGGTTGTGGCGAATAACCATATAGAACCAACAATATTTTTTGCAGTTGGGATGTCAGCTAAATGCCTAAGTCTTATATGTTCAGTCGTCAGTTAATCCGAGGTTTTGTTTTCTGTAGAGTAGAGTAGACAATTACTCACATCGTGCCATAACTGATTTGAAGAATGACGAGCATAGGATAGATGGTGAATATAGAGCTCCTGGTCTGTTAATGGGCTTATGAACACATGTGTTTTTCTTTTCATCATGCAACTACTGCTGGTGGAGGCATACTTGGAGATAGAACAAAGGTTTCCATGGGCTTTGGAGCAGATTTTGTGTTGGCATAGGTTACAACGTGCTATGGCTAGGCATGTATTTAAGTTGACGGATCATTAGGAGTACAGAAGGCACCCTTATAAGGATATCCTGATACTTGAGAATGGAACAATAGGACTAGTTGACTTGCTATAATTAGTATAGATAGGAAAATATAAATTAAACTCTAAAAAGGTGACACTGATATCAGCCATACAAATATCGTTTAAGGGAAATGTCGTAAAAACAGTATCTCTGTTGGGATTTAGAATTCCCAAACAAATGTGCATCTCTTCCTCAAGTTGGGTATCATCACACTTATTAGCTCTAGAATTGCCATGCTTATTTAGGACCTCCTTGTGAATGGCAAAACCAAGATTCATGCTGTGAATCTTTTCAAGAACAACACTAAGAAAAGCTTTTTCATAATTATAGTTGGCAAGGTTGCTAGTGACAAGTGGCTGCCTAGCCAATCATGATACATTTTTGAAGTTATATTGGCTTAAATACTACAGGTAGCCCTAATAATTCTTATTGCATGTATGCTGATGCTTTAACAACCAACCTTACTCTTGCCTTTGTCAAGAACTGTTGGGAGTTGACTCCACTTTGTATACCCACTTACAACCAAAAAGTGTTTTCTTAAAGGAAGATCAACAAGGTTCCACGTTTCATTCTAAAGGTGCAAATGCTTCCTACTTTGTATAGCTTTCAGTCAATACGGAGCTATAGCTGAGAATTTGGTAACCCTTTCTTTGAGTGTTCCACCCAAGTCTGGTTTCAATTCAGCCTCTAACTTAGCATGCAGAAAGCGTAAACCAGATTGGCCCTATCACATAGCTCTAAAACCATGTAAAATGAAAGGGACCAGACAGTTTGCTCGATTAACTGATTGGAAAAAACAAGATATAGAGTACAAAGTCGGCCAAATATGTGTGTGTGTGTGTAATCAAGATCAAATGAGTACCGTGTTTTTTTCAAGGGTACCGGAAATACCACCCAAACGATAAATCTTTGAATTTTTTTACATAACATTGTATAAAATGACATTATAAGTTCATATAATCTGTATTCTAAGTTTTTATCTAGTAGAACTACAAAAAAATCCTGTGAATGAATGAGATATCTTCTGAATGTGTTATTCGTTCACACAATCATTCATACATTCACATTATTGTTTTTCTAATTTTACTTGAGAAAAACTCATGAACCAATTTATATTAACTTATCATGTTGTTTTATACATTATGTAAAGGGAAAATTATATAAAAAAACCAATGCACTTTTTATATTTTTCAATTAAGTCCCTGTACCAAAAACTTTTCCATAAAAGTCCTTCAACTTGAAATTTTTTACGAATTGTGTTGTTTTAGGAGATTTTTTAAGGGTTTTTCAGATGTTTTTTTATTAAATTTCGTTAAGTTAAAGGATTTTTATGTAAACATTTTATGTGCAGTGATTTTTACGAAAACATTTTTAAGTTGAGGGACTTTTATGGAAAAGTTTTTGGTGCAATGACTTATTCGAAAAATATTGAAAGTTCGTTGGTCTTTTACATGATTTTCCCTTATGTAAATTTTAGAAGTATTTCATTTTGAGTGTACTTCTGGCACCCCTGCGAAAAAGTGGTACTTCCTGGAACCTTATCCTATATACATACATACATGCATATATATATATATATATATATATATATATATATATATATATATATATATATATATATATATATATATATATATATATGTATGTATGTATGTATATATATATATATATGTGTGTGTATATATATATATATATATATATATATATATATATATATATATATATATATATGTATGTATATGTATATATAGTTAAATAACGATGCCCATTATTTCTGAAATTCCCTTTGATGTCAATCCTTGCTCAAGAATATAATAATTGAAGGCCAAGGATGAAGCCAACTAGGAGATTTTATTGGTGATTTGATCTATTATTATGCTTCTGTTTTGTATGATTTATCAGGATGGCCTGCTTTTCATCAGTCTACAGTTCATGCTAGTCCACTCTTATATGATGTTGACAAGGACGGTGTAAGAGAAATAGCTTTGGCTACGTACAATGGCGAGGTGCTCTTCTTCCGGTACAATCGTCTTATTAGTTTTTTGCTCCATTTCCTTTTCTTATTATATTGCAGTCAACGGATCAGCCAGACTCAGTGTTGTATTATTTACACTTCTGCAGCGCTTCAGGTTATATGATGTCAGATAAATTAGAGGTTCCTAGGCTAAAAGCTAAAAAGGATTGGTATGTGGGGCTGCTTCCAGATCCCGTTGACCACTCACATCCAGATGTTCACGATGACCTACTCATTGAAGAGGCTGTTATGCACTCCATACCTTGTATGTCATTATGGTTTATATAAGAATGCTGTGAAAATGTGTTTACTTAACTATTTGTTGGCTGCTCTGCTACAAAAGTTATTTCTTTGGATTTTGGTTTCTTTATTCATGCCCTGACCCCTTTTGCCCTCTGATAAAAAGGAGTGACTTTACCGGCATGCAATTTTTTGTAGCCAGCTGTTCAGGTCACTTCTTTTGTCGAAATTACATGGGTGTGCAAATGGTGGTTGGGACATAAGGTATAGTGGCCGAATAAATATGTTATGTTAGTAGAATGGACAAAAGATATTCGACTCGATAGTATAGGGCCAAATTTATTTAAAAGAATAGTATAGCCTTGTATAGTTACTTGATCATGTGCTAAGCAGCTAAGGTTCCTACAACATTTCCTTGAATGAAGTGGTGATCTGAAACATAACTTAGTTTTAAGCGAACAACTTCTTTTATGCCAACCTTTAAAAAAATTAGATCACATCATCAAAACTCGAAATTCTAAAAACGTCCCAGATATATCTAACCAGCCTATTCATTAACAAACACATTGCTCCAGCCCCCAGAGAAGCTAACAATACATCTACAGCGGAGGAAAATAAGGGAAAAAAGAACGAAACGCAGCTGAATCCTGAACCGTCAAAGAATACGATGAATACTTCTTTGGAAGAACATGTTAGAAATCCACAGAATGAGAGTGATGCAAGTACAGATCCATTGGATAAAGGAAGCAGTAGTAATACACAAACCAAAATTGAGTTGCCAAAGGACATACATAATAATACCTCATCAAATACAGCACCAGACAATGTGGAAGGTGCTAATAATGAAACGAAGGCTGGAAGACGGCTTCTTGAAGAAAAGCCACTACAGGATGGTTCTCATACTAATAGCAATGATCAGAAGGACATTCCTGTTGCAACTGTGGAAAATGAGGAAGGCCTTGAGGCAGATGCTGATTCATCTTTTGAGTTATTTCGTGAAAACGAAGAGCTGGCTGATGAGTATAACTATGACTATGATGATTATGTTGATGAAACAATGTGGGGGGATGAGGAGTGGACTGAAGCACAGCATGAGGCATCTCAAAATTATGTGCATGTTGATTCACACATTTTGTGCACTCCCGTAAGTCTTACTTGTCATGGACCTTAAGAATTGCAGCTTAGGTTAGATGATGAAGGAATGAAAGGCTTTTTTCTTGTTATTTTCAGGTGATAGCTGACATTGATCGGGATGGGATTTCAGAGATGATTGTTGCAGTGTCATACTTCTTTGACCATGAGTGAGTATTCTCTTTGTTATAAATTAGGATGACTGGATGTTGATCTGTGTCCATGTGTGTGTGCGCATTCTGATATATAGATAATAATATGATGATCTGGGATCACTGCAGATCCATTCAATCTGAACAGTAAGAATTATTTGGTTAAAGCTACGGACAAAGCTGTGTTCACCTATTTTAAATATGATTTAAAGCAATTGACAACCTAGAGGCAGGTTAACATTGTGGTGAATAAGTTGTGCTTCAATTTTCTAACAGTTTGCCTAAACTAATTTCTGTTTGTAAGTTTGGCACTACTTTGATTTATATAAACACAAGTGTGTATTGAAGGTTAACACTTTAGTACTGGATTATACCTTAATCAGACAATCATCATATAGACAGTGATTGATAGCTGACAACTACCACAAAGCATCTATATCAGCTGAAACAGTGCTCACTGCTCAGTTATAAGAATCAAATATTTATCTAACATAAAGTCGCACTTAATTCACATAGAGAAATTACTTATGCATGTAAATGATAATTAAAGGTGAAATGGTAAAAGAAATGAAATAACCCTGTATAAGAGGGTACATGTTACAGATAATTACCAAATCCTTCTTAAAGACAAAGAAGGTTGCACATTGTTAAATGTTAAGAGCAATACACCTTTTTAGTTTTTACAACTTAAGTCACTTCCCTTTTCCCCAAATTCCGAGAAAATATACATCTATAAAGTTATTCTTTTGAGACGCAAGCCTTTTGCATTGTGGAATTCTGCTGTCATTTTAGTGAATCTAAATCTTGAACCTGCATTTGGTGGTCTTTGGTAAATAATTCATGTCAAGGACTTAAATTTGAAATATTTTTTAAACCATTGTATAGTAGCACATCAATGTTGTTTTCATCATGGCAGGTACTATGATAACCCAGAGCATGTGAAGGAGCTTGGTGGCATTGACATAGGAAAATATGTTGGTGGTGGTATTGTTGTATTTAACCTTGAGACGAAACAAGTTAAGTGGACTGCAGAATTGGATCTAAGTACAGAGACCGGAAAATATCGTGCCTATATATATTCCTCTCCGACGGTGGTCGATTTGGATGGTGATGGATACCTTGACATCCTTGTTGGAACTTCTTATGGCTTATTTTATGTCCTGGATCATAAAGGTAATAGAATTTTATGCAATGCCTTTGGGTTCATTTTACGAAAAATAGATTACCGTAGTTATTCCTTGAGCAATTGAAGCCTGAAGTATATTAATTCAGGCAAGGTAAGGGACAGGTTCCCTCTTGAAATGGCTGAAATTCAGGGAGCCGTAGTGGCTGCTGATATTAACGATGATGGGAAGATTGAATTGGTTACCACCGACACCCATGGAAATGTTGCTGCATGGACTCCTAATGGTGTGGAAATTTGGCAAACCCATCTTAAGAGCTTAATACCTCAGGTATAATGCTCTACTGGTTCTAGGGGTATAAGCCATATGAAGTGATTTTCCTTTGTGGATTAATGGATTGCTTTTGTTGTTTTCTTTAGGGCCCCAGTGTTGGCGATGTGGATGGAGATGGCCACACTGATTTGGTTGTTCCAACTATATCAGGAAATATTTATGTGCTCAGTGGAAAGGATGGGTCATACGTACGCCCATATCCATACAGAACTCATGGTAGAGTCATGAACCAAGTCCTCCTGGTTGATTTAGCTAAACGCAGGGAAAAGAAGAAAGGACTTACCATCGTCACAACATCGTTTGATGGCTATTTGTATCTCATTGATGGACCCACTTCATGTGCTGATGTTGTGGATATTGGCGAAACATCGTAAGTCACTTGTTCATTCTAGAAAGTAGAGGTACCGGCTTGTTTCTCATAAAATTTAGCTAAAACTGGTGGAATTATCTAAAACAGATACTGATAATAACTAAAACACAATAACTAGAAAAGGAAGCTAATAACAAGAAGAATGGTGCTGGAATTCGAAAGATGAAAAGAAAACAAATCAGTAAGGGAACCCAAAGGATGGTGAACCCTACTGCCAAACTCAGAAGAGAATAATTTCTCTCTGCCCAAGCCTTACAGCCGATTTTCCAAACAAAATCACACATACCCTTCTCTTTGTCTTCCTCTCTTTATATATAGCACTAATCTAGACTACGTAACTAACTAATTGGGCCTGTTACCAAGCCTGTTGGGCTGTTTATTAAGACAGTATCATTTTCTCTATCAGATACAGCATGGTCTTGGCGGACAACGTTGACGGCGGAGACGATCTTGATTTAATTGTGACAACCATGAATGGCAACGTCTTTTGTTTCTCGACCCCTTCTCCTCATCATCCTCTCAAGGTATGATATGAAATTTGTTCTAATATGACATACAGATTACCTTCCTCCATTTCTCAGTTGGTAACATATCTTTTGAGCATCTTTTCAGGCATGGAGATCACATAATCAAGGACGAAACAACGTTGCAGCTCGTGTTGACCGCGAAGGAGTGTACATTACACCTTCATCAAGAGCATTCCGTGACGAAGAAGGCAAGAATTTCTGGGTCGAAATAGAAATTGTAGATAGACACAGAGTACCATCTGGTTCTCAAGGCCCTTATAATGTCACTGTAAGAAGCGTTTTCCCAAACTATTTTATACTGTTGATTAAAAATTCCTTATGGTTTGCTGTAATCTGACGTTGCAGACGTCGTTGTTGGTTCCTGGAAACTACCAAGGGGAGAGAACGATCAAGAAAAACGAGGTGTTTGATAAAGCTGGAAAATACAGGATGAAGCTGCCGACAGTAGGAGTAAGGACAACAGGAACAGTGGTGGTGGAGATGACAGACAAGAACGGATTGTACTTTTCAGATGAATTCTCGTTGACGTTTCATCTACATTACTACAAATTACTAAAGTGGCTTCTTGTGCTTCCAATGATGGGCATGTTTGCTGTGCTGGTCATCTTCCATCCACAGGATTCCATGCCTTTGCCATCATTCTCACGCAACACAGAGTTATAAATATAACAAGATATATAGTCGAATCGAAAGAAACGATAAATGACTTGTCATTTGTTGTTTTTTTTGTGTGCTTTGACGTGGTCTTGAACCGGGTAATTTTTGACTTGGAAGCATTTAGTTTATTTCCCCCACCTTTTTTTTTATATATATAGATGTGGATTTCAGTTGACTGCAGTGCTCCTGAGATGAGGGACTGAGGGAGGAAGGGACAGTGATTAAAAGGAAATTGGTAATTTATTTAGACAATTTTGTTTAGACATTCATGATTAATACTTGATACATAGAGTCCTCAAATCTTCTAAAGCAAATATCTCCATTTAACTTTTAGTTAATAAAAAATTCTTTTGATTTTAATAAAATTCTGGTCAATTGATGGATGTTTGATTTTTTTGCAGTAGTTTCTTTCCTCTTTTAAGTCTTAGTAATTACTGCAGCAATTATAAATCAGAATCATAGAAATAGAAGCTATGTTGTCAATTAGTTGGGTCATTTATATTTACTCTAAAGAAGTGAGCTATCTATCTTTTGTCATATTTTTGGTGAGGGTAAGCCATTTACTCTAAAAAATGATTTGTTAAGAATCTACAAGCCAAAGTCACATGGTGGGCCTTGGAGAAGGATACATACATGCCTTGGATGGTGATTTGGCTGGGCACATTCTCCCCTTTTGTCTCTCTTATGAACTCAAAACTCCTTGAATAAATCCTTCTTCATTCCTAGACTAAATAGGGGCATCATATCATGTGTACTATTAATGATATGACACCAATTCCAATTCCAATTCCAATTCAATCTCTCTCTCTCTCTCTCAATCCATAAAGACTCGCTCACCTTTTGATTGAAGGTCAGTCCATTGCCCACTGCCCACTGAATTGGTATTTGTAAAGTTCACGACACACAATCTAACTTGACTTTTATGAAACGCAATCAGGACTTGTCTCTAATGATCGTTTTACAAACAAGAGTGAATGTGAAACCACATGAAGAAAACACCTCGCACATCAACATGTTTGGCGTCTTACTTAACTCTTGCGAGTTGCGACCCACCTTCAATTTTATAAAGCATCAAAAGTTGCCTTTCTGGTTGATAATCAATTGTCGCTTCCCATAATGATTTGCTTAAAAAATGACACCACATATCGACGTTAGACCCACAAGACATTCATCTATACATTAATGTTGGCATATCACTACCAAGACTGTACGTTGGATGTCTATGTTTGTAATCGTATGTCTAAATACAACAAGACACTTGTAAATTCTTTTACAATCATATTGTATCAGAGTCTGCTTATCACCTGTACAACCTTGTCAACTGCACAACGCCCCCATTTTATTATGACCCTCTAAAATTATACGGTAGTAAAAAATAAGAATGAGAAGTTAAATGAATCTTGAATTCATCAATAGCCATTGATCCTACTTATCATAATCATCCGTGAAATGGGTTCCATTATTTTTCCTACCCCATGTGTTATGTTTTCATTGGTTAAATTGTTTGGTACCCTCTAAAAGCATTTCATAGTTTCAACTCAAAGTTAGAATTAACATTGTTTTCAAAAATATTAGTTCATTTCTATTTTCTTTAGCTAGCTTCTTTTTATATGAAAAGTATGTATCTATTTCCATTTACCTAATTTATTATTACATAAAAACTAATAAAATCAGTAGTGATACACACATATAAAAAATGTTTAAATGGTGTATTAAAAAATGTTTACGTGTACATGTTAAACACAAATTCAATATGATGTCAAACTAGTGGCCGGCAAAATCCATTGGACAGCTCTAGGTATGCATATTCGAAATTTCATGTTTAAATGACCTATAACCTATTTGTAATTATTGGATAAAGTCATTAAAATTCATCGGACGACTCTATATTGTATATTCGCTCAACACCAAAAATGACTCGGTATTGAACCAATCGTAAACACCCCAGTCTATATTCAATACTACCAACATATATCGATGCCTAGCAACTGAACCTTAATGGCCAAACCCCAAAACATAACTTCAACGTCCACGTCCCTTGTTAAAGATTCAAACCCCAAAAATGCATAGTGTCCAAAGATAATATATGTTTTTATTTAAATAAGCGTTAAATATGTGTTTTTTTTGTCCAAGTTAAAGATTTTAGTGTAAAACAAAATCAATGTCGAAATTCAAAAACTCATAACGTAAAATGGCAATAAATTTACCTTTTAATTTGCATTTATTTCCCGCTTCATTCTCTCACGAAACAAACCATAGAAACAACACGCTGTTTTCATGAATCTATTTTGATTCGAATGATGAAGACAAATCGAAAGCTCAAGAAACCACAAACTTCTTGTTCCGAGGTAATCAGTCGACATTTTTCAGTTCATCTTGCTCTAATCCGTTTAAAATACCCTGACATTTGATGTAATTTTTATACGAGGGTTTGTTTTCATTTGAAATGCTCAACATGCAACTCCTTCTAAATGTTTGTTTGTAATTTGAGAAGTGCAGCTCGATTTGGAAGAGATAATTGGACTGACGGTGGCGAACGGCAACGGATTGGCTTCTAGCGTTTCATATAATAAGTTTGTTTATACGGCAGGATGTGTTGGTGTGCTTTACGACGTCAATTCAGGAACTCAATCACACCTTATTGTGTCCAATCGTTCGCCCAAGCCTTTGAACTGTGTTGCTGTCTTTCAAGATGGAAGCCACATTGCAGCTGGAGAGGTCTATTTCCAACACAATTCTTCCACACCGTGCTTGGCTTTTGTAGTATATTAGAGTACTTTACTATATATCCGTAGAGTTTGACTTTTGTGGCTGACTGGGTCTCGCCAGTGTAGTCAATCCATGCTTGACTTTTGTACTGGCATGGTGTTAGTATCACCTCTATCCTTGTTAATTCTGTAAGAAAAACTAGTTGAATTGCTGATAAAAAAAACCAATAATTGATAAATAGAGCTCCCTATGTTCGACAATTTGAGTCCAGCTGATAACTTTTTCTCATAAAATAGCAACGCCATTTAGCATAAAAACAATAAAGTATTTTTCAAGTTTAACATTCATGTTTATATGTATATTTGATCTATTTGGATTAGATTGCAAGGAGTAGCTAAAATGTTTCAAAAAAGTTGATGTGTTCTTAATCCTAATTTTTTTTAGAGAGAAGCCCAATAATGCATAGTTGTGCTTGTAATATGTATTTGAGAAGCAGATGGTGCATCAACACAACTGCATAATGGCATGCATCTAATAACATGATCATAAATGTAACTAAAGAAGACTTGAGTTAGAGACCTTGATGGTCCAAAGTATGAAGAAACCCAAATCTAAACATGTTAGAAAAGAGGAGTCAACAATGTGGCCATCAATCTTAGACCAGACGAACTTGAGTTTCTTATTGGTAGCTTAATAAATTATCAGTGTCAAATCATATATTATTCTGTGCAAATGTGCAATATATTATTGGCTAAAATTCTGCATTTCTTACCCAAATAATAGTTAAAGCCAGGCTTTTATATCATGCATGTCTACAGAAATTGAATAGCTGTTTGGGTTTTTGACTGCTGACTGACTTCTGCAATACTTTTTGGACAAATACATAAAATAAGGTGACGTTTGGTTTGCGGGATTTCAGAGAAACTGGTGGAATTTTCATTTGAAAATCTCTCTCTTATCATGTTTGGCAAAAAAAAAAAAAAATAGAGTGATTTCATTTTCCTTTAGCATTTCACAATCTTCCATTTTAAGATTTTAGATTTCTTCCCTACCCCCTTTATTTCAAAATCCCATATCTTTACATTTCGAAATCCGGACCAAATGACAATATTACTTTTATCCTCAACCTAACCACCACCTACCTATACCTATTGATCTTACCCTACCCTACCAACACCTACCCCATCCCATCCACCCTACCTTACCCTAACTACATATACCAAAACAATAATAACTATCTAACATTACCTACCTATACCAATCCATTGTACCATACTTTACCGTACCTAACCACCCTACCCCTACCTACCATACCTACCCCATCCCCACCCCGATCCAACAAGACATTGTATCTTACTCTCACTCATCTTACCTCACCTATATCTACATGTACATACCCACCCCATACTACCCCTTCTCACCCAACCCTACCCACACCACCCCACCCTTACCTACCCACCTACCTTTCTCCCACCAATCCCACACCAAATATACATTGTATCATATCCTCACCCATCCTACCTTACCCACATATACCTGTACACACTCACCCCACACTACCCCTTCACATCCCAGCACACCTTACCCTACCCATCCACCCCTCTACCTACCTACCACGCTACCCCTACCTATCGACACCTTGCCCACCTTTTAACATACCTTACCTTACTTCTTGTACACCTACCTGCTTTACCCATATCATTTTTTTTTTTATACATTTGCAAATAAACAAGATTTTACAAATAATTGAATTTGAAATCCTGCAAACCAAACACACGACATGATTCAAATCTTGTCATATTTGATACCTTGTCATTTTCAAATTCTGTCATATTTAAATCCTGGTATATCAAAATCCTGTAATCCAAACGCTACCTTAAGTGTCATACGTTAAGGATTCATCTGAAGGGATAAATTTGTACTAACAAAATGTTTGCAAGTGTAATATTTCTTTCAGGTCTTAGATAAGAGCTTAAGGGACACTATCTTTTTTCTCCTTTCTTTTTTCATCCATGTCAGCATTCTCCTCAATATACAATATCTGTCTATGTTCTTTCCCAATTAGAAGTGTCGGATTCCTCTCTTGGGAGAAACTTGCAAACTGTGAAATACTTACTATAGATTGTCTTATGTAAGTTATGTTACGTCAATCACAGTCAGGACATCAACCTGCCATAGTAGTATGGAGCTCTGCAACTTTGGCTCCCGTTTCAGAACTAAAAGGCCATCAATACGGTGTAGCTTGCATGGCTTTCTCACCTGATGGTCAGTTGAAACAAGTCAGTTATATCTCTAATATTTTTTAAAAATATACTCCCCCTTGTGAAAATCAATGACTAATATTTGAAAACATCCAGCTAAACATCTGGTGGCGGTTGGAGTCCCTCAAGATGGATACCTATGCCTTTGGGATTGGAGAAATGGGATACTGATTAAGAAACTGAAAGCATGTTCTTCTTTTTCTTCTGTGGCATCTGTTAGCTTTTCAGCAGATGCAAATTTCATCTTTACTGCTGGAAAGAGGCATTTGAAGATATGGACAATTGGATTGCCTACAAAATCACGAGCTAAAAGCGAGGCCATATCATTACCGATGCATGGAAAGACTGTTAATCTTGGTCAGCACAAAGGATGTACATTTATAGATATTACATCTCTCCTCAAGATAAATGGGAATCTAGCTGATGGCAAGGGTGGTAACCTCATACCTGTTTATGCATTAACAGACTCAGGTAGATGGTTAGCATTGCCTTTTCAAGTTTTCATGGATTTTATCCGTCTTGTTAGTGTTTGCATACCTAATATATTTTCTCTTTGGTTTCAGGTGTTTTATGTGTTCTCCATTGTGGGTTGACAATTACACATTCAGTGGATCTAAAGGTAAATGCTATGGCATGTAAATCCACACACAAGATTTTCGGATTCCTGGCTCAGTTTAGCTTTATGGTTTTAGAACCGATCAGTTAACCAAAAAAGCATAATATAAATTTATTTTATATTTTTATATGTTATATTCTTATCATTTAAGTTCATTAATTTATCTTATTTTATGTCTTTTCGTAGTATATGTAATATAATTAAAATGATCAATTCTTTTAGGTAGTAACTATAAATAGCTTACTTTAGATGAATATGCTTATTTTAATATTTGAACTTTCATCAGCCACCTCTGGTTTATTGTAATTCTCACTCCCTATATTTGTTTTTTGTGTAGATTTTGGTTTGTTATTTTGTTTCGATTTCCTTCTTTTGACTTTAAATATACACAGTAAATTGATAAGAGGTGCATAAGTGGAATTTCTATTTGTAATCAACTAGTCATCATCAAAAGATGGTTAATAGACTATGCACATAACTAAGCCGAAAAAACAATTCACCAATTAAATTTTTTTTTGCCGTTTGGCTTTGGTTCAAGAAATTGTAAACCGAATTATTTGGTTAACCTACAGAAACTTATTTTTTTGGTTTAGTCACCGTGAACATCCTTATGAATGTCCATAATCTTGGTCGTTGAACTTATGTATTATACACGTGATTATAGAAAAAGTAGCAAATGTGAGATGATTGATCCCATTTATTGTTGTTTGAGAATCAACTTGATTGTGTATTTGATTGATCCCATCGCGTATTCGCGTAAGGTTCTGGGATAGTCACCCTGTTACTATCAAACTAGGGAGTAATAAACGACTAGGCAAATATACATATCATGCACTAGTATAGTAGCGAGAATTATTAGATATTGTGATAGGGAATTATAAGAAGTATATTCTAGAAAGGAGTATATTAGTAATTAGTTAGTTGGACAGCTCTATAAATAAAGTGGAAAGGAATGTGATGTGGGTAAAAAGAGTATTGTTTAGAATCTGTTAGGCTCATTGCTTGTAAGCTTTGAGAGAGGCTCCAACATTTGGTTGTGAGAGAGGGTAAATCCCTGGCCAATCATTCTGATTGTATGCCAATTTCTGCATTTCTATTAATCGAATTCAACAATCTATCTTCTATAATTCATCATTCTTCCTAATTGAATTTCACAATCTGTATCATATTGCATTCCACTAGGACTAGCGTCTCCTCCTACTCAATTGTGATTATCATTTAGCCGAAACTATGATTGATGGATTAAACTAATGATAGCAAATAAATAAATTAAAACAGCTAGAAGTACGATACAATAGCAGATATGAATATGAAGAAATCAAAAGAACAACAATATTCACATAGACTGAACCCTAGTTCTGCATAACAATTAATTATAATACAGATACAGTAATGATGATCGGAGAATCCTAGGTAGACTGGGCTTCCTGGTCAGGTGCTTTAAAGTTTGAACCTACAGCTATTGAAAAGCCACACAAGAGTTAGTCATCCACCACTGCATGGGGCACATTAATTCCAATTCAATAATTAGTTTTAAATGATATCTGATCGGTGAAGTGTGAAGCTTATGGTCATATGATCCATACCAACTACACTAATGATCATTTACATGTACCTGGAAATATAACCAGTTTGGGTTGCAATGAATCGAGTCCCAAGTCTGAGTTCTCATCTCAAGCCATAGATATTCAAATATATGAACACTACAGATGAGTAATACTAAACAAACTGTCAGCCAACATGCTATGGCAGAATTACTCATGAAATATGTAAAAAACATAGACAAAGTTATATGCCGTAGTCAGGGTAAAAACAAACTATGAAATTAGACAGAGATAGAAACAATGAAATCCACAATGAAGAACAAAATAATAGATAATGATAAACAAATTAATTGCAATGATTCATGCCTTTCACCGGCTTTAATCTTGGCTTCAGATTTTCAGAATGGCTCTAGAACTCGTACAGACACAACCTTAGACATGAACATACGTGAATATCAGTCTAGCCTTCTAGGGTTAGCATAAATGTGTTCTCTATATTCTTCTTCGTCTAACATGATATATATTGGGCTCATACTATAGTGACTCTGTCATGTTGCATAATAGATCAAAACCGGCCCACAAGGTAACAAATCTCCTATGGAAATCTGTAAAACAAATATTCATATTAAAACAAGCTATAATGATAGCAATATCACTGTAAAACATATACCTTTAGCTCCTTATGGCGATAATGCGATATTAGTCCTTTGTGCACATAATACAGATAGTCCCCAAGGGCTCTAAGATCAAAATAATCAGTTAGTTTATTCTTTTAACTATTTCTTTCAACATACAGTGAAAGAATGTTTACAATCTCTTCCTCATCTATTTCTGAAGTTCCTTTGATTTCATAATCTCTATCACATTCTACATCAGAATGTTTCCAATGTTCTCTAAATGAATAGGAGGATTGGTTGTGAGTTATGATTCAAGGATAGAATAACAAGTAAAGTAAAGAGATGCTTAAATATGAGACGACTTAATATACATAACTGGATGCCATAAACAAAATGGAGGGGAGAAACTTTTTCTGTAATCTATATTTTCCACTGATTTGGATTTGATTCTAGTAGTTATGCAGATGAGAGATGATTTAGCTAAAGGATGGATTGAATTGGTTCCTTGGATGACAATTACAAAATAAACATTTCTGAGGAAAGATTATCCTCTTTGACATAAATTATATTCACTCATGCGATATATTCATGTCATGCAAATCTTAAAATGCTGGCATGTACCTCTTCACCATTCTTGTCTAATGCCTGTTTTTTTCTGTTGCATCTTAAGGAGTAAACTGTTGCAAATGAGGTGTGTTTGAGATTTGGATTTTGCCTTCATAACTTTTTTAAACAATTTTCCACGTGTTTACCTATTTTATCATATACAACTGTTAGGTTGGGAAAGGCTATGCGTTATCCGCATCAAAAGAGTTGATTGCTTGTGCATGTAATAATGGAGTGGTAAAATTGTACACGGTTGGTTCTCTTGAATATGCTGGAATCTTACATTACAGTGAAGACAAACAAAGCAAGAATACAATTGATACCCACCACCAGTCCAAAGTCTCTCAAGAAGGAAATCAGCAACTGCCCACCTTTCCGGATGCAATAGCTTGTCAGTTCTCTAGCGCAGAAAAGCTAGGTAAGATACTTCACTCTATTGATTAGGGATTTGAAATTCCTTTAAGAATTAAGATTATCCGACAATAGTCTAGAGGCAGGCTACTCAGTAATGCCTTGATGTCTTTCATTTGCCTTTTTATTTTCTATTAGGCTAAATGCGTAAAATAGAACCTACTTTCGTATTTTAACAGTTCCTAGCAACACACTCTATTTATTTGTTGCCGTTCTTAGTTTATGCTTTCATGTGTTTACCATTTATAGCAATACCTTTTAGATTGAATGCGTAAATAAAATCTACTTTCACATTTTACAATTTATAAATTTTTTATTATGTCACATATTGCTATAAACGTGAGTTTTTGTAGACTATAAAGAATGTTGCTATGAATGTTAAAAGAGTGTTGCAGTAAACATTAAAAAAATTGAAGTCGGTTTTTACACACATTCAAGATTTCAAGACAACAAATATTACTGTCTATACATCCTGAAGTTTAAGTAAGATATCATGAATTATGTTAAGCCTTTCTATCTTTTGCAGTGGTGGTTTACAGAGATCACAGTCTCTATATTTGGAACATTCACGGTAAATACAAGGTATTGTTCAGTATTTCATTGATTAGTTTTGAAAACCTTACTTCTGATTCCTTTTTAGTTGGTATTTAGTTGTTGCTGACTAGTGCTGTACCAACATTTATATTGAAAATCTATAAAGGGCTAATTGCAAGACATAGAAACATACTTTCTTTTACCCATTTTAACAATGTACTTACATTATTCTTCTGTTTTTAGCAAGATGACTTAAAGTCTAGAAAGATGATGATGTGGCATTGGTTGCTTCCATGTCATATGTGATCTTCAAGACTGCAACATGTACAGCCATGCTGGCATGGAATTTTAAGATTATTTTTATTAATTCATTAAAAATTAAATTATTATTATCTAGTTATTTAGAAAGCAAGATTGTGTGTTTTTTCACTCCCTTTTCAATTGCTTTAGATTACTAGTGCCCCACATTGCAAGGGAGGGTTGTTGATCGCAAGAGGTGATTGCAGGGCCAGAGGCGGGTGAGAGGGGGTTGCAGGGGAGGGGGTGGTTTATAGCTTACATTAAATTTTAGTTTTGATTTTTGAAAGTTTATATGTAAACAAATGTAAATGCCACATCATATCATATGCCATGTGGAAGCCACATATGCATTAAAATGACAAACTAGATGCCATGTAGATCACATATTGTTCTATATAGTATAAAAATGCAATTACATTGATTATCATGAGTAAATAAAAGTAATAAGTGTAACTGTAAAGCACGTTGCCGTTTCATGCAATTTTCTCATCTACAAATTATGACAACTCATTGCAATGATCAATTTCGTCAGTAATAAATGTAAGTTAGTTGCTATTTCATATAGTTTTCTCATCTACAAATTATGACAACTCAATGATCAATTTTGTTTTTTATTTAGGCTACGAAATGTTGTATGCTAGTTTCACATAGTGCCTGCATATGGGATATCAAGAACCTTGCATGCGAAAACATGCATGATCCTTCTCTTGCATGTGTTGCTAGAGGTTGCACTGGTGGAGTTTCCTTTGCAACATGTTCAGCAGATGGTACAATTAGGCTATGGGATCTTGCGTTGCAGTTTGTATCACCCGAGAGTAGGTCCACTCCCACTACAGGTCAACATCATCTCATTAATGAACCACTTGCCACTTTCTGTTTAGGTAACATCATGTTTCTAACGGTTTTACTTCAGAGTATCTGAATTTTGTGGTATCTAGTCATTGATTCATTCATTCTTTCTCTCTGCAGTAGGTGCTGGGACTTTTGAACGTGAATCGGTTGTGTCAGGTGTTATCACTCAAGGGTATCGATCTATGGCAGTTAGTTCAGATGGAAAGCACCTTGCTGCTGGTGATTCCAATGGAAACCTTCATATCTTTAACTTAAACACATATGATTATACATGCATCCAGGTTTGGTTTTTGTCCAAAAAAAAACTTGTTTACCAGTTTTCATCTATGCATTTTCTGCACTTAATCACATCGATCGGCTATGTGTGCAGGATGTTCATGAAGCAGATATATTGTCCTTGAATTTCAACTTGCCAGTCAAGTGGAGAATTAATAGAAGGGAGGATTTAGAAAGCTACTACTTTCTAGCTACTGGTGGACGGGATAGAATGATACATCTTTTTGATGTAAACAGGTTTCACTCGTGTCATTTTTATCCTTGATGGATAATCGAGTTGCATTTTTCATTATTTTGAATCTTTATTGCATTCTATGATCTCAGGAATTTTGATCTGGTTGCAAGTGTCAATGATCATTCAGCTCCTGTGACTTTCGTACAAGTCACTGGAAATGGCCGCAAGATTATCAGTTGTAGTTCTGATAGGTTAGTTTCTTTACTGCTGTTGAAAAGTTATGAAGATGTTAGCATTGTACACCTACAGTGCTGAAATAAATAATTTGTTAATTAGAGAAAACAATTATTCAACTATGAGCAAGTCTAGAACACCCTCAATTGGGATTTTGGCTTCCAGTGCTCATTACACTTTCGAAGGTTCGAGTGGATGACAAGTAAGAAAAGAAAAGGACAAGACTAGGTAAAAATGAGGGTCTCTACTCCGGGTGTATAAGGTAGACTGGTATATATATGTAATTTTCTCATTGAGAAATGCATCACTTGTATGGGGATACCATTTGAGGCAGGGAGTACAATTTATTGTTATTCTGGATGATTGGTATAGAATTGCTAAACTTTTCTGGATTGCCTACAGCGATTTAATATATCTTTTGTTCATGAAGGTCCCTAATCTCTCGTGATGTTATCGGAAGGGGGAAAGATTATAATATTTCCTATTCACATCAGAAAAAGGCATTTCATGGAACCGTGTATGATATAGCCATTGATCCAACAACAGAGACTGCTGTTACATTGGGACAGGCAAGTAGATTTTAATTACTATTTTAGTGAGGAGATGGAAATTGAAGACTTGAAATGTGTATTAGATCATCCAAAAATATATACATATAATAAATGTTGGATTCTAAAACAATTAGCCAAAGTTTTGTACAAAGCAATCGAAAGAGTGGAGTCACTTTGGGTTTACAAGTTTTTTGTCATGTGATGATGGCCTTAATTCTCAATGAGATGGACATGGATCTTAATGTAGTCATTTCTTTTCATTTCTTATCAAAATGAAGAGAATTAAATGCTTGGAAAGAGTAGGGGTTTTCCTTGTTTATGTGCTAATAATTAATAACTACCTATATCATGAAGTTAATTTGATACTATAGGATAAGACGATAAATGTGTTTGACGTTGCTGTGGGGAAAGTAATTCGATCATTTAAGCAGGGAGAGGATTTTGGGAACCCAATAAAAGTAAGTATTTTCTTATATGTTCAGCATAGCATCGGTGTCACTTGACCTGGATCGAAGTTGATCTGATTTGCTAACAAATTTGCTCCTCAGATTGCTCTAGACCCAAGTTGTAGCTACGTGATGTGCTCTTATGCTGATAGGTCTATTTGCATGTACGATCTTGTTTGTGGCAAAATGGTTGCACGTGCAATGGGGCATGGTGAAGCCATTAACGGGATCATATTTTTACCTGACTGCAAGCATGTGGTTTCCGTGAGTATTTAATATAAATAACGTATTCCTGTTTCCTTTATTCATTTTGCTTACCATCAACTTAATTGATATCCTCAGGTAGGAAGTGATGGTTGTATATTTGTTTGGAAAGTGCCTACACTTTTTACATCAAGGATGTTGCAAAGGATTAATGAAAATTCTTCTCCGTTGTCCCCGAGTACTGTTGATCAGTGCACAGCTGTGAATCAAATTAAATTTTACAAAGAAAATTATCTCAGATCGCAACACATGGGTACAGGAGTGCTTTGCGATGGAAAATGTCATCAAGAGACATCAACATTCAAATTTAGTGTATCCAGACTTCCACATTGGGCGAAATCAAAAGTTACAATTCCTTTCAGTATCCCCATGGACCCTGTATCATTTGAGGTACAGACATAAATATCTATGGACACATACAAAAAAGAATCAAAGGTTAAATAGATTTCTCCTAATGGCTTTTCTGTGTTTCTCTCTGCCTCTCCAGTACCAGGTGGTTGAACAAGAACATTCTCCCACAAAATCAAGTAGTGAGGGAAATGCTTCATTGAACCACACATTACTTACGCCATCCAACCATAATACAGACTCAAGGAATAGACTTTCTCGAAGATGGTCTAGTTCATCTGGTCCTAGTAATAATAAAGATTTAACTACTCAAGGAATTTGCAGGTATTGATTATTAGATGAAAATTTTCTGGAAGAGTATCCAATTGATTTATTGTGGGTTAAAATTAAAATCTGCTGCAGGAGCTTTGGATTGGACAAGCGCTGGTTCACCATTCATACTGTATGTTCGGATCTTTTAAATTCTCCCGAGGTTTACACCATGATGGAACGAGTGGTGCCCTTGTCTTCAGATTTATGTAAGGCCAAACAAAACTTCTTGTTGCATTGTCCCTTTAAATTAGTCCCTGTGATGGTAGTCTAGTTTGGGGACACGGAATCCATACTTGAGGTTCAGGGTTCAAACCCTGCACATGTCCTTTAACCATAGATTACACGATTTACCTCATTCATGTTGGCCGTGGAAATGGTCAGTGGGGGCCCCCAGAGGGTGGGCTCCCACCCCATCCCACCCCGCCCCTCTTCTTTTCTATTGTCCTGTTAATTAGTATTCTTTATTGTAATAAACAACCATTGTACCCTTGCAAATATAAGAACCAAACGGCGATTGTTCTCGAAAGTTATGGTGTTTGCGAAAAATACGAGGGTGTTGTTGTAGTTACTTAAATAATTTAGGGAATTTATGATTGTTTATATGGATTTTTTTTCATTTTTAAGTTTAGCAACAATAACATAAACGGGAAAAAGTATAGTGATTAAAACGTGTATGCGAAAAAGTTTAGTGGCCTAGGTGGAACATTTAGAAAACTGTCTTGAAATTCAATGACCTTAACCTTAATCACATTGATTTTGTGTTACCAATAACTCAATACTTTTAACTCATTGTTTCCTACTGGGGAAAAAATAAAGATGAGTCTTCAGAGTCAAACCTTTTGTCAGCTTGACCTCAAAAGTCAAATGTGCCTACAAAGGAATATCCTGCATGTTACCTATGCAGCCATGCACAAGCTAAAAGCCTAAGAGCTATGAAAGATTTTATAAGTTGCAGTGTTTCTCTTGTTCGATGAAACGTGTTCTTCATATTAGGTCATTCTGATTGATCCAAAATGACCCTAAAGTTTATGGTTGTTAACACCACTTATATTTCCTACACTGTTGACTTTTTTGCAGCACAAGATCCTGCTTTAGAGGCAACTGACATCGAGTCTGTGAAACATTCTTTCAAATCTTATGATGGCAACCACAAAGTTGGGCATGCTGCGGATGTTAATGTTCAAATTGAATCTAATGATTCTGGCTGTTTAAGCCAAGAGATTGGTCGATCTCAGTTGGATAATGTGTGTGATTCAGGGCAAGAATTTGTCCATGAAACGTCAGAGCAGCTGCAACTCTCTAGATCTGTGCACCAAGTCACAAATAAAAGCATCCATAATTCTGGCAATAATTCAACGAACTCGAAGGTTACTAGTCTCTACATAGTCAACATTGGTCAACATCAATTCAATGATACATCGTCGTATAAATTGCAAATTTTGAAACTGTATCTATTAGTCAACCACTTGAATGTTTTCCCATAATGACTGAAACTCATTGATATTTTCTTCTGCCCTCTCAGACAGCAGCACTGAAATTGTCCGCAAGGAAAACCTATTCTGCACGGTTTACTGTGCGGCAGGATCTTCTTCGTGGCCAAAAGCAGTTACTGGGCTCGCCCAACAGGGGCAAAGAAACCAACCTCCCTGATTTATCAGACTTCTCTGTGACCAAACAGGAAGATTCCCGGAGGAGAAGTAGTAGCCAGCAGGTATATTGAAAAAGGCCACTCTACTTCCCACCATTTAAATGACAACAATCTTTTAGATCCGAGATGTTCCACAAATATTAAATCCATTTCCTTTTCTGCTACATTCAAGCAAAATAGTCACCTAATTGCACGCTCTTATCACTACAGTTTGTCAATACATAGGTTTGTCAAGTGTTGCAATTTTCATCAAAGATAACAAGTATGTTGATAGCAATTTATTAAACATTTGTCAATCCACATTGAATGATAATGACAGGACATGATGAGCTCAAATCTTCCACAAGATTTGCTAAGCCCGAACCACATTGCCTTCCAAAGCAACTCAAGTTCTTCCTCATTGAAGTCAACAGTATCCGAAATGACAAATATTATTGTCAATGAAAGACACAGGACGCTCAATGCTTGTAAAGAAGCATTAAGAAGTTTAGACACATCAAGCAAAACCGCCCTCCAGGTATTTTCTAAACTAAGAGACATAACATCGACACATGTGAATCCAGAAGGACCCGAAGCTGAGTTTTATGCAGAGGCAGCAGAAATGCTTCCATTAATAGCAAAAAATGTGCATGAAATTGCCAAAGTTGCTAGTTCATGTGGGGTTGACAAAATGGAGATCCCAAGTTTTGAACCATTGTTGGGAAAGTTTGCTGAGGGTATATCACAAAGGGTCATTGAATTACTAAAGGAAAACTGCACAAGTCTATGATAAAATTCTAAAAAAGTGCAGTACCTGTGATTGTGAATACTCTACACCCCAATATTTTGGGGTTACTTTTCCCAAAACAATACTTTTTTGAATCATTGGAAACTTATTGATTGTTAAAGCTTGTATGCTAAAATGGTAAAATCTGATAACCAAATAAGCATAAATCATCCACAAACGACAATTGTAAAAACAAATTGTGTTTTTAAAAAATATATATGAAAATAAAAATACTGTTCTTTTTTTTTTTTTTTACAAAAAAAAAAAAGAATATTCTAACACAGTATTTGTTTTGACCAATGTAAATAGGGTTCAAACGTAACATGCCCAAATGCAAAGATCATGTGAGTTTGAAAAACAGCCTCACAAGTCACAACCCTTGTCCCAATAATTATGTGACTTTTATTTATATGTTTATTTAAAAAAAAAAAGCATTAGAAATTATTGCAAATATTTCACATTGATTTTTGTCTCTAACATGAAGAAAAAGCAAAAGGCAAAGGCAGTATGATCATCTTTAGCTTTTCACCTATCAAATTTCTTTTACAAAAATAAAAATAAGAGCCCATTTTCTTAGCGATGATTTTGATGCAGCTTTTACATTATTAAATTCTTTTATTTTCTTAAATTCAAGGCATTTTTTGTTTGATTTTATTGCTAAGTCATCATTTGTTCATTTATCATGACACTAGTTTATTGACACATGTATTACGTGAATACATGGGTATGCTTTTACTAATAATTATTCTTTTATAAACATATATTTAAATGAAGTTAAAATATATCAATAATGCATTACTATCAAGTTGGTGTAAAAAATTATTAATGAGTCTATTAAGAGGTAAACAAACATGGACTAAATTGATATAAAGTATAATATTGAAAGTTATAAGAACGAAAAAGTGTATTCAATTTGTCAACAGTTTATAATAAATATGATTTAACTAAAAAATAATTTTAATTATACTATATTTAATAAATAAATATTCATGATAGAAACATGTTTTAATATATCAACTATACAGTCAATAAAAAACAAATACAAATTCTTAATATACGTGTTACAAATTTGAAGAAATGTATATGTTTTAATTATTAATAAGCTATTAGTTTAATTGCTTTTAATATTAATGAATTGAATTTATTAATTTAAGGAAATAAGTTACGAAAGAATGCTAAAAAAAATTTGTTTCCATTAATTGAATTTATTATTGTATGGTTCTAAATTAGGAAAAAAGAATAGGAAAATAAAATAGGAATGCATTACGAGATTGACACGTGACAACAAAGTTCTCTTTTATTATGATATATACACATTTGCAAAACAAAACCAATAGCAAATCGAGATTAGATTTTTTTAAAATTTGAAAATGGGTATGAGATACTCGGCGTGGCGAAGCCGAGTGGGGAGCCTTTAGGGGCGGTGTAAGTAGAGGGCGGTGCCCCGTGCGGGCCGAAGCCACCTTGCCTAATCGAGCCCCACTCCCTCCTCTCTATACATGCATGTATTCTAATCATCCATGCATTGCCCACGTTTCAATCCAAGACAACTTTATGATTATTATTTGCCACCAAATCAACACACAAACTTGATACAACATAGGTCATAACAATATTTAGGCTAGATTCAGTCCTAACACATGCCTATTTATAACATTTAAAGTTACTTTGAAGTTGAAATGGAATCAATTAGGTGCCAAAATATTCAGGGTGCGTTTAGTTAACGAAAACTAGTCATTTTTCAATTTCAGTTTTCAAGTTATAGTTTTTAGAAAAAAACAAGGGTTTCTTTGAAAAGTGAAAACTTGTTTAGATGATAAAGTTTTAGTTTTAAGAAAAATAAGATGGGTGATTATAAAATAAAAAAATATGATAGGTGATGGAAAAGTAAGAGAGAGAAAGAGAGTATTATAAAGAAATAGGGTAGGTAGTAGAAAAGTAAGAGAGAGAATATGAAAAGTTGTATTTTAAAAAGTGAAATGAAAATTTATGAAATTGTTGTTAAGTAAACAAGTTTTCATTTTTGTTGAAAAATGAGATGGAAATTTTGAAAATTTTCGAGAACTAAACGTACCCTCACTCAAGGTTCCATTAATTATGCTTCAATTCCTGCATTATCTCAACAAATTAAGTCCCAAATTCTACATTAGGTGCCATTTGGTTTGAAGGATTTCAGCAACTCATTTAAGGTTTGGATTTAGATATATTACATTGTCATGTTTGAATAAAAAAATTAAAAGAAAGGATTTAGCTCATTTAAGATTTCATATTCCTCACTTCTCCACCTTTCATAATCCATCAATCCTCCTAAATATTTCAAAATCCTATCATTTTGGAATCCATCATTTTAAAATCATTCAATTCAAACGACACCTAAACGTTCGCGACATACACTTAGGGGGCGTTTGGTTTGTGGATTTCCTGAAATTCACTGGAATTTGCACTTAAAATCCTGTGTTTGGTTCGCAGATTTCAGTAATGATTTAAAATCTCAAGAGTTTTTAAATTCTTCATTCTTATTTAAAAACTCAGCATTTTTCTTAGGATTTTAAATCTCAATTACCTTGCATTCTTCATATTAGCAAATTTTTTCTAAAAGATAATGCAGATTCTTTGACAAAGTGTTGCATAATGCAAATCATTTGACAGAATGCAAATCTGAAGAAAAAAATATGTGAACCAAATGTCCCCTTATGTTTGTTTTAAGAGGTTAAATGTTTAAATTCTATTTAATTAATTTATACAAATAAAATTACTTTGGATGAAAACACACCACCATTGATGGTATATAAATGATGTATTAAACAAGACCTTTTATCATCCAAAATCGTGGCCCTTTTTTTGGGACTCAATTGCCCATCTGAATATTAAGAGGGAGGATCTCTTAACTCTTAAAATAAACAAATAGTCAAAATCATATTTAGATTTGAATTTCAGATTTTAGAATCAAATTAAGAGGCTCTTAATCCAAACAAACAAAGCCTTGCACACTAAATTTCGTATAATGAAATGAGATAGGTTTGGCCAAGTCAAGTATTCATCCAACATTTCCATCACTTGACAACTTAAGCCCATCAAGTTGGAAGTCTTTCAACTCAAGAGTTAATGCAAGCACTACTCTTCCATGGTTCACAAATTTGACACCTTTTTATCTAGGTTAAACGTCCAAACTTCACAATTTACTCACATAACATCATCATTGTTAGTATTATACATATAATATTTTGATAAATTTATTAATTTAACTATGTGTTTTTGTTGGGCGATTTGATTATGCAAAGAGGATAGAGCGTCAACTTATCTGAATCAAAATTTGGATAATTGATTGGATCACGTTAACATGTTCTTTTCAATATTATTATACTGTTGCTTGGATTGCACAAATATTACTTTCGGATCACCCTTTATCAATGAGAGCAAAACAAAGAGAATACATGTGTGTGCATATATGTACATGTGTGTGTGTGTACAAATATATAATCAGATTTATCAGTGTACCCCTCAATATCCAACGTATCTACCGTACCTCTTGTGAATGATCATTCACATTTCTTTGCATATCTATAAACCAATAGTATAAGACTTTGCATCAATAGGACCATACATTGGATTCGAAAAATAAATATTGTAAATAGTAAAAAAAAAAAAAAAAATCATGTGAATTGTGTGAATGATTATTTACTTAGATGACTATTCGCATGAATATGCATGAATATTCACATAAGTTTTAAGGACATAGAAAGTTTGAATAGATGACTATTCACATAAATATGCATGAATATTCACATAAGTTTTAAGGACATAGAAAGTTTGAATGTATGTGAATATCACATATCATGTGTGTAACGTTAATTTGAACACAATAATGAAAAAAAAAGTTTTATAAGAGTGGTACCTTTGGATACACTTAATTTCTAGAGATATTTTTTTGAAGAGTGGTACCTTTGGATACACTTAATTTCAAATATCTAAACCTTCAACGTGTATCACGATGTATCGTTCATTCAAACATGAATCGTTTATCGTTCCTTCAAATATTCTACCTTCAAACATGCATCTCATTATCGTGTTCATCATTCAAACCTTCATCGTTCATTCAAGAATACGGTGGTTGTTGGCGGTGGTGTAGCGGCCGAGAGAGGGTGATGGTCGGTGGGGAGGATGATGATGCAGCGATCGAGAGAGACCTATGGCAGTGGTGCAGCGGTCGAGAGAGTGAGACGATGATAGTGCGGTGATGGTGCAACGACGGTGGTCGATGGTGGTGATCGTCAAGAGAGAAGAGAGGGGGAGAGGCGCCAAGGGAGATGGAGGGATATGTGGATAAATATGCGGAAGGTAGTTAATGTTTTGATTTACCTTCCATATTTAACTCCTAATTATCTTTTAAATATTTTTAAAAATTAAATTGAATTATTTCATAACAACCCTTAATGCATCCTTGGTAGATTTACGGTGCTTAAAAGTCCCTAGAGGTTCCTCGATGCATAAAGATTTTCAATTGAACATCAATCTATATATACATACATATATATATATATACGTACATACATATATATATGTATATACATACAT
Organism: Centrapalus pauciflorus; assembly: GCA_020465985.1. NCBI lineage: Eukaryota > Viridiplantae > Streptophyta > Magnoliopsida > Asterales > Asteraceae > Centrapalus > Centrapalus pauciflorus. The sequence continues at coordinate 1,161,488 of JAANYP010004395.1, forward strand.
ACATACATATATATATATATACATATATATATATATATATATATATATATATATATATATATATATATATATATATATATCTACACACACATATATGTGTGTGTGTATGTATGTATGTATATGTGTGTATCTATATATCTGTGTGTATATGTGTGTGTGTATATGTATAGGGGTGGGTTCAATGGAAAACCATATGCATCGGGAAACCTCAAGAAACCACATGCAGTATACCCCATGCATCTAGTTGTGCAACGCATTGTTTGCATAGTAAAGGGTAGTTTGGGTAAAAAAATATATAATTTAAATATTCCATCAAATAATTAAATAATAAATCATTAAATAAATTTAAATAATACCCTTCTACATTTAACAAAAAATTATACAATTTAAAATAAATGTATTAATGGTCCATCAACAAAAAAAAACATTCACATTTGATGATGTCCAATATTTTTTCATTAACAAAACGTCATGCATCAGTAGTTTGTCAACCAAAACAATGATGCACTCATCAATTTTTCATCTTAATATTGTTAAACATTAAACCATAAACGACGATGCACTATACAAAAACGAAGATGCACTCCATCAAAATAATGAAACGACAATGCACTCCATAAATAAATAATGATGCATTCCATCAAATCTTCATCTTCAACATATTTGTGTTTAATATCAACCAATAAACGACGATGATGCACTCACATCATCCAAAACGACAATACACCAGTATTTATCATGACCCACCTCTCGATTTAGTTACAAAAACAAAATTGACTATGCATCAGCTACATGAATGAAAAAAGACCCACAAGAATCGATATTCATAAGAATGTGAAAACGTTTTGGTTTCAAAGCATCTACTTACATGATGATGCATCTAGTTACACGACCAACATCGAACAAATAAATAAATAATATACACAAACTCACCTCTCAAACGAAACATAGCGACCACAATTCAATTCCCGCAGGTTTTCTTTCTTCGACGGTGGATCTAATTTTTGTTCATCTCCATGGGTAATAACGATGCATGGTGGACCTTACCCATATTTACTAGCGATGATGGTGCACTGCGATGGTGGTGGGAGAGAACGAGTGAGGGAGAGAGAGATTGATGCAGAGCTAGATATTAAGAAAGAATAAATATTAAAGATAGTGATTAAATCTTTTAATTTTATATTTCTAATTTATAACCTAATTTACCTCTTATAATTAATAATTAAGTTATTCTAAAAATATCATTAATGATCCCTTATGATGCGTTGATATTTCTTATGATGCATGTTGATTTTCTGAGGTACCTAATGCATTTGTTTTTCCTTTGAACCCCCATACACACACACACACACACACACACACACACACACACACACACACACACACACATATATATATATATATATATATATATATATATATATATATATATATATATATAGGGTCAGTTTCTATGGGGCACCTGTATGCATTGTGCAATAACCTGTATGCACCGTTAGATCTTGAATTTTAATGGTTCAGATTGTAGTGGCAAAAAGGGTAATTAACTTGAAAATGGGTGCACTGGTGCATAACTTCTCGCGCGCGGAAGGGTAAAATCGGAAGATGCTTGAATTCAGAAAAGATTCTATCCGAATCTAAATAAACATGATGCATCTTCATCCAATTTATTGGATTCGTATTCAAACACGATGCATCTTCATCCAATTCAATTTCAAACATGATGCATTTCGACCATATTCATCCTCGTCTTTGTTCCATCATTATGCATCACCAAAATCGTGATGCATTTCGGCCTTATTCATCATCGTCTTTGTTCCATCATTATGCATCACCAAAATCGTGATGCATTTCGACATTTAAACGTGTTACTTTCGTGATGCATCTCTGAAATTTAAACGTGTTCATCAACGTTTGAGAGAAAGAGAAAGAGAGAGAAAAGGGGATGAATTTTTGGAAAGGTGGTTTATCATTTTATTTAGTTTCCTAAATAAATGATAAATATTAAATTAAATCTTATAATTTAACAATATATTATTAAGCATTCCCAAAATGCCCTTAATGCACCCTTTGTAAACAAACAATGCATTTTTTGTTCCCATTTGGTTCCCGATGCATATGGTGCCCCATAGATTCTCTCTCTCTCTCTATATATATATATATATATATATATATATATATATATATATATATATATATATATATATATATATATATATATATATATATATATATATATATATATATATATATATATATAAATAAAGAGTATATAATAGGGGTAATAATGAAGAATAATAATGATGAAAACATAATAATTTGTTATAATTACAAATGCATTGACAAAATTCCTAGTATCTCAGCGTGCGTGTTTGATTGTCTTCCATTATTTCATTTCCATCATCATCAATCATCTAATCTCCATTTTCTAACAATTTCAAAACCATTTTTCAGATTATTATAAATTAAATGAATAACATCACATCAGTTGCAAATACTTAAGGTGTGTTTGACAATAAGCTTTTGAATGATTTTAGGAGCTTCAACTGTTAAATTTTGAAAGCTATATATATTAAATATACAAATAGGGATAATTTTAAAAAAAAAAAAATTTTTAAAAATAAAAGTGTGTAGATAGTAATAACAATAATAAATTTAATAATTTATTATTAACATTCAAAATTTAAACGGAAAATAAAAAATTTATGAAAATGATTAAAATTGTTATAGTACTAAAATGGGCAAAATCATTATTTAGAAAATGTTAAAGAGATGCAATGATTATTTTTGCAAGTAAATAGTATTTGAGAGACCATTTATGTAATTTTTAAATACCGGTAATCATTTCTGTAATTTCAAAGGATTATTTTAGTAATTTACTATTGAATTTATATAGAAATATAGAATTGGTAGCTAGTATTTAGGCATGGCAAAAAAACTCATCCCCGACGGGGAACCCGTAACTCGACCCCGATTTGACCGGGGAATCCCCGAGTTGACCGGGGATGGGGATGGGGACGGGGAATCCCTGATTTAAAATAATGGGGATGGGGCAGGGATGAGAGACACTTTAATCCCCGACCCCGAACCCGACCCCGGTTATAAATTATGTTTTAATATAAATTATTATATATATTTAACTTTACAATGTAAATTATTCATTACATTTTATATAATATATTAAACATCATTGTATATGATTTGTCTATAATTTAAAATACTATTGTTATTTTTCATTTTATTGGTTTTATAAATGTTTTACATCCATTTCTTTGTTTTAGTTTTATTATAAAGTTATACGTTATATATGTAAATACCTCAAATATGTTTGAATTAATTTTTTTAATGTTTATTTACATATATTTTTCTACTAACTTACTATTTATAGTTTAAACTTAAATAATCTTTAGGAACGTGAAAAACCCGATTTCCCGACGGGGATCCCCGATCCCCGATTGGGACGGTGATGGGAATAGAAACTCATTCCCCGACGGGGATGGGGCCGGGGATGGGGGAGAGGATTATGAAGCGGGGATGGGGATGGGAACTGACATCCCCGCCCCGCCCCATTGCCATCAGTAGTATTGAAAGTACTGTCTTGTTTGGTATAATATATACGAAGTTGATGTTCTTTTGTGTTGGATGAAACTCATTTGGGTGGTTGATGATATTAATTTTTTTTGGTTTTAGTTGTTAATTACACAACATGACCTAAAATCCAATTGAGGTGATTTTGAAGGTCTACTCAGCTCTTGCATTTAGAGTTAAGTTTCTCTTTTTAGCATGATAATCCATGTTTGTATACCTTAAATATTGTTTAGAAGAAAATGTAATCTACTCTCTAGGATCTCTACCGACCGGTCCCATTGTCCCATGACTAATGTAAATACATGTGTAGAATGTTGAACCATGAATCTTCTTACCTTCGGTACAAATTTTAGTCCCCAACTACAAGACTATTATTACGAGAACCAAATATTATTTAGATGCATTATGTTGAATGTATAATGGATCAAGATGGACTTAAATTTGAATATCAAGCTTAGAACAATATTTATGGATTTGGAATCATTCAAACTCTAATGGGACGTTGGAGTGGTTAGCAGGATGTTGAGTGTTGTTTTTGGTCAATGTCATGGTAAAGGGTCCAACATCGTTAGACGTTGTGATTTGTGACTTCCAAGTCCAATTTGCATGTTTTCTGGTGGGCATGTGATTCATTATTTGGACTTGCCTTCGGTTTATAGAAACCCAAAAGATCTTAACGACGTATTATAAAAGGTGTCTTATTATACACGTTGTAGTTAGGCATATGTGTAGGTTGATGACATTTGTTTTGGATGAAAGTGTAAGACCATTTTTCCATATTGGCTGAGACCGGAAGAATTTGAGTTCATAAGTAAGTTTGATCTTATATAATACAATGTATTTTGCCCCAAAATACAGTAGACCCTATGAAAACTAAATAGTTAAGAGTGTCAGGATTGTATGAACAACCTCCTGAAAACTCTTCATTCAATTGTTAATAACAAAGTCCCGGTGAGAAAGAAGGCATCACTAGAAGTCCATAACCTAGATTTGATAATATTGTGTCTAGAAACGTTGATCCTTACACACATATATAAACATTATTCTTTTTTTCTTATTGTTTTGACTAAAAATTGGATGTGAAAAATATGAGTGTACAATAATATTTGTTCATCTATAAAAACACATAAAAACATTCAAATGGTTTGGACATAAATTTTAGGTTGAAAAGGTTATAATTGCAAAATTGAGTTGACGATGCATGGATTATAAAAAGAAATGGAATGAAAATAAAATCATATAGAAAAAGTATAATAAAAATTTATATTTGAATGAATGAATTAATTAAGTTATGATCCCCAAATGGATGGGTAGGATATAATTGAAAACGACGCGGTATGCATAAGGGAAGACACACGACAACGAAAAGCTATTTATTCTAATATGTAAAAACAAAAAACAAAAACAGAAACCCCTTTAAAACAAAATTTTTCAACATTTTTTTATTTTATTTTTAAAATTAACAAGAAAGCGAAATGAGAGAAACTGGCGTGAATTACTTTTGCTTTTTGCCTTTTCTTCTTTACAGGAATCTTTGAAAATCGTTCTCCGAAAATCTTTTTTTTTTTTTTTTTTTTTAATTCTTAATAAACTAAACATGTGTATTATTAACTTCTATTTTATTATTAACGTTGTCTATTTGGTTAATTCAATATATATTATACATAAGTTAGAGATGGCAATTTTGCACCAAGCATGCAGTTGGACAAAGGCTTAAAAACCAAATACGCTATTTTTTTTATAAAATTTAATTAATACATAATTTAAAGATTGTTTAAAATTTTTTTTTTTTAAAAAGTCAAGAAAACCAAAACTATTTTTATCTTTTGATTCACACACTCAATGTTAAGTAGGAGACCAAGGTTGTGAGTTCGATTCTCATTGTAAATAAATGTGCAGATTTAAAAATAAGATTAGATGAATGTTAATTTAATAATTTTTTTTACCTTTTGATACACAAACTCAATTTTAATTTAATAAATTTTTATTGAAGTGCTAACTTATACTACCACATAATACTACGCTACCAACAATGTCAATTGAGACTTGATCCCATAACCTCTCGATTGAAGCAACACCTAAAATACCATCAGATAGAGGTGATCAACGGTTTGGTTTATGAGTTTGTTGGTTTATTCAGTTTGGAAATTTTTTTATCTCAAACCAAAAACCAAATTCAAAGCTACATAAACCAAACAAAATTCAAAGCTACATAAACCAACCCATAAACTAAAATTGAATTCGGTTTGGTTTGGTTTGGTTTATAAATCAAGGAAACCAAATATTCAATATGCAAAACAAACTACAAACAACCAAATACCAAACAAACACATAAAACTTTCAAGCATATTATTCAATGCCAAAATATCAAGTTAAACATAACTAAAATATTTTATGTCAAAGAAATTAATCCTAAAATTTATATATATATATATATATATATATATATATATATATATATATATATATATATATATATATATATATATATATATATATATATAAAGTATAGTTATGGTTTTGGATTCAAATTAATACCAAAAATATCCAAGGTACCGGAAGTACCAATATTGACCATAGGATCTATAAAATTAATGGTTTAAATTCGATGTGATATTTTTTATAATTAATTTGTTAAAAAAAATAAATTAGGGGGTTGGAAAACCAACATGCATCGGAAAACCTTGGAAAATCTCCATGCACCACCACAAATGCATCACAATTCCCGCGTGATGCATCAAATTCCCTGCGTGATGCATTAAATTCTCGCATGATTAATCAAATTCTGCGTGATGCATCGACTTTTTGTGTGATGCATCACCTGACTATAAAGTGGTTCCTGGGTTTTCCGATGCATATAGATTTTACATTGAACCCAACCCTATATATATGTGTGTGTGTGTGTGTGCGCGCGCGCGCGCGCGTGTGTGCTCGGTAATTTGGTTTGGTTTGGTCCGCTATCAGGTAGACCAGACTTCAATCCAAAACCAAGTTTCATAATCTGTTTAGTCTAAAACCAAACTGACCAAAATATGTCCACCCCTACCATCAGACTACTTTTGGTAATGTTAATTTAATAATTAGTATTTAATTATAATAAATGATAAATATACTTTGAAAAAAATATTTCATTTGATTAATATAAAGCATAAACCAAATCGGCCAAATATTACAACTACCTTCCCATTTGGTATAAATTGAGTTCTTTAAACCAACACTCGGTTTTCATTCTGTTCTTCATTTAATATTTTTCGAAATTTGAAAATCAGTAAAAACTGAGCAAAGTTAATTACCATTTTAAGCAGTTTTTATGGGCTTAAAGCATTAAAAAAACAATATTTTAATGGAGGGATTTGGGGTCCTCTAAAGTGGCCCAAAAATCACGCCTATGCCCATGACAAACGAATGTGTTCATCCTTTTAAATAAGCAAAAATGATCCCGATCTATTCATTACCATTAGCAAAGACACGAAATACTCCTTTATACAATGATTAAGTTAATTAATTAATTTTTATATTTAAATGTTTTTCCTTTAACGGCTTTCAACATTTTTTCCCTAATTTTAAAATTATAAGAAAATGGCACAAAAATCTTATACATTAACATGAATTATATCATCCAAATAATATTACTCTTTATATAAAATATATTCATAACATTCGAAAATTTTCTGCATAGAAGAAATCACCTTTAAGGGTGGTGGGTGTATACAATATTCTCAAATCTCATCTTTCTAGCCACATCCACGTCATATCAGATTTTTTTTTTTAATTTCTTTCATCTTTGTTTCTTTTAAAATGACAAAAATGTCTATCTTTCTTTCACAATAACATGTGTACAAATTTATCAAATATCACAAGTAAGAAATATAAAATACAAATACAAAAGTCATTATGCTTTTGTGTTCATAATCGTAGTGTTGACGCATCAAGATACAAACATGCATAATAATAAATATAATGATGAAATTCATTAAAAAAAACTTGGTTAATATCGGAAAAATAACCATAAAATTTTGCAACTGTATCGGTTTGGTACCTCATCATTTTAGTCTTTGCGTTATTTTATATCAAAACCATAAAAATTACTACTGATAACCGGTTATTTAGATTAAAAAATGACTTTGACATTTAAGTTTATAAACTATCATATACTTACAGTTTTATCAATTTGCTCCATGAAGCGATTCTTTCCTATTTAAAAATCAAATATTAAGACTCAATATAACTAACTACTTAAACATAAGGAGTTTATAATTTATTTAATATGGAAAAAAAAACATATCATGAAATAAACTGATAAACTATTTAAAACATAATATTTTTAATTTTTTCTTAGGTAAATTTTTAACTAAATTGTTATTATAACGTACCGTGATGATAACCCAATGGTTGAGGTCATGTTTTAATCATGTACATGTATTATAATCATGTATGTATGAAGAGCAATGGGTTACATACAAAATTTAATTGCTTCATGTTAGCAATGTGACCGAGTCATCCATACGGTGCATTACCCTTTTTTTATTTAATAAAAAGAAAAAAAAAAGTTAATATTGAAAAGAATAATTTTAAAATATTGGAGTGGGAATAGGAGGGTAGAAAGGTCATTTTGTGGATAATACTAATAAAAAAGATTAAAGAGTGTTTTGAGCATCCTCGAATTTCTCTCCGGCTTCCTTCAGTGTCCGTTGGTAACTGTTGAACGCTCTCTCTCTCTCTCTCTCTCTCATTCTCTCACATTAAACGCTACTCTTGTTGTTCATTAATGCTAACATGAGCAGCAGAGTGCGCAGTGCACACCACCGCCGGTTATGAATCCCACAACCGATCAACTACCACCACCGCCACAACAGGCGTTGCCATTACAGCCACCTCGCTCCTCCTTCAGCTGCGACCGACATCCCGATGAAAATTTCTCTGGCTTTTGTCCCGAATGCCTCTGCGAACGCCTTACCACTCTAGATCAATCTGCCAACGCCACCGCTGCCTCTTCCTCCTCCCGCCGTAATTCCACCTCCTCCGCCACCGCTGCTGCTCTCAAATCTATCTTCAGGGTCCCTTCTTCCTCCAACACTGCCTTCGAAGCCTACAAAAACAAGACAACATCAACAACCACTTCCAAAACCTCATTTTTCCCCGAGCTCCGCCGTACTAAGTCATTCTCCGCCTCCAAAAACGAAGGATTGGGTTTCTCTGCCGGCGTTTTTGAGCCTCAACGGAAGTCCTGCGACGTTAGGGGTCGTAACACGCTTTGGACACTCTTCTCCATCGACGACGAAAACAAGCCCAGGCACTCCTCCGCGCAACCACTAGCCCTAGGGAACACCGGCACCGTCCTCGAGACTAACAGAGAAGACGAAGAAGAAGATCAATTTCACGACGAAGAAATTAAATCTTCTGAAGAACAGGACGTGAGAAATGTGAATGATTCCGACAACAATATTGTGGAAGAGATTGCTGAAATTGAACATCAAGAGGATGCAATTGTGGACGAATTGAAGAGCATGAAGGATCACATAGATCTCGATTCACAGTCTAAAAAACCATCATTGTCAAATTTCTGGTCAGCGGCCTCGGTTTTAAGCAAAAAATGGCAAAAATGGAGGCGAAAGCAGAAGAAGAGCAGCGTCAACGGCAACGGCGTCCTTTCATCGTCTACATTGCCGGTAGAGAAGCCGATTTCGCGTCAGTATCGCGAGACACAGTCAGAAATCGCCGATTATGGATTCGGCAGGCGATCCTGCGATGTTGACCCTAGATTTTCACTGGATGCGGGTCGGATCTCGTTTGACGACCCGAGATACTCGTTCGACGAGCCTAGGGCTTCGTGGGACGGCTATTTGATCGGCCGGACATTTCCACGGCTTCCTCCCATGGTAGAAGATGTACCGGTTCCTCAGGTACCGCGTTCCGATATGCAAATCTCCGTCGAGGAACCAACGAACACAGAAGATATTGTCCCCGGTGGATCGATCCAGACCCGAGAATATTACTCGGATTCTTCCTCGAAGAGACGAAAAAGCCTGGACAGGTCCAACTCCATTCGGAAAATGGCGGCCGCAGTAGTGGCGGAGATGGACGAAACAAAAACCACAAGCGCCCCAGTTTCAAACGCCAAAGTTTCTCCTGCAACCATCGATTACAGCTATGGGCATGGAGGAGGGTTAAGATTTCCAAGCATTGGTGGTGAACGAGAATTAGCAAGGGATTCAAATTCAAATTCATTAAGGGATGACTGTTCAGAAACATTTGAATTAAGGTTCAGGGATAATGGTGCAGAGAAGAAGGATGGTAAGAAATCGCGGCGGTGGAGCTGGAAGTTATGGGGGTTTATCCAGCGGCGTGGGGGCAACAAAGAGGACGATGAAGATGGATTTAGCAGAGTGAATGGTGTGGAGAGATCATACTCAGAATCTTGGCAAGATATGAGAAGAGAAGGAAGTAAAAGTGGAGTGAACAGGAAAGTGTTAAGAAGCAACAGCAGTGTTAGCTGGAGGAATTCCACTTCATTCAACACAAAGAAACCAAATCCGGAAACGAACGGGTTTGGAAACGGTAAGAGCAGGAGGATCGGGGGAGACGAATTCGTTCTGGAAAGGAATCGGAGCGCAAGGTATTCACCAAACCACGCAGACAGCGGTCTTTTACGGTTTTACCTGACTCCATTGAGGGGTAGTCGAAGAAGCGGAATGGGTATCGGATCAGGGAAAAGCAGGCCGGCAGGTAGCAACTCGAATTCGAATTCGAATTCGATTGGGCGGAACATGTTTCGAATCTACTGAAGGAGGGTGCTAAGGCTAAGGTTGTTACGACTAAACAGCGTCGTTTAACTGTGCATGCATATCTATTAGTGTAACCTTATTTTAAATTACTTATGTTATGTGTTGCTTAAATTGGTTGGTTGGATGGATGGGTTATGGTTATAGTCACAGCATGCTTTGATTGGTGTTGGACTTCTGAGTTAATAATAATATAACTTTGAAATTCTCTGGAAATTGTTTGTTTGTTGCAATTAAATTAAAGTAGTAACAATAGGAAATAAAGTATTTTTCCTGATTAAGGAAAGCCCCCATGATATAAATCTCCCTACATCCATGTTATTAACTTTGTTGTACCTGTACCCCTAGGACATCATCCTTCACCAACTCCAATTACTAACCTCTTGTATCTGTGAACTCGAAGACGCGAGAAGACGTTTTATATAAAAGTGCGCATCGTCTGCGGACGTCTTCCGGCGTCTTCTGATGTCTGCAGACCTTTAGGCCACCTCTTTTGACCTCAGATTTCTACAGCTAAGTTCGCAGACCGCAGACATCAACCTTAAAAAAAACAGCACCTGTGGCCCTGATGTCATTACCCCAAGGACAAATGAAAATAATAACTGTTTTTGTTTTTGTTTTTGTTTTTGTTTTTTGAGATGATGATAAACATATACAGGCTGAGGCTTGTTAAGAAACAATGAATAAGTGACAGACAAGACACAACATGGAGAAGCTGTTTTTGTGAAGAAACACGGATTTATTTATGTATCTGGCTGGGCCTGGGTCTGGGTCTGGGTAAATCACAATTAATTGGTTGCATGCATTAAAGCTTGTACCATATGCGTCAAGTGTTGTACATGGATATCGTTTGTTTTTGGCGAATCTCTTTCTATCTCTGGATAAAGTTATGTCTCGACTCTTTAATGTTGCCTCTCCTCTCTGAAAGCTGTAGATGTTCCCTGTAACTTAGAGTGAGTGAGTGAGAATTACACTACACATCTCCCTTCCCAATAATTACTACTTTTGACCTTCTACTTAATTACTTTTCACTGAATAACCACTACATAACCAATAAAAATTTAATATTTTATGTCTAAAGTTTTATATGTAAGATTGTTTTAAACACTTCCCCTTTATTCTATTTATTAATAAGTTTATAATAGGTCAGTTCAGGGTTGTTTCTATCGTTTTGGGGGCCCGAGACAAAAACTTATAAAGGGTCTTCTAAACACGTATGTATATATAACAGTTAAAGATTAAAGGAAAAAAATCATGAAAATATGTACGTAAATATTACAATCAAACAACTAGCGAAACAAGTAAACTACTAGTATTAGCCTAGGTATCAGAGGGAAAAAAAAAAACTTTTGGCCCCCTTTGGCTGTTGGGCCCTGGGTAGTAGCCCATGTTGCATATCCCAATGAGTCGGCCCTGGATCAGGTCAGTTCAGTAGTATATACAAAATAAACAATTTTTTTAAAGTTTATTGATTAAATATTCTATTTTCATATTAAAGAGTACATGAAATGAAATCCTCCCTGATTTCAATCCACCCAGAAATCAGACACATGAGGAGGTGAAGCAAGCTTCAACCGTCTTCCTTCTTCTATTCTCTACTCCTCTTCATCCTCTTCTTTTCTTTGTATAGGCAAACGGGTATCCTCTCCCGCCAACCCAACACCCTTGCCAAATCACTTTCAAGCCAGCGGCTACACCACCCCCTCTTCCAGCCCCTCAATTTTCCTCTTGCGTCGGCCTCACTATCCCGTCCCGACTTCTCACTTCTCTTTAAATTTTAACGGGTAAAATGATTTTGAGATAGAATGGTAAGTATTTACAACTTAAAAAATGGAATGGTAAAAAAAAACTGATGTGACGTTAATGTATGCCGAATGATAGAATTTGAGAGGGGTGGTTATACTTCTCACCCTAAGAGTAAAAGGAGAGCAAAATATAGGTAAGAATGTCAATTCATAAGAGGTACATGTCATGACAATAGAAGGCAAAAAAGGGTGTAAATAAGATTTCCTTGATTTTAAATAGAAAACTGATTATCTTGCATTAACAATGTAACTAATTCTGATTTTTCTTAATGATGATAAATTGAAATTCTAGGTGCAATACAACCTATCAACCCATGAATAATATAATCATTAAATCTATAAAAAAAAAAAATTGAATAATGTTGTTTGTCAACCTATTATAATTATTATAAGTAAAGTGATTATATTGGATTGTGTCCATGATATATTTTAATTTATTAAAATGTATTTTTAATGTTTGGTTGGTGGAATAACACCTTCGCGTGTGAATCGTATGGAACGCAACAAGGTTGCATACATTGTGAACATATAGAAGTTCATAGTTCATATTCTGCAAAAAAATATTTATTTTTATTATATGCATCTTGGTACTATTAACCGATGGTTTAGTGGGGCATTGGTGGATTTGCGGAAGTGGGGGGTTGTGCATTTAACATTTGGGTTTGATACGGCTGTTGGAGAGAGTGTCGGCTCGTTTCTGTTGCGGCGACTGAAAGAGAGAGCAAGGGGTGGCGGAGGCGGCCGTTTAGGGTTACGGTATGGCGGCGGCGGCCGTTTAGGGTTTCAGCGAGGAATCGGCGGATATTAGGGTGATAGGCGGCGGCTGTGTAGAGTTAGCAGAGGCATCCGAAGACACGAAGATGAGAATAGGTGGGAGGTTTGTTGAAAAGTTTCGTGAAAGGGATGATATTTTGGATGGTGGTGGATGGTAGGATGTTATGTAAGTGGACAGCCATGAAAAGGGCTTCCACCCAAAACCGAGGCGGTAAGTGAGCTTGAAATAGGAGAGCGCGGATGGAATTATTTATGGTACGAATCATGCGTTCAGATTTCCCGTTTTGTTGGGAGGTTTGAGGACAAGAGAAACGAAATTGGATGCCAGCACTTTTAAAAAGATTATGTTGAGGTGTGTTATCAAATTCACCACCATGATCACACTGAAACACTTTGATTTCTTTTTGAAATTGAGTTTTAACGTACGCACGAAATTGTTGAAACTTGACAAACGCATCACTTTTATTTTTCAATTGTGTACTGCGACAATGTTAGTGTTGTGTACCTGTCTTCGAATCCTGTTCAACATCAACGCACGAAACACATCGAGATTGACATTCATTTTGTCCGTGACAAAGTGGCGGCCGGACATATTCGTGTTCTTCATGTTCCTTCACGCTACCAGTATGCTGATATCTTCACCAAAGGTCTACCGTTTAAACTATTTGCTGATTTTCGTTCCAGTTTGAGTGTTCGTCCTTCTCCCCCTCAAACTGCGGGGGACTATTAACCGATGGTTTAGTCATATAATGTTTAGCCTAGTTTGTGTCATTTGTCCATTGGCCCGTTGGCCCATCATATTGTATTTATATTTCTGCTTTCGTTATTGAAATGGATCATGGAACTTTGATAATCAAACAGGTACTAGTATTATAAGACTACTTGTATTAATATTTACGGGCTAAACATACATTATGTTCAGGGTTTGCACGTCCACACAATTTCAATATGTGATTTTTTTACAACTAGTTTTATATTATTTACTTATTGTGATTATAATTAATTTTTAAACCTTTTTATGGTAGCATTAATATCTTGTTAAAGTATAGTATCTTCGTATACCTAAATATTGATTGGTGAATAAAAATATAAAAGGAAAATTACCAAGAAATGTAATATAAATTGCAAAATTTGACAATAAGGGTATTGTAATATTTTCATGAAATTCAAATATTAGGTCTAGAAAGATGATCAAATTTTATTCTTTTATCAAAAATGGATCATAAAACTAAAATTTTACCTTTTTAATTAGTTATCGATACTTTTTTTTTTTTTTGACAAAATTATGTTTTATGTTACTTTTTTTGCCTAAAAAATTTCACATTATTTTTATTATCAATTTTTGTATTTTATGTAACACTTGTTATAAAGTTTTCCAAATGTAAACCAGGCAAATATGAACAAGGGAAGTGGGGAAAGCAGTGTGATTAATTAGACCCAAATCCCATGACAAAATGATTACATTGAGATCTCTCATCTTAAAATAAAAAAGATTCAAACACAATAATTCAAAGGCAAGTAAATAAAGTCAAAAAGTCACCCTCCAACAACATGCTCCTGTTTCTCTTTCTCTTTGGGAGATTAAAAAGAAACACACCCACACTAACACTACCATTGGAAACTAAAAACATTTTACTTAATAAAAACATAAAATTATTCAAGTATTTAATCATATATTCAAGTTTCAATTCGATTCTTTTTTTATCCATATGCTTGAATATTTTCATAATCTTTATTAAAATTTAAATATTAAAAGCACAATGAAAAAGAAAAAGAGCCAAAGCAGGAGGCTCAATACCCAATGCCATCAACAATTTGGTTCCCATAAATTCTTTTTCTTTTTGGTTTTGGAATCTTTTTAAACCAAAAAAGAAAAGTATTTAATTGACTAGGACTAATACGATTCATTTATTTTTATTTGAAGCTAACGACAATTAGTACAAAAAATCGACCAACTAAATCTTCTTGATAAGATTCAGGCACTCTATAGTCTATATATGTCTTTTACTGACACTTATTACAAACCTAAAACATTTTATAAGTATTTAATCAAAATTAAAAACTTCGTGCCATTTAATCAAATAGCAATGTTACTCACTAAGAAAATTTAGTCTGATTCAAAGTTTGAATATTGAACCTTCTTCTAGAATATTGTTTTTAGAGAAAATGTAAAAGAAACAAATAAGCATACGACATTAACGTTGTGTTCTTAAAAGTTCAAGAATTGAAAAAGGGTGGAGAAGAGAAGTCGAAGAAAAATAGAAAACACAATCAACTCTATTAAAAAGTTTTCCATCCCTTTCTTCCTAGTTCTTGGAGGAAATGTGTTGGTCCTTATTTTTATCATTTTCCTTTTCTACTTTTCTGTTTAGAAAACATAATAATATTTTCATAATTCTTTTTCACCGTCATCTGGTGTATCCTCTTTTCTGAATCCTCTTCCAAGAACACAAGCAGTGTAAAATTTATCATCTTTTAACATTATAAAAAGCTATATCTTAATGATATATATATATATATATATATATATATATATATATATATATATATATATATATATTCTTATTAGAAAGTTAGTTCATTATGTGGAAATATATGAGTGAGATTTGAGATGTTATAAAAAGATAGATAGAAATGAAGAGGACAAATAATGTGGATTTGGAAGAGGACTTGAGAGGGAGTGGGTATGTCTTTATTGGGATGAGCAAAGCAAAGAAAGCAAAGCAGAGATGGTGATATTCCATACACATGCATCAAACTCATTTCTTCTTTCTTACTACTTTTGTTTTATTACCTATTATTCATTCTTTTGAGCCATATATTTTCATCAAAAAAAAAAACTTTGATTTTGAAATTCAAATTCATTTGGTTTTCGGTTTCAAACCCGTTTGGCATTCGATTATTATTTTGTAATTCACATTCACCTACTTGAAACTTGATTAATTCTTTTGGTTTTGCTACCAAAGGACCTACAGATCTCTACTGTTATTTGATGTGTTTCTTTATTCAATTGATTTTTTATTTAAGTATCACTTGAAACAAGATGATAATAATGATAAATAGGTGATAGAATAAGTTTGTCTTATAAAAAAATCTTTCAGCCTTGCTACTGGCAGGGCCGGTCCAATCATTTTTGAGGCACTGGACAAAACTTAAAGGGGCCCTATAAATATATATTTATTATCAAAATAAGTAAAGGTGATAAATAAAAAACAAAAACTTATAATTATATAATATAAACTAAAATTTTTGACAAGTCAGTAACTTTGTTCAACCGTTAATAGACTTAATACATAATAGATTTTTTGAAAATGGGTCCTAGGCGGTTGCCCATGTTAACCTTCCTCAGGACCGCCCTGGCTACTGGTTAATTTTATGAAAGCTAAACAAATGAAATTAAACGCAAATTATAATAATATAACCAAAAACATAAAACACATCCAGAGTAGTAATTTGGCTTTTTGAAACTTTGAGGCTGGCTCAATATAAAGAAAACAGAACGACATAGTGTATTAGTATACCAATATATTAATTAAATGGTTAATAATTTTTTTAGGGCCGGTTCAAAGTTTATGATGCTTGACAAAAAAATTTTGTGTGGCCTTTAGGATAAGTTTTTAAGGGTGTTCAAAAAATCAAAATCCAATCATTCAAAATGAAAATTCAAATATTTGATTCGAAACTATTTGAAGAATCAGATAATAAACTTTCAAAACTTAGGATTATTTTGATATCCGAAATATCATCCATTATTTTTAAATTCTATGTTTTTTATATTAGTTAAACATAAAATTGAGTATATATATTTATTTCAATGTAAGCTTTTGAGTTTTTACTTGATTTTAAGCCTCTATAACTACTATTATATGTACTTTAGTTTTTTAATCATTATTTTATCGTTTAACTAAAATAACTCCTCTGGTTCGTAAAATATTTATATCTAATATGTATTTGAATATATAAATTTGTATTTTAGATATTTAAATATATAATCTAGTTTTAAAATAAATATAAAATAGTTGGATTTTCATTTATTCGATAACTTAATCAGAAATTACTCAATATCATTATCCGAAAACCCTTAGATAAGATCACTGATCACACTATGTCTATGGACTACGGACGTCAACAAAATTGATAACACCAAAATTCCTTCGGTCGAATTTTTCATGGTCCGATAAAAACTAGTACAATATTCGTGTGTTGCTTAGGTTGACCGTTTAAAAATTATGTACTTACCATTTATAAAATATGTATTATAATAAACACTAAAATTTTATTCCATATTATTACTTTATTTTTAAATAAGAAGTTAGTATCACTAAATAGAGCTTCGTCTAACATTTAAAAGAATTGAGTGGTTCTTACCAGAATTTGATTATTTGATTATTTTCAAATAAATTATTTAAAAGGCAAATTATCAAGAACACAAGTTTATCCAACAATGTAAAGACTACACCACGTCTAACATTTTTTCTTTCTCTCTATTTGTTTTGTCGATAATAAGAGGGTGTTTGGTTTTGCGTTATAAACGGAATTATTAGCTTATTACGTTATAATAACGCAAATAATTGATTTAAAGTGTTTGGATTGCATATGTTAATAAGTGATTATTTGTGTTTAGCGTTAGTCCTACCACACTTTTTCATAAGTTAAAAAATGTAGCTTATTTGCTTAATAAGTGATTATTTGGTCATTTTACAAGTTAAAACGCAAATCCAAACACTTTAAAAAATGATTATTTGATAATTATGATAGCAAACAGCAGAAGCAAAACCAAACACTATATTTCTGGCAACGCTTTTGGTTACAGCTATTAACTGATTATTAGTTTCCAAAACGCTACAGCACTTTTTCAAACGCAAATCCAAACACTCTCTGAACATAAATATATATAAAGCCCAGACTGTTTACCAATTAACCCGCAATTTTGAACCTTTTTTAGGGGTAACGTATGGAATTCCTTTATTAGTTGGCAATGGATAGAGAGAGCACATGATATGATGATGATCTAATTAGTGGATTGCCATTGTTAGGGGGCCCAAATTAAAGCCCAACTATTCAAACCATCAAGACCTGACCCAATAAAAATAACAGATAACAAACAAACAATCACAGTTGATCTCTTGGGCTATAACTTGATCTCCCGGCTCCTCCCTCGTAATTCTATTCCTATCGGTTTTTGGGAATAAAAAATTGCAATAAAAGGAAGAACTAACTAGCATTTCAGTTCATATACATCATTACTAGTGGAAACCAAAAAACTTCTCAATTCTGTGATTCTCGACATACATTCTTCCTTAAAACTTTATAACATGTTTTTTTAGTTATCTGACGGGAAGAGAATTTTCGCTACGTTTTTTTATGAAATACCCTAACAAACCTAACATCAAATATTACTCTCTTTTTTTCATTTACGGATTAAAGAATTAATATATCTAATTTTTGCTTGTATAATATCTTAAATGTAAATTAACTTTTTTATATTCGTTTTATTAATATGAAATTTACAATAATATTTTTACATTTAGTAACCAATACTAAATATATTGTTGTTAACATATTCCCTTAGACTGTGTTCCTAGACAAAGGTTTTGGTAGGAAAAGACGGGGTAGGAAGGAAAACGGAAAAAAAAAATTAAAACTAAAAGCTATCTTTGGAAGTAACATGTAGAGCTTTCATCTTATATAAAAAAGGCTCTTTTATAAAACGCTAATACTAAAAGTTACAGATACAACTACTTTTACTAAACATATTTATAAATTTAAAAAGCTCCAACTCATTTAGAAAACTTCAGCTCTCAAAAGCTCAGGCTATTAAAAGTACAATCTTATAAAAACAGCGCAAGAAAAAGTGTATAATTGTCTAACCCCATAAAAAAAATTAAATGACAACCCATAAGAGATAAATGGTTATTTGTTTTTTAAGAAGTTAAATGTCTGAAGTCTGAAACCATGTCTGAAATTAAAAGAATGTATTAATATATGAAATTTAGAGGCTCTTAATTTTAATTCAGATTATTTTCATTCTCTTAAAATTCAGAGTATAAAACATCTAAAGTCTGAACTTAAACAAACAATACAAATTATGATAATATTTAAAATTTAGATTTCGGTCCATTTTCGGACGCACTTAATTGCAAATAAACATTAAAAAAAAAAAAATTGACTGGGCCTCTTTCTCCCTTAGCCCAACCGAGAGCACAAAAATAATCATTCCCTTTTACTTCTTTGACCCAACTAGCACATCCCACGTTCCCAACTTCCCCCCGAAAAGAACAGCAAAGGACAGAGCGCAAGAGGGTCGGTCGGAACATTCGATTTGCAAGGAAAGAAAGCAACCGCCTTTACCGGTGGCAATTTGTATCATATCAATAGATTAGAAATTTAAAAGAATGTTAAAAAAAGTAACTATTATTCATTGTATTTAAAAAACAGATGAATAATTATACTTTTCTTGTATTGTTTTTATAAGAAATAATATTTATATGATTTAATTTTATGTTTACGTAGATTTTATGTAACCAACTATTTATTAAAAATTATTCACGCAATACATGAGTTCATAAACTAGTATATTTATATCGTTGTCTCCACATGATCAATTTTTGTAAGATACTTTTTATAAATATGTTCTGTGTGGTTAATCAATTTCTGGCATATGCATAAAATAAGAGGTTACCATAATTTAAATTAGAGCATTGGTAAATAAGGAAGCAAAATAGATAAACAATTAATGTAACTTTATATTAATTTATCTATTTCAAAGCATGAATTATATATAATAGAATATAGATCATTTCACCGTGCAAAAGTACTCAGAATGTGAATGAAATTGTGTTCCAGATTAAGATGCAATAGTTTAATTAATACAACGGTTTCAAATTATCTAATAAGACTATATATATATTTCGTTAAATAAAAATGTATCTATAGATTAAATTTGAAACAAAAGAATCCATAAAAATAGAACACATAGCCATCTATTTATGATATTGTATACATATTTAAACATCTGAACCACTTGGAAGTTGGATCTCTCTCTTTCTCTCGATCTCATCATTCCCCTGACGTTTTCCGCCCAATCACCGCTGTCAGTTGGCTGACGAACGCTTTGTGATCACAGTAAAGGTTAGTTTTTACAGATCCTCTGCCTTCTTTCATGGTGGCGCGCGCAAGAATTATGGTTTTTTTATTTTTCTCTCTCTCAGTATCTGAATGCATAATTTTCTTGTTTTCATGCCAACGTGCATGTCTAATTTTGTATACATATGATATGATCCACTAAGTGGTGGGTTTCTTTTATAATTTGATAAAAAAATTATATTTTTTTTGTACGTTGAATTCAATTACTTAGATCTACCATAAAGATTTGTTTTTTCTTAATTTTTTTCTTTTCTGGTGGGTTTGTTACATGACTGAAGTTTTTAGTGATTAATCTGCTTGTTTGGTTTATTGCCTAATTCGATCCTTTTTTGCTGATTATAAATATATATATATATATATACTTGAGGTACGTACGTAAAGAGTTTCTGATGCGGATCTTGTTAAGTTGTCAACATCTGATGATGATTAGTTAAACACGTTTGTATAAAACCATTACCATTAATATGATTCTGTTAAGAAGTAATCTGCTGATTAATTTTCATAACCATAATTTACAAACATGATGTGTTACGTTTTATTAATTATTCGAAAATTATTACACACACATATGTATATATAGCCTGATATATAGAATTAAAGTCTCGATGATCAGTGCTGATTTGAAAACTAAAAGGATCAATTAAGTTGTGCAGTGGTAATTTGATGTTTTGCTAGCTGTTGGAATTATATATCGAAGATCAAATGACAGACGACGATATCTATACGACCGATGGAAGTGTTACCATCAATAACCAGCGTGCCATCAGGAAAGATACTGGAAACTGGAAAGCTTGCCCATTCATTCTTGGTATATATACCTAGATTTATTTCTTAATTAATTAGTCATTACTCATTCTGATCCATATTTGTTTGTTTGTTGATATATTATATAGGTAATGAATGTTGTGAAAGATTGGCGTACTATGGAATGAGTACCAATTTGGTGAACTATCTCGAGGATCGTCTTAACCAAGGAAACGTACGTGCATCAACAAACGTCTCGAATTGGTCAGGAACTTGCTACGCTACACCCTTGCTCGGGGCTTTCATAGCTGATTCATACTTGGGACGATACTGGACCATTGCTTGTTTCTCCATTGTCTACTTCTTTGTAAGTCCCTACGTTATATGTTTATAAAGCTAGAATCCTTTTCCAACATTTGTTTTGATCAGATAAAGTTAAGTTTTTTAAGCAAGAAAAATAAACTTTGTGTAGGGAATGACATTATTGACACTAACAGCCTCCGTCAGAGGACTAGAGCCGCACTGTAATGCCGATGGTTGCAACCCAACTTCAACCCAAACTGCGGTCACCTTTGTGGCCCTCTACTTAATAGCCTTAGGAACCGGTGGCATCAAACCATGTGTGTCGTCTTTCGGGGCTGATCAGTTCGATGAAACTAACAAATCAGAAAGGAAAAGGAAAAGTTCATTTTTCAACTGGTTCTATCTTACCATCAACGTCGGTGCACTTTTCGCATCATCGATTTTGGTTTGGATTCAAATGAATGTAGGGTGGGGATGGGGGTTTGGTGTCCCGGCTGTTGCTATGGCTATTGCGGTTGCCTTTTTCTTTTCGGGGAGTCCTTTGTATAGGATTCAAAAGCCTTCAGGAAGTCCGTTGGTTAGGCTTTGTCAAGTCGTAGTCGCATCGTTGAGAAAAT
Source organism: Centrapalus pauciflorus (assembly GCA_020465985.1). Lineage (NCBI taxonomy): Eukaryota > Viridiplantae > Streptophyta > Magnoliopsida > Asterales > Asteraceae > Centrapalus > Centrapalus pauciflorus. The sequence continues at coordinate 1,183,247 of JAANYP010004395.1, forward strand.
TTAACGTCAAAGTTCCAAAAGATAAATCGCTCCTTTACGAAAGTGCTGATAGCGAAAGCCATATCATTGGCAGCCGCAAGCTCGACCACACCGATAAATTCAGGTGCTATGTATCGATTGCTACAGTAAACTAATGAATCAATTCTATACTTTCTTTCTTATCTCCAATTGTAAATCCTTTTACGTACCAACAACCAATGTGATGTAAATTAAGTTGTTATTACATATGTTTTATGACTTTGTACGAACGAACTACAGGTTCTTGGATAAGGCTGCAGTGGAGACAGATTTGGATCTTGGCAGGGACTTGAAAAATCCGTGGAAACTATGCACCGTGACTCAAGTTGAAGAGTTGAAATCGGTCATCCGATTACTCCCCGTTTGGGCATCGGGTATCGTATTCGCTGCGGTGTACAGCCAAATGAGCACCATGTTTGTCCTCCAAGGAAACACCATGGACCAACACATTGGTCCTAACTTCAAAATACCATCGGCTTCTCTTTCGGTTTTCGACACCCTCAGCGTCATCTTATGGACTCCTATATACCAGCATCTGATCATCCCCATCGCCAGAAAATTCACCCGCCACGAACGAGGCTTCACACAGCTCCAACGAATGGGAATCGGGCTATTCATCTCTCTATTCGCCATGTTGGCGGCAGCGATCTTGGAAGTGTTTCGTCTAAAGTACGTCCGCAAACACGACTTGTACGAGGAGGAAACAATCCCGATGACAATCTTCTGGCAAGTCCCTCAGTATCTGCTGATCGGGTGTGCAGAGGTATTTACGTTCATCGGGCAGCTGGAGTTCTTTTACGACCAGGCACCAGACGCGATGAGGAGCTTGTGTTCGGCATTGTCGTTAACGACGGTTGCGTTGGGGAATTACCTGAGCACGGTGCTGGTGACGGTGGTGTCGAAGGTGACAACGAAAAACGGGAAGCCGGGGTGGATTGCAGACAATTTGAATAAAGGGCATCTTGATTATTTCTATGGACTGTTGGCATTATTGAGCTTGTTGAATTTGTTGGTTTATTTGGTGATTGCAAAGTGGTATACGTACAAGAAGGTTATTGGCTACCCAACTCGAGCTCCTTAATTAATTAAGTCCATCTCTTTGTTTATAAATATTAATTAACACAAGATATATGATGGAGTTTTTATTTAATTTCTGAGTTTGAATTTCTTAAATAGTGATCGATATAGGTCTATTGAAATTGTATTTGATATATATATATGTAGAGCTTTGATTTCAACCGGCAAATAAATTAGCGATTTGTATTTGAAGTCCACACCGTAAAATCTATCTGTTTGACCTACCTTTCGTTTATAGAATCTACCTTTTGTATCCTTTAATTATAGATTATAAGGGCGGATCCATGAATTTTTATCCCTGGTGTCAGCAGCTTAGAGAAATTTCAAGTGTTAGGTTGCCAAAAAAAAAAAAAAAAAAAACAAATATGGATCGGGTCACCGAGACTAATATAACAAGACGGATTAGGGATTTAAACAAGTCGGGCTCGAATTTGTTAAGGCTCGAACTTTTTATTTATTTATAAATATTAAGCATAGGCTTGACTCGTGAATGATTTTATAATTTTCTAACTTAATGATAAACTAAGTAAACAATTGATTGACAAATATATAATCCTAAGTTAATGATAAACTAATTAGCCAAGAATTGAGGTTGAAACTAAACATGTATTTTGGATAGTTGAAATATATTGAAAACTTATTGAATTGAATAGTTAGGAGAAAATGACTAAATTATCAGTAGTCCAAGTTCTTCGATATCCATCTCACATGCATCAGTCTGCATCATCATTATCATTTAGAGTTTTAATATTTAAATCATAATTAAATAAATAATTGATAAAAAGTAAAATAAATCTTTTTTCTATATTTTTCCTTTTATATGTTAGTATAAGTGAGCGACCACTAATCAAAAGCAAAACCAATGAGATGAATTATGAGATAAAATGGGAATCGGACGTCCAACTTGAAGAATGAATTACAGAAAAGAAGAATAAAGAAGTTATTTAGGTGTTGTTTGTTTTTGATTCAGAGACTCTTAAAAAGCTCTTAAGTCTAATATTCAGATGAATAATGAATTCAGATTGTTTGTTTAGTTTCAAACTTCAGAGATTGCAACTTCTGAATTTACCTCTTAGAATTAAGAGTTTGAGAGTTGTCTGAACTAAATTAAGAGCCTCTTAATTTCAAATCTTAAAACTTCCTCTTAATTTCAAACGTGGTTTTCAGACTTCAGACATTTAACCTCTTAAAAAACAAATGACCCCTTAGTTTAAGAGATAATACAACTGTCCAAATCTGTATCCAAGTCAATGGTCTCTCTTTATGATTTTATTACAATTATGACTTCCATTTGTTACATGATTTCTGTTGTTGATGTAAGAGTGTTTGAATCTCTTGGAAAATGATTTGGTACTTTCCCTCTTATTAAGGAGACAAAATTCAAAAGAAGAAGAAGAAGAAGAAGGATTCTCTCTCCCCAATCCAGCTTCCTCTTTTTCGATTTACTTCCACATTATTTACTTCCAGATTTCGATTTGTGTGTAACCAACCTTCAACGTCAACACAATTATGACTTCCTTTGTTAGGATTTCAGGTAACAATCCTTCCTTCCATTGATGTTCCTTCATAAGCCTTTCAATTTTTTTTTTTTTGTTTTTTTCGATTTTCTTTTTGCTCTGTTCTTCGTTCCGTATCTGATGCTTGCTTTCATTCAAAGCTAATTAATTACATGTCTTGTCTGCATTTGCTTTTCACAATCTCTGTGATTCTGTAAAACATTTTTAACTTCTATCTGTAATATTCATGGAGAAACGGTTGTGTTTTGTATATTTTATGTTGAATTTCACAAAGTGTAATTATTCAAATACAATGGATATCTTAGCTTATCTTTGGTTTTACTTGATTTGATACGAAATTTCAGCACTGATGTTAGCGGATGTGTTGGCTGCATTTGCAATGTATGTGATGATGAACTACTTAACAAATGTATGGAATCTAAACACTACACATGCTGCTGGTATCATTAACATTTGGAATGGAATCACCCCGACTTTGACCATCATCTTCGCCTTCTTCGTTGATGCCTTCATTGGGGACTACTATATGCTTGTGTTTTCTAGTATCGTCTACACCATCGTGAGTGATTCACTGCTCGATAGCGTTAATTTGTTTGAATGATGTAATTTTAATCTAATTTCATGCAGGGGTTAGGATTATTGTCCATGTCAACGCCACCCGTCTTTGGGCCATGTAATGATTACAAAGAAAAATGTGTTGGCTACACACAAAAGGTCTTGTTTTTTACTGCATTGCCGTTGATAGCAGTCGGGATGGCCGGTCATGTAGTCTCCTTAGCATCATTTTTGGAACTACAAACCAAAAATGAAGAGGAAGAGGAAGAGGAAGGTAAAGAGGGAAATAAAGTATTTTGGCAAATCCTGGGCGTGATTATGATTGTGGTTGTATCAATAGCTGGAGGCATTGCACTGCCATATATAAAACCATGGTCAATCCGGTTTGGGATTCCAGCCATATGTACGTTGGTCGCAACGCTTCTGTTCTTGAGTGGATCTCTAGGGTACAAACACAAGAAACCCGAGGGAAGTCCGCTAAAAACCACTCTAAGAGTTTTTGTGGCCACTGCTCGTAAAATATCACGACCAATCCCTAATTCTAAAGACCTCTACAGCGACGAGGATGCTCATTCCACCAGCAGCCTCAGGTTTTTCTGTTATCCCATAGCCATACTCTCTTTAGCTCTTTCATCCAAAACACAACACTGATTTCTTAGCGATTTATTACAAAAACACGTACAGGTGTTTAGACAAGGCTGCTATTGTGTTACCAGAACAGCAACGAACGAAAAATTGGGCGCTTTGTAGCGTTCGCGAAGTTGAAGACACAAAAATAGGCATTCGCATGGTCCCAATGTGGCTGACCTTTATTCTGATCGGGGTAGTGCTTTCTGTAGGAAACACTTACTTTCTTGAGCAAGCTAATCACATGGACAGAAAACTTGGAAAGATAAAGATCCCGATTTCAATCTTCCTTTTGTTCTATACTTGCTCAAGTGGCGTATCTTCGTACTTTTATAGCTTCTTGACGATGTGCTTGCCAAACAAGAAGTACGCCCCGCCACTTGGAATCGCTACAGGTATGGTTTTCTCCGTGTTATGTTGCATAACCTCTGCAAAAGTGGAAACTCGAAGACTAAATGTGATTAGGGATCATGGTTTGCTGGACAAGCCTGATGACAGGATCCCAATGAGTATATTCGCTTTGCTGCCACAGTTTATGCTTCTCGGAGCAGTTGATGGGATTGGGAATGCGAGTATTACAGGTTTTTTCAGGCACCAAGTCCCCGAATCAATGCACAAGTATTTGATGTATTTCACAAAGGGTGTGTTAGGATTAGGGACCATGGCTAGTGTTTTATCTGTTTATATTGTGGGGAAGGTGAGTGAGAGAAACCAAAAGCCAAACTGGTTTCAGTCAACGTTAAATAAGAGCCGTTTGGATCGATATTATTGGACGCTAGCTGCACTAAGCGCGGTTAATCTTGTTATCTATGTTATTGTTGCATCTTTTTACAAGTACAAGGAATCATTGAAAGAAGAAGAAGCAGAAGCAGAAGCCGGAGAAATTAAAGAAGATTTCAAAGACAACGTGAATTGTTGTTGTTGTTGAGGTTAGATTATGCTATGTTTGTATTGATTAATTTGATTCATGCTTGTGCATTACATTTGGGTGCATTGTTGGCGTCAATTTAATGTATGTAACATCTATTGGAAGTGTATATAACATCCATGATCTTTTAACCTTTTGTTAATTGGTTACACGATGCATAATTATTATTATATGATCAACTTCTAATCCCAACATTCATATTCACTCACTTGTGTATGTGTTTTTAAATATCACATAACACGTTCAATGCTACTCTTAAATCTACATAGAACTCCAATGAACTATAACTGTGACTTGATTGATGTTTGGTACATTAAACATTTTGATATATTTTATATTTTGAAGCTTTGAATATATTTATTTTTATATGTATGTTACTTAGAATTTTCGGGCCAATTGGCATAGTTTTCATTTGACACGTGATTTACAATTTTTTATTTAAATAATAATTCAATTAACAGTTGCTATGTTTTTTGAATTGTGTTACTTAATAGTCACTCACCGGCAACACCAGTTACCCAACTGACTTCTCCATCTCCCTCTTGTCTCTCGCTCCATCTCTCTCTCTCTCTCTCTCGCTCACTCGCTTGGCTCCCTCTCGCATTCGCAACCAACGGCGGTGGCCTAAACCCTAGCGCCGCCGCCGCCACCGCCACGCACCGTTGCCGCACCATCGCTCAGCCTCACCACTCAACACTCACCCACCACTCTCTCTCACTCGACTGCCGCCACCAGTGCTCACTCATCTCACGGCTGCGACCACTACACAACCGCCGCCGCTGACTAGGAACGGCCGCAAGTGCAGCGCCGCCTACAGAACCGCCGCCGCCCGCCAAACCTAGTTTCCAGGTTGGTTTTCTTATCTCGTTTTATTTATTTTTATCTCATTACCGATTTCACAATACAACTGTATCATAGCATAAACACAATAACATTAAGTATAAAAAGTTTGATACTTTGATTAAATTGGAAACGTGAACAACTGCTTGGTTTGTTTCTGCTCTTCTCGACGGCACCTTGAACAGCTAGTTAGGGTTTAAGGTATAAATCTGATTAGGGTACGTTTTTTGATTTTCTTAGCAGTTACATTATTTATAAGATGTTGATATAAACCTACTATCTGGGTACGGGCTTGGGCTCGGTTTCATTTAGTTAAAGTTTGTTAATTTGCAAATTAAACCCGTCTTATTTAGTTTAGTTTAGCTGAGTTATAATAATTATCACTCAGGCCCATCTGATTTTAATTTTAGTTAATTTAACACTGATTTATTAACTAACTGTTATAATTATTATCTATTTACATATTATTATTATTAGTATTAACATCATTTTAGGCTTTTAGAAATTTGGGTAATTACAGGTAAATCCAACACCCACAACATCTACATATAATCAATAGGTTCTGGAAAAACCAGTCTTTAATATATAATATATGATCTATTGTTTTGAGTTTGTCTCTGGCTTCACCTTCATTATTTCTGCCTCCAACAATCTGGCCATGAAGGGGAGTTACAAAGCTTTACAAACACGAGATATGAATTCTGTAATGCAGAAATTATAAAAGAAAGCAGATATAGATGATGGAGAATTGGAGATGTAGGTATGTCTGTGGGTAAATAGCAAGGGGGAAGGGACTAGGGAGTGTATATAGATGTTGCAAAAAACTGAGTCCGTTACACTTGGGCACTTGGTGTTAGCCAAGTTGATTGTGGTCGGATTCATCTACCATATTGATAGGCTATAATACTTTAGTCAGGTTGCATTTAGTGGTCTTCTCCTATAAAAGTCCATGAAATACACATGCTTGCACCACTTGCACAAACAGTCCTTTCATGTTCATTTTGAAGTAGAACGTACAACAGAAGTGTGATTGACTTTGTACTTTTGACAAACATGTAGGTAGATCCAGTGTAGAGTACTTGTGCATGTTTGACATTGTATTTTTGAACACATATGTACATATATTTATAGGTAAATGAATGTCCATGTTTCTCTATTCTGAAGTGTGTAACTTTAATTGGAGTCTAGTGCTAATGTAAAAATTTATAGTGCCAAACTGCCAATGTGTCAATTTGTTTCTATTTTTGGTGGTGTTACAGAAAGTGCTGTAAATCTAGTTGGAGTAATTTGATTTGACTTACATATTGGATGATACAAGGTAGATAGTCAATTGAACCTTATTGAACATGGGAAATTAGAACTCATTTCAATCTTTTGGGGTGGTTGTTGATTGTAGACATAGAATTCTTGCAAATCCTTGATAATGTCTTGGTGGGTCACATTGTATATTAGCTGCTCCATTTTGTTTGGGGCAAAATGAAATCATTCCTTTCTCATTTAATATTTGTCATTTCATTTTATCAAGCAATCTTTTTGTTCAAAATGATTCAGAGGTTTAATTTAAAGAGTTGGTCATTTTTCATTCAGAATGCCCATTTAAAACTCGTATCACCCATTTCTCATTGATGCTAGTTCTAGATAAGCCTCTAAATCTTTTGAAACCTTTATTCATTTAAGCACTTATTCATCAAGGTTTTGGAAAGAGACACATAGATTTCACTCCTACTGTTGGAGGTGAGCACTTTAGTAAATATGTGGTCGTCAGGTAGTTTCTGTATCCCTTAAAAAATCAAAATAAGACCACATTAAGGTTGCAATCCTTTTACTCTGTGATGTTACCCTTGCTTCCCATTGCATCGTCTCTAGGTATCTCTATTTCTCCCTCCCTTCACACACAAAAATCTGTCTAGCTGTCATTCTGTCTATACATGTGTTTTGTTTTGCCAATTTGACTTGAGATGTCCTTAATTGACTAGATAAATATATGAGCTGTGTGAATACGAGTTTCTAGAATTAGCTTGCAGGATGATTTTAGTAGTCTGGATTTGAAGAAGTTATGGATTTATGGTGAACACTTGTCGCCTTGTCAGTAAATTGTTGTGTTGTACTATATGCTTCAGTCATCTGTATGGGCGGTATGTAAAGATTTGGAACAAAATTTAAACTACGGCCTTATATGAGTTCCTTAATTTTTGAGAGGTAGTACTAGATTTGAACTCATGTCATTGGCATATGGTGTATCTGATGTTTTTCTTTTAAATTGAGGGTATACTGATATCCTAGTCCCAAGACTTCGAAAATCGAAGACAAATTTTGTAAATGCTCCCTTCAGTTCATGAATATTACATTATTTGATCAGACATTCAGATGTATAGGACATTCTTGAAGGGAATGTGTTTCAACTTTCATGGCTCAGACGGAGTATCGTGTATTTATGGCTGAATCTTTTGTTAATGTTCAAGTTTATTTATTTCTTATTATCTTTCTTTTAAGGTTTTCTATAGCATTCTATGGGAATAAGAGTTTGTTTGGAGGTACTTGAAGTATTTACCTTCTATCCTTATACTATCTGAGTTCTAAGTCCTTATCTAAAGGTTGGTTTTACATATTAGAGGACAAGCAAGTGCAGATAATGGGAAAAGCTTCGAGAGACAAAAGGGTATTATTGTTGTTTCCATGGATTAGATTATCTTTCTATTTTATTGGTGTCTGATCATAGCTTGACGAGATAAATTTCACATAGGACATCTACTACCGCAAAGCAAAAGAAGAAGGCTGGCGTGCACGAAGTGCCTTTAAACTTCTTCAGATTGACGAGGAGTTCAACATCTTTGAAGGTGAATATAAAATGAACTCTGGATTCCCTTATTGCTTCTTCAATTGGCAATTTAGCATTTGGCATAATACCTTTTGATATTTTTGATATCGTTAACTTCCAGGAGTTAAGCGTGTGGTAGATTTATGTGCTGCACCTGGTAGCTGGAGTCAGGCATGTGATCATGCATTATAATATTATATTTTTATCATATACATGTTTGATGTATTAATATTGCATTTTTTGGCTTTAAATATCCAGATATTTTTTTTTGTAGGTTTTGAGTCGTAAATTGTATCTCCCATCTAAGCTATCATCGGATTCAAAGTGAGTATGGTTAATTATGTTTGACGGAACATGACATAATGTCACCCCAAAAAGTAAAATGATGCATCACATATACGTATAAAAATACTTTAAACTTCATTTACTTTGTTATTTTATAAAATACTTCTGAAGGGTTTGTTCTTGGGATTTTAGGTAATTTTGGATTAAAATTTGTTAATGTGGGGAAAGGACATGTTAGGTAGTCGGTGATAACAATTTGTTGAGCAGGGAGAGTTCTGTAGATTTTTTCTAAACATACTTTTGCAATTATAAATTTAATTATTGTGGTAAACCAATTTTTCACAGTTTGAAATCATAGAATTAGTTGTTGAATGTTGGTGATTTTAGTATGACATATGAATTCTTTAAGAATTGCTTTTGAACATAGCCAAGTGGCCCAAGTCCAAGAGTGTTTGATCTTGAATTATCCCGGATTGAATTTTGTGCTACCATGGGCTGTTAATAGGGTCAGAATTCTAATCACGGAAAGATCTTAACATTGAATAACATCTCAAGTTAGGTTGGGTCAAAATGTTGATGTACCGACAACCCCAACAGACACATCTCATCTGAGTGTGCAGAATTATAGTTTATAATCTAGAAGACTTTCTATTATGTCTTTTGTTCATAAGAGGATACGAGGGCGACACACTATTTTTATCGTAATATACAGGGATCATGATCTTCCACTCATTGTGGCTATCGATTTACAACCCATGGCTCCGATTGAGGGTGTTGTCCAAGTGCAAGGAGACATAACAAATGCTCGAACGGCTGAAGTGGTGCATTGAATTCTTTTGCTTGTCTTATTTATGGCTTCTTGAAAGACGTTGAAAGCATTAAATGATCTTATTTGTCTATGTCTTTTCAGGTCATTAGGCATTTTGATGGATGCAAGGCTGACCTAGTTGTCTGTGATGGTGCTCCTGATGGTGAGTTTACTAATGTGGTTTTGCTATATAATCTTACGTGTTATATTTGATTTTTCTTCTTGAATGTACTTCCACCTTCCATGTGCAGTAACTGGACTTCACGACATGGATGAATTTGTTCAATCACAACTGATATTGGCGGTAATTATTCATAATGCTTATTCAACCAATCCAAATTGTTACTCTGTTGTAGAAAACAGCAGAAGATTTATTTACAGGGATTAACGAACTTCATTTTACAGGGATTAACAATTGTAACACACATACTCAAGAATGGAGGAAATTTTATTGCTAAGATATTCAGAGGAAAGGATACAAGCCTCCTATATTGTCAGGTTAGTAACTTCCATGACATCCCAGCTATGAGAAATATATCCTTGAAATTAATGGACATTCTTTTAATGATCAGCAATTATGAGTAGGGTGCTTGTTTGCTTGTTTCAGTATTTCAAGCACTTCCCCATATAAGTATTCTGTTTGTGTACCCACTGCCTAGCGACACATTCAGGTGTTCTTGCTTTCAGTTCTGAAGTATAAACAAATCTGAAGGTGTTCGTAATTTGTGTTTTGAAGTTGTTTATCCTATTCGGAAGACAACTGAAGCCTTAAATACCAATTCATATGGAAGAACTGACTTTGCTTGAATATATGGAAGAAAATGAACATGTTCATTGTAATTGCAAATGAACATTCCCACATACTGAATTGTCTTGTGATTTGCTTTCTCTTGCAGCTAAAATTATTTTTCACTGAAGTAACTCTTGCAAAACCAAAAAGTAGCCGGAATTCAAGCATAGGTGAGTTTCATTTGAATCTTGTCTATTCGAGCAAATCTGTAGCAGACACCAGACTCCCAACTACCCCTTTTTTATAATAGAGTGTGATTATGGCAAGATAGAATGTGTATTAGATTACACCCTTTCTTCCACAAAATAGGAAATGAGTTTGGTGGTTGCGATCAATTTTCCCTGTACATGTGCTTACTTTCTTGTAATATATGATGATCATTCTATACAGTTCTGACAAGCTGTATTCAGATCTGCCCAACTCTCTTTGATAAGCATCCTGTGTTTTTGAGCCAGAAATAAGCAGAACAACAGTTCATAAATATGTTATATAACATTTATATGATCCATGCTAAAATTTTCACAAACCACTCGAATAAAAATGTTTGGAAGATACCAAAGGGCTTCTAGCCTAGCGGTATCAGGTGTTAAAGGTAACCCCAAAGATGGGGGTTCAAGTCCCATTATGGACAAATTTGGAGATTTAGGAGTAGGATTAAAGAGTGTGTTCTGCTGTTAAAAAAAATGTTTTGAAGATTGTTCTGAGCATACAATTTTCTCTAATTTTATTGCAAATACAAAAAAGCATGCTAAAATTTGGGCGGTTTTCGGGTTTGGCTATATGCTTAAGAGATCTAAGCACTAGATGGCCCTGGACTGCTTAGCTACACTTAATGCTTTTTATAAAACTTATTTTAAAGCTAGTCTTTTAATATAGTTGTTAGATTAGTTCTCAGTCCATACTAGTGGCTTCAGTACAAGTTTGGTAATACAAGTTTTTTTACTGATCGACTTGCATTAACATATTAAATTACATTACATTTCGTGTTGTTTCGTGTTTCTGTTTATAATTGTACTTGCATTATTTCAAGCATATAAGTATGAATATGATGGCATGTTTGTGTGTGTTGCAAGGAATAAACTTCAGTTGAATGAGCCATGACTGCTTTCTTAAAACATTTTTGTTAAACAGAGGCATTTGCTGTTTGTGAGAATTATTCACCTCCTGAAGGGTTCAACGAGAAAGATTTGCATCGTCTCCTTGAGAAGGTTGGGACTCCATCTGGTGCAGACAACTTAGGTATATTTTTTTCTCTCTGCACATTTTCAAAACGAAAAACCGTCTTATGCTTTTACTGCACTTATATTTTGATATTGGGTTGGTCTTTTGTGAAATGATAGATTGCAGTAGTGGGTGGTTAGAAGGGCCAAACAAGGTTTACATACCATTTCTGGCCTGTGGAGACCTTAGTGGTTATGACTCGGACCGTTCATATCCACTCCCTAAAGCACCCGACGGAACTTATAAGATCTTGGATCCTGTGCAGCCCCCAATAGCCCCTCCGTATAAGAGAGCTCTAGAAATGAAGAAGGCTTCTAACCATGGTTTTGAAAAACTTACCCTTGATCCATAATTGCACCTAGCATACTACTGCTACTATTTTATCCACATTTCCATATGCAGAATTGCTATGGGGGATTTTTTTTATATGAAAAATAAAATAAAATCTGTAGTTTGAATTAAGTTTAATACAAGTCTAATTTTGTCTATGCTTTATTTTTTTTCCTTAAAAGGCTCTAGTTTGGGTTTTATTCAAATATCCTAACGTGTAAGGAATGATAACCTGTTTGCTATGATATATTTTAATTAGGAAAAGGTGGTAAATGTGACAAAAAAAATATTTTTTAAAGTTGCTTCTTTCGTTAGAAAAATAGAAACTAAGATATATAAATAGTCACTTACAATATAACTACAAATCTGTCATTGATTTGTTATTATTCACCATCACTTGGGAAACAACAAAGAGAAAGACACCGAAATTGTCTATGTGATTACTCTCTTTTTTTTTTTTAGTATTTTGGTTAGGATTCAATGAATGTTCGCATATGTTGGTTTGATTTAAGGGTTAAGGAAATTTGTTAAGTATTTGTATGAGCAAATTACACAAATGGTCTCTATGGTTTGGGGGTATTTGCAGTTTTGGTCTCTCAGACTTTTTTTACACCATAGGTCCTAAAATCACATACCTTTCACACAAATGGTTCCTATGGTTTGGAGGTATTTTGTTTATGTTATTTATCATTTTCTTTATAGTTTTTTTTTTTTTTTTTTTTTGAATGATTTGTCGTTTTCTCTAGCCACCGGGCACCGGCCGACACCTCCACCGTTGCTACCATCTCCGACTAGAAACTCAAATCGATATAACCTAATTGTAAACCAAATCTATTGATTTCCAAATTTTGAACCAAATCAATTTCCATGTCAAACAAACCAAGATAAATTTATGAGATCTTTTTCTGATTTTCACATCTAGGTTTGAAGAGAGAGAGAGAAGGATGTGCATATTGAGAGCGAGAGAAAGACAACACAAAGCCACAGAGGGTGATAGAGCAAGACTAGCACCACCTTTTCCACCGATTGAAGGGTTTGCAGTCAAAGTTATTCCATAATACTAGCTCTAGGGGTGTAAACGAGACGAGACAACTCGTAAGCTACTCGGGACCGACTCGTAAAAGACTCGCAATTAATCGAGCCGAGCTCGAGCTACTCCAGTAGTAATCGATTTGAGCTCAAGTGTTAAAGTAGCCTACTCGATAGGCTCGTGAGCCTAATCGATCCTAAGTTTACATGTTCACATTTTTAACTTTTAACTTTCAACTTTGTAATATTATATATTTATCACTATATAAATCAAACTATATAATCATAAACCTAAAATTATATTCTTATATTTTTACATATCTTGCTTGTTGGGGATAAAATTAGATTGAATATTTTCTATTTATATTTTAAGTTCTTTTATTCCGAATTTAATCAAGTCGAGCCGAGCCGAATTTGATATTATCAAATAGTTTATCGAGTCGAGCTCGAGTCTCAGAACTAAGGCGATGATTTGTGTATGTGTAGTGAATTTATTGAGGTTTACATTTCATTTATTGAAAGGCCCTATGGATGAGACTTGAGCACAATTATTGAGTATTGAGCATGTGCCTGGATGCAAATATTATTATTTATATTTATTTATATATAACGGAGGGAGTATAACATATAATACCATCGATCTCACTATATATAATTAATAATTTATAGTAGGGAGGGATATTAATTAGTTAAGAGAATTATTATTATTATTTTGAACGGCAAACTCCTTTTTATCACTAGACTTACTTACTCCACCTAAATTTCAACTTGCCTCCGACGGGGATCGAACCCGTGACCTCTCACTTACAACTCCACCCTCTTACCGTCAGACCAAATACCCTTTGGTTATCTATCTATCTATCAACAAAAAACTACAATCCACAAATCCCTGCCATCCTCCTACTTAAACAAACCAAGTGCACTGCTATATTTATTCAATTTCTTCTGAAACACCGATGCACCCAAAACGAAATAAATAAAAATAAAATGAAAATAAATCACCTCACATTCTCCTTTAGTTGGTGTTTGATTCACATAATGTAATTCGAAAAAATTTAAATTTAAATTTTAGTTATTAATATGCTTAATATAGGTTGAAATCTAAGTCATGTGTGTTATAATTTAAGTTATGAAAGAAATTTGATGGAAAATACATAAAATATAACATTTGTCTTAGTTATCAAAAATTTTAAATAAGCTAAATTTAAATTTAAATTCAAATTCTATCAAACTTCATTCCACGAACCAAACGTCACTTTAAGTTTTATTTGCTTTAGATTTATCTCTATCCGCTCAAAAATTTATATTCATTGATTGACAAATTAATTACTTTTCCTTCCCTTCAGTTTTCAATCTACTTTTCACAAGTTAATCAAATCCTGATTTTAATGAATAACCGAATACACTACTCATCCAAAACTTCTCTCTGTTATCCAAAGAAAAAAGTAAGTTATAAAAATGTCAAATTTCTGGATGAAAAAAGTATAACGATATAAATTAAAATGTAAGTCAGCTCAAAATTTTCTTTCATTTTCATGTTCTTCATAGACTTTATAACAATGCGTTCAAGGTGAAATGACTTAGTCATATTTTGTACCGTAAGGTTATTACGTATAAAACTATGTGTTTTAAGTTGGTTCTCTAACACGATTTTTTTTTTGTATCTTTAATTACACTTGTATTTTTTTTTTTGATATTTATTCGTTTTTCCTCTGGTCATACCATATTCGGAGTTTGATTACTAAAATTAACAATAGACTTTATTTAAAAAAAAACAGGAGCATTACAATTATTCAATTGAAGGAGATACAACCTTAATCACTGAATTATCATCTTTCACATGAATCATCAATTTCATAAACTGTAGTGGATAGTCTTACGTGTTTGAACTAAAAATGAATGATTTAAAGTGACTGAAAAAGTATTATGTGTGAAATTCAAATTCTATCATGTGTTGTCATTTCAATAAGATTATAAGAATCACATTTATGACATGGAAAATCTATAACATATTTGATCCATGCGTATCTTAGTTTTAGTCCTTTAGATATGACGACTATAACCATAATAAATAATAATAATGATGTGACTTAAAATTTGGTTATTCGAACGGATATTGACATATTTGAACGTTGTGAAAATCCCGAATTGTAAAATTGACAGGATAAGTTTATTGACATGTATATGTAGTTGGGTTTAGGCAGTACTGATATAGTGTGTTTGATACATAACTTATAGAAACTTACGAGAGTTTGAGTCTATGGTTTTAAAAACTACAACTATAAGATGCATTTGGCAGACAATTTTTCAACGAGCTTTTGGAAACCATAAGCTCGAGAAGCTACTTCAAGTGGCTTTAAAATTACTTTGAGCTTAGGATAAATAAATTATAAATATACATTTTAAATTACTTTTACATCTTACGTTCTCCATTTTTTAATTTTATTGCCAAACGTTGTATATGTTGATAAAAGTGAAGCTCCAGCTAAAAGCTAATTTCGTTAAACATACCTTATGATTAGTTTTAAGGTTTTAAATATATATTGTAATTGATAGTTATGCTTTCAAATGTATGCATTGATTAAACACATGAACATAAATACTTTTTTTTTGTATACGGACGTAGATCGCATCGACGGGACCGTTAATATAATGTGTTTTTATTTGTCCGATGATTGTTAGTCACAAGTCATAACTATGATGATGATGATGATGATGATAATAATAATAATAATAATAATAATAATAATAATAATAATAATAATAAATAAATAAATAAATAAATAAATAGATATTAAAAAGGAGTGGAGTGGAGTGGACCCATAATGCACTAATATTTTAAGGAAAGACGAGGGCCTCGTGGATGTGTCTTGTAGCGTGTACAAGACACGTGAACATTCAACATTGTCCACACCCGACCCGACGACTCACTCACTCCCACCATAATATTATGTCTTTTCATCATTTCATTTCATACCATCTCATCTCATCTATATATGCTGCCAAATATTTTATTTCTACAAATATTTAAAAACTAAACTAATTTTATAATTTTATTTTAAGAGTATTTCTATATGCACACTCTCTCAATTGCTAATCACGTTTTTCCTTTTTTAATGTGAGAGGAGATTAACTTTTAATCACCGAGTCTCACGTCATTAATAAAAATCATGTGAGTAAAGAGATGCGTGATTAATAAAAATTAAGGAGAGGGGGAATACATATAGCAATGCTCTTTTTTAATCGTATATTTTTATTTGATAAAGACCTTAACACAACCCACTGTTTCTTACATATATACATGTGCCCATATTGGCCTAATTATATAGTTTTTGCCAACTATTGTTCTATTATTTTGTGAGACATATAACTCAAGGGAAGTGATTTGTATATAAATGTTTTCTAATATAAAGAATGCTTTATATTCATATTATCATATTTATGGGTTCTTTGTAAGGAAAGGCTCTACATGTTTAAATGTATATGGAAAATAAACTAATTAAAATATGATTCATTTAATCAATTATTAAATAATGGGAAAAAGGAAAAAAAAAAAAAATGGTTAGGTCATGATGTATGAGAGATTGAGAGGGTTGGCGATCCTGGATGGATGGAGCCCTTCAACAGCTAAGCAAAAAATATCGATAGCAACTAAAGCAGGGTCCAACTTAACAAACTAGATGCATAGTATTATGTTTTTTAGTAAATCATTTGAATTTCGATTTGGATTTTTGTCTTTTTTCTATCTATAATCACTTGTTAAAACTTATATATATCTTTTATAAAGAAACTTATTTTATAGGATTACCCGAAACTTAAATAATATGATAAACAAAATAAAAACGCTTTACGAATACGGGTTTATGTCATTTTTCGACAATCAAGTATAATTTTTTTTCTTTTTAGTCAAATGATCTTAATTTTTTTTTTTCATTTTAGATCTATCATTGTGAAACCTAACACGATATAGGTAGAAATAAAGATAAATGTTTCATATGAAACGAAAATAATTAAAAATAATTTTATGATGACAAAACTAACTATGATAGTTAGAGAATGATACCAGTTAAAAATTTAGTTTGTGTAATACAATTAATATTTTTAATATTAGGATGATTAACCTAAAGAAAAAAAAAAAAAAAAACAAATACATAGAAGGGATCCTTGTTCTTCCCATGCATCATGCAAAAAAAAAAACAAATACATAGAAGGGATCCTTATCCCAAAATCTAAATGGGCAATAAGGTATTGGGTCCTACAAATTTCATTAACACATGGAAAATGGGCCCTTTCACCATACCAATCTCAATATCTAACCATTTATGCCCAATGCTCTCTTTACTTCATGGACCCATTCCCATTCTCACTCTCACTCTCACTTCAAACCAAATCATATCATGATGCATTCAACACACTATTCCTTAACATTTCATGTTCTATGTCATATTATTATTCAATTTGCATTTAAACAACAACATTCTTTTATTTATAAAATAATTGAGTTGAGATATGCTACAAACTATATCTTATTAAAATCATAGTCACGCAGTTTCATTTTATATCAAATAAATCATCCATATGCTTATATATGATTAATAAATCTAGTTATACGAAACATTTGACAAGCAAGCCGAATACATGTTTTCGTTAATACAACTTGATTTGTTATGGACTGAAAATAAGGGCAAATGCAGTTGACGTGCTTGTATACATAACACTAGAGTTGCTCGCTTTCACTTTTGGCAATGTGATGGTAGTTTTAGTTTTGGTCATGGCTTCTTATCAAAGCTATGATGTAATTGGATTGTGTTGTATTTGGGTTGTTGGTGATAAAAATCTTGGCTTGGCATCTTCAAAATAAAAATTTATGGTAAAGTTTCAACAATCAAATCTTGATATGCATTTCTGGACTGTGAGTTATGTAATTTACAACATTCATACTAGTTTTGCGACCATGTCGGTTGGGGCTCGTAAAGTGGGACACTCTTTTTCTTTTTGTACAAAATACATATAATAGCAAACTATTTCTATATTTTTACCATTTATATTTATTGTAGTGTGAATTTTTATTTAATATACTTCATATATATTCATTTTTAGCACTTCATTTTCATCAATTTATTATTTATATTTTATAGATATGTGCTTTGAATTTAATGAGTAAAATAACAACGTACGTTTATTTTCCAACATCTATAACGACATATCAATTCAAAATTTAAATAATGCATTACTTTAAACATGAATTCATATAAAATACACTGCTATGAGTGTTATCGAATACGTTGCCATAGACGACAAAATTAATAAAAGTTTCTACTTTACGTATTTAAATCTTTTCTATTTTGCAAAAACATATAAAAGAGAAATAAAGCCCAAAGCCCTTTTCGTCTTTTCCAATGGCATTAGAAAAGTTCTACAGTTCTTCAAAATTATATGCAGTTGGAAAAAAATAAAAAAGCTGTTTAGATATTCATTTTAATTATACAATTTAACAAATAGTAACGAGAAAAACAAATAGAGACATCAGTAAACGACAAATTAAAAAGATTATTGCGAAGACTTGGATTTAGGCAAAAGTATTAGGCTTGGTTTTGTTTTCCCCTTTTTTGGCTTTAGAATTTAGATGGAATGGGATTTGGTAAAGTGGGCATGTATGAATGTCATTACAAGATTCGTAAGTGCTCAATGAGAAAGTGATTGTGAAACTCTCCATGATTTGCTAAAAACACATGACAATTTATATAAATTAAAAAAATTGTCGGTGTCGTTGAAAGTAATTTTACTAATATTTAATGACTCGAAAAAAAAAAAGTTTAGAAATGACTCGAAAAAAAATCTTAGAAAAGTATAGAATTAGATCCTAAATTAATTGTATCAAGATCTTGAAAAGATGATGATAAAAATAAAGATTGGAATAAACTTGATCTAACATTCCTTTTAAATTGCCTTTTAAGAGCGATTAAATCATAATCTATTTATCAGTTAGCACATATAGGCTGGATGAATTAAAATAAAATTAATAACTTTTGAAGTTTGAAACATCAACTCTAAAAGATCTAATTTTGATATAGGTATGTGACAATTCATCTTTTGCTCCGCTTCACCAAAAACAACAACTTTTTTCTTTAATGTTAGTTCATTATACATAAAGTGTCATCATTTAGAAAGCCATCAGCATTATTACATTTTTTCAAGTTACAAAGTACGAACTACACATTGTCTTAGGTTTATTGACGTTCAGAGGCGGACCTAAGTGGTGGGTAGTGGTGGCAAATGTCACCGGTCTTTTCGTCAATATCTTTGTTTCGTAGTGTAAATTTTTACGATTTTTGTTTGTGCAACCGGTGGTTTTTGAACCATTCGTGCCACCGACGACTAAAAATCTTGGGTCCGCCACTCTTGACGTTATGCACCATTCTATTTACTTTTCTAATTTAACTTGGTTACCTTTAATATTTATTTGAGAGTTAATGCCAATAAAACTTTTAAATTTGCCAATTACATTATTAAGAATATTTTGAAGCTATTTATTTGACGATTCATATAAGTGGTAGCCATTGTTTAGATCTTTGTTTTAGCTTTTTTAAACAAGTATCTAATTCGGTTAAAGTTCCAAATTTACTAATCAAAATCCGACAATAAACAACCATTTAGGACCAAATCCAATTCTTGGTTATCTGATCTTTAGTCTATTGTTCTATTTATATGTGAAGGGAATATGTGATTATATCATTTCATGCAACACACACACACAATACTAATTGAAAATAATTGAATTTTCATGTATAATTTATGTTCAAGTTTCTATATTATTGTTTTTATCGAAAAGGTGTGAGATAAATTTCCAACAAAAAATTCTATCCCTTGCAAGATGCAAAAAAACATGTGATGAAAACAAAAATATGCACACACAAAACCAAAGCTCTATTAGGGAACGACTATGACGATGGATCATCACCATTCTTGGATATGGATCAAAGTTAAATGCATAAATATTGGATGTGAAGTGGATATAAAAAAATTATTAGATAAGATATAGATGATGAGGGTGGGTTCAATGGAAAACCTATATGCATCGGAAAATCCGGGAACCACTTTATAGCCATTGGATCAGGTGATGCATCACGCAGAAAGTCGATGCATCATGCGGGAATTTGATGCGTCATGCGAGGAATTTGATGCATCACGCGAGAATTGTGATGCATTTGTGGTTGTGCGTGGAGGTTTTCCGATACATGTTGGTTTTCCATTGAACCTCCCTCCAGATGATGATTTATCATTTATATCCAAAATTGATTTTTTTATTTTTACATTTACAATTACTATATATATATATATATATATATATATATATATATATATATATATATATATATATATATATGTGTGTGTGTGTGTGTGTGTGTGTGTGTGTGTTTAATTAAGTATCACTTATAACGCAGCGTACAAGAAGGTATCATTCTTAAAAATACATTTTTTAAATTTAAATTTCGTAAACATGTTTAATTTAACATTACAAAGATTATATATAAATTTCACGCACATTCATACATTTTAAGTGCATGAAATCATAAATCATATAAATGTACGTTCACATACAAGCAAAATTATGTAAGTGCATATTCACATAATTTTTAAAAAGTTAGAAGATGTGAATAGATATATATGAAATTACATATCATCTTTATCATGTTGATTAAAATATGTTATGAAAAATATTTTTAAAATTTTTTTAAATGTGATATCTCCTGTTGAGCTGCATAATTGGTGGAACTTTATCGAACCATCTTCTATATGTGTTGTACTTATAACTAGCTTTAATATATTTATATAATGAAAAAAACACATAATCATTAGTTTTACGTTTATGTCTAAATAAGTAATGAGGTAATAACCTAATTATATTTTATTGTTTTCTCTCTCATGTATGTAGACGTAATTTTGATAAACATAAATTAAGTCACCAAGAGAAATATAATTCTATCAAGCGTACATCCAACTCTAAATTTCACATTCAAGCTTTCATTTTGAATTATGTTGCGTTTAATGTTAATTGGATGTAGGACCTAACGCACGTGACACACACACTAGTAAATTGATTTTTAGGGTACTGTTGTATGATTTTCATTCTCTAGATGAATTGATCCGCAATTCCATCTCTTATGAGTTTTTTTTGGCATTCTCGTTTGATTTGGATTGAGATTTTTATAGACAACATCAATTATGACGTTACATTTCTCGAGCAATTAGGTGATGTTTTATTAACCTAATTTACCACAACTATGTTTAAAAGATATATAATACCATAATTCATTAGAGAAATCTAATATTCAATAGATATTCATATGTCGGCTTTGTCCATGGATATGGATGAGTGAAACCTATTTAAATGGATATATGGATATGTATGACGAATAAACAAATGAGTATCGATATGACATCATACTATTCATTGCTTATGCACTTAAACCGTGATGATCGCCACAATGTAAAAATCATGACCAAACTAATTCATTGAATTAACGAAAACTAAAATATCGTCACCACCAAGACAAAACTTTTGGCGACCAATGTACAAACCTATACAACGAAAAATCCAAACTTAACTAAAACTCATATGAAATCAGGAATTGAGCCTAAAGACTAAAGCTGAAACCTCAGCCAGCAAACTACAATCCATAAACATTCTGAAACCGATATGTTATTAGATAGTTTTTGTTTAATAAGATGGGTTTTATGAGATATTTAAAATGCATTACAACAACATACATAACATACAAATCATATTCATCAAGTCCAAACAAGATAAATTTATTTAACTTTGATATGAAATATGTGATATTAGCTTGAATTTTGTAAAAGAAAATGGGTTCATACAGTTATGAAAGGCAGACAACTTTACAATATATTATGGAATTATTGAGATCTAATGCTAATTACTAAATAGCATTTACAGTAGTTTTTTTTTAAAATAATCAATACATACATTCGTTCATCGTTCATATGTTTTATTCATGTACATTAAATTTAAAATAATATTTAATTAGGAGGTATGTAATATTATGTCAAACCAACACATACCAAACATAACAAAATTGACTACATATAGTTTGTAATTAAGTATTTTATTAATTTTATGGTTTCATATATATATATATAAATAAAACTATAGGAGATTATTATTTCTTTCATGAAAAGCAAACTAGAAATTAAAATTAAAAATATCAACCACATTCTTTTTTGACTGACGTACGTTCTATTGTGATGTTATTTTATTATATATGATCGATTGATTCATATGTATAATTAAAAAAAAGAATTATTAAATAAACAGAAATATTAAAAATACATATACAAATGCATGTGTAGGGTGCGGTGCATATATGTATTTAAAAATGGAGTGTGCATAGGATTCGAGGTGAAGCATGTTATTACATAATTAAGGGCCGGGGGTAGTCCTTGATAACATGCAAATGATCAGGGATTTATATAATTATTAATACAAATTTTAAATATTATTTTAAATTTATATATTAATTTGAATATAAATGATTAAAGGCCGGATTCGTTATGATTTGTGTAGTATTATGTAAGCATGTGTTTGGGATTAGTATTCTAATTAATCAAACCTTAACCTAATTATTATTTTCTTATATTAAAAGAGTCAATGGGAATATATTAATCATTTTAGAAAGTTGGAAAATACGAATTAAGCTAGTCCCTCCATGTGAATCCATTATCTGAAAATATAATTTCCACGTATTATATATGTAAGTAATTCAAATGGTAAATAAATAAATAAAAAAAGTGGAAAATAGTGAATGTAGAAAAGAGGGCATATGATTAATGTAGCCATATTGGGGAAAAAAAATGTTGAATGATGTGGAAACATGATAATTGACACATCATGAAAAATCCTAGTGTAGGAAATCCACGCCAACCCAATTATGTTTCCCATGCGAACGTTAACTAAAACACAAACAAATATTAAATATATACTCCATCCCTCCAAATTAATTCTTCGGGATGAGTTTAATGTAAAATCACTATACACCTGAAAATTATGAAAACTTATGCATACCGTCCGATTTGGTGCATTTCATGAAAAGCGCGGTGGCATAATCCTAAATAAGGTGATGCATCACGCAGGATTTTAATGTATCACGCGGGAAATTTGATGCATCACGCGGGGAATATGATGAATTTGTGGTGGTGCATTGCGGTTTTGACAAGTTTTCAAGTGCATTGTGGTTTTCCATTGAACCCCCTCTTAGTTATTCATCATCTTTCCTTGTTTAATAACTTTAATTTGTTCTAAAATAAATATTTATACTCATAAAATGATAGTTACGGTTTTATCAATTCAAATCTTCGTAATGGTAGCCTAGTAGTTGAGAATATCTGTTAACTATCGGTTATGCGATCTAGCTTTTCTATGTTGGCTACCTATCAATAGGGTCTCTAGAAAAATGGGTTACCTCTTCATTTAATTTTCAATTATATCTTTAATTATGAGACCTAAAAATTTTACTTAATAACTAATCAAGGTAAAAACCATTAATAACATGAATTCTTTCATTATGAGACACTTTTTCACATACAATTATAATTTTTACCTACATAGATCTTACATCATAGTTATAAAATCTCTATCACCTCATGTAAACAAAGCAAAATAGTGCATGCAATCCTAAAAACCTCTCCTTGTCCTATTTACTTGTTTACAATTAGGGATATCTTTGACTTTTTTTTAAATAGCTAAAAAATATATATATATCTTATTTTGGATTGAGCTTTAAAAGTGCCTAATGAATAAAGCATCTTATTCCTTCATTTCCATATGGCTCATACTAGCATGTAACACACAACATGAAACGTACTACTACCCATTTACTTATATCTTTTGACATTTACAATTCAAAAAAACGATCATTTTTCAAGTTTGTCCCTTCCTGACTCTTTAACAAAACATTTGCTTATCTGAAAACATCTCACATACTCATTTGCCTTTCATCATCGTGTGTGAGAGTAGCCGTGCACCCCAAGAAGAGGAAGAAAAAATACAAAATACAAAAATACAAATATATATGGAAATCGGTTAGAACTCTAAAAATAAAAATCTTATATCAAAAGATATTTGCTTGAATGTGTTTCCAATCCCAAGTAGTACAAACAACAATTTGGATACATGTATGGGATTATGCATTGTCATGCATGTTAATATGTTTTTCCACTGGTGTGACAACAAAGGTTTTCATATATCGTTGTGTGTCCACAAAACCAATTGTTAGTGATAGGAAGTAACGATAATTATAATTATAATTATATATAATTAATTAGATTCGCCTAAGTATGCTAAAAAGCTTTTCATTTCATATATAAACACACTTTCATTCTACTCAAGGCTTCACTAGCAGGATTCGTATATTCCCCTCCTTTAATCTCCTAAAAATATTAACATTTAAAAGTTAAATTCAAGGTCGGTCCTAAATATTTTCATGTCTATGTGTTATGTGTATTAATCTACAACTCAACGATACTGACAATTCGTCTTCTCTTTTATTTTATATATATATATATATATATATATATATATATATATATATATATATATATATATATATATATATATATATATATATATATATAGGGTGAGGATAAAATGAGGACCGTGCTTAAAATGAGGACGGTAAGAAACGATAAAATTGCTAGAATTTGTGAATCAACCAATAGGATGCAATGTGGCAAATTTGTAATTAATTATAGTTTTATACCCCTTTTAAAACATCTAGAGGGCAATTCCGTCATTTGTGCACCATTGTATTTTTAGCAAATATATGCCATTAATTAGGAGGAATCAGATATATATATGGGGATTTGGGGGTTTTGGACGGCGGCACTACTGGTTCACGATTCACGGCGGCACCGTTGGTTCACGATTCACGGCGGCACTGCTGGTTCACGATTCACGACTCACGACGGCACTGCTGGTTCATGATTCACGACTCACGACGGCACTGCTGGTTCACGATTCACGCCGGCACTGCTGGTTCACGATTCACGGCGGCACTCTGGTTCTCGATTTACGACGGCACTGCTGGTTCACGATTTACGGCGGCAGTTAGGTGATTCATGGGTTTCAGGCGACAGATGGCAGAGAGGAAGATCGGAGGTTGGTGGTTCACGGCGGAAGACAGTGAGTAGGTGGATGTGGTTCACAGCGACATGCATTGAGTAGGTGGATGTGGTTCACGGCGCTGCAAGTGAGAAGTGCGTCCGGCTCAGGATTTTGCCGAGTGCTACACGTTGGTTAACGACAAGTGGTTCACGTTACTTTACTGTTAGACGGCAGAGGGGTTTTGTGAGTGACGAATTTGGCTAGTGGTTCACGGCTAGGTGCACGGTTCACGGCTGGTGTTTCACGGCTGGTTGATTCATGCCAAGGTGCACACTACGAACATGACGGAGGCGAGTGACGAGTGGTTCACGACTTCACGGTGAGTTACAATTCCAAGGAGTGGTTCACAGCGGTACAAATTGGTAGAGTCAAAGTGGTTCACATGATTGAAATTTTGTGAACCCTCCAAATGTTCACAACAAGATTACAATATATTAAGAAAGTGAATATTGATGTTGATATAATTAATTTTTTAAAATTTGAAATTGATATATGTTGACCGAGCTTTGTGTTGAAAGCTGTCAATTAGATTTACATTTTGAAATTGATATTTTTGATTTTTTTTAATATTAGTCATGTTACCATATATATAAATGTTGTAAATGTCCATAATGCCCTTTAAGGTGAGAGAAAGCTAATGCTTACGTGGCGATTTCTTATTGGTTCTTACCGTCCTCATTTTAAGCACGGTCCTAATTTGATCCACTCCCTATATATATATATATATATATATATATATATATATATATATATATATATATATATATATATATATATATATATATATATATATATATATATATATATATATATATGTATGTAGTTTTTCTCTTTAAGATGTTATTTCATTTTCTTAGGTTGTTATTATTTCATTTTTTTAATTCCCTTATACAACCCTTCAATTGTATAGATGTCATTCATTGTTGGAATATTATCAAGGGTAAACCCTACAAAGTATATATTCAGTTCGTTTAGTACGTAAAGTGGAATAGTAATGAGAACATTTAAATTGTCTTTCAAACTATGAAATATAAAAAAAAAAAAAAAAAAAAAAAAAAAAAAGGAAACCTGAAAGCCATTAACTAAGACATAGCATTTCATTATCCACTACAAGAATAATGACTTTTAGGGACCACAAAAGTCGTCCCGAAAAATTAAAAAGTCGTCTCAAAAGATATTTAGAGACAACTGTCGTCCCAAAAGCTTCCGTCTCAGAAAACCCGTCCCTAAAAGTTTCATTTGACACAACAATGTGTTGTCTCTAAAAGTATTTACTTTTTGTGACGACATCTTGTCTCTAAAAACGTTTTTTAATTTTAATAAATAATTACTTTTTGTGACCACATGTTGTTGGGAAAAATAATTATTTATTTAAAAAGTTAATTACTTTTAGGGACGACTTGTCGCTCCAACTAGTATCAGACAAATAAAAATTAAGCTTTACTTTTTGTAACCACTTGTTGTCCCAGAAAGAAATTAATAATACATACAACTATTAGCTATTTCTTTTCTATTTTACCTGTACTTTTAAAATAAAATCACAAATTTACCATGGAAATTACAACTTCATGAAATGGTAAACCAATGTCAAAGTTTACAAATATCCAAAAATCATTAATATCTAAAGTTGAATTAACAAAACATCATCTAATATTCAATATTAAACTAGTTGTTATATAAACTACCCATCATTACCATATTGTCAGATTCCAATTGAGAGACGTTAACAGCTAAACTATGCATGTCAGCATCAATTTCCTTACTAACATCCTGGGATATGATCCGATGTTCTGTGTTACCAGCCATCTTAGACTTCAACACAGCTGGTTGTTTATGTGTGTCCGACACCATTCTTTGTGAATCACGGAATTTTGGTAATCATGTCGTTGACTCATGGGAGTTTAACAATGTTGTTGCTTCTTCTAAATCATGAGCACCATGATTTGTACCACAAAATCTTTCTTCAACTTGGGATTTCGCCTTTTCTTGCTCAAGCATTGCGGCGGCAGCGGCAACAACCTTTTGAGCAACAATTTTCTAGTAATGAGCTGCAAAAAAAGCCTTCTTCTGGGCAATGGATCCAGTCTGTGCGTAACTCTTGGCTTCTTCAACGTATCTCTTATGAGACAAGGCTGACCATTTCTCCCAATCTAATGACTCTGATGTGAACCTCCCAAAAGAGACCGAATCTCCAAGAGCATGTACATTGTTCCCCTGCAACAATTGATCCAAACAAGATCAAAAATCACAACCTATTAAACCACAACCGAGTTCTTAGTATTCCAAACATACCATCACAGATAAATAAAAAACTTTAACATTTTACAATTAGAAATCAAATGTACTGTTCACACAAACTAAAAATTACACTTTTAACATTAGACTGAGTTCTTAGCATTCCTTTCAGTGAAATACAACTCACTGGAGTAGTTCAACAAACATCTTGTCTTCATTAATTTCAAATCATGATAAATTTTAAAAATATAATACAATTTATAAGAACCATTCTAACATTCCACTATAAGAGTTAAGAAATCAATTGAGTATGCAATAAACTGTAAGCATTTCGACAAACACTTTCTACTCAATAATTACAAATCATTAAATAAAAAAAAGCAATCAATACAAAAAATTTGTTAAGACTTGCATGGTTGTTGGGTTCATTGGGCATATGCCAAAAGCTAAAGAATGCATGAAACACGTCGATTCTCCCATGCCAAAACCATTCTAAAGTATGCTCATGTTATATGTTCTCTTCTCTTTTTGGATTTTGTGGGTTCCATTTTCATTGTGTGTGCAGATTAGTGTGAGTGTGTGCAGAACAGTGTGAGTGTAGTAGGAACACCATGACAGCAACAATAATCAACAGCTTAACAGCAACAATAATTTGTAAATAACTAAACTAATTAGCTAGAATCAGGGGCATTTTGTAGGAGCATTTTGCAGAACAGTGAAACGTGTATTTATGGCTGCAAAACAGAAAGAATCAGGGGCATTTTGCAGAATGCAAGAAAAAGATTGAATTTCCTTTTCACTTCTCTATAATAGAAACAAAATCAAGAAATAATACTAGGGCCTGTTGTCATGAATGTGTGTATGTATAAGCAATATTGTAATAATGCAACCAATTTACCTCCAACTTATGAGCAGAAATTCAAGATTGGAAATAACTTGTGCAGGTACAAGCTGTCTTGAACATTAGTCCCAACAATATCCGGCTTCAACTTTTACATCATATGCTGGAGGCTAGTAATGATTCACCTAACAAGACAGATCCATAAGTTATTTCAACAACTTGTCTTTGATATTTCAAAGCTTCTTTTACTGGACTTGGTGACATAAAAAGATGTAAAATATACGCACAAAATATCCCCAAAATATATAATTTATTAACCAGATTAGCCAACCAGATGCAACAGCAAGACATAAGCAAATCAAAACCAAGCAAGACACAATTACTCAAGGTATAACAGATTAACAATAAACATCTAGACCTTATTAAACTACAACTTGTGTTTAAACTCTGTTACAATAAATTAATAAACATACCTTACTGATTTGGAGATTGAATCCAGATTGCTCTTAGATTTATTGCCTCGTCCCAATCCCAATCGTTAGATAATCCAACAGCCTTCGAGATTGACACATGGAAAATCAAAATAAACCTAATGACAATCAATATTAAGATAATAACAAAGAAATCAGCAACAATGGAAACTGATTTAGGATCAAAAGCAATAAATTCGACTGATTAAACATAAATGACGCATCCACAGAACAATGGAAACTGATTGAATATTTGTTGGCTAAAGAAGAATGAATATATCGAGTGAAGCGTCAGAAAGCAGGTCACCTATTTGATTGTCGATGCCTAGTTGCCTGCTGCGCCGGTTAGCGTCGGAAAGCAGGTCACCGGTGAGAGAAGAGAGGCTGAGCGATTGTCTGATGCGCTGGTGACCTAGTTGCTTGTTGTGCCGGTGAGCGTACGACGGTTTCACGGACTGTGGCTGTAGTTGAATGAGGGAGTTGGATGGTTTCACCGTAGCATACAAACAAAACAAAGCCCTTTCATATTTCTTTTTTGAAAAAAATTAAGATAAATATTTATTTAAAAGATATAAATATTAATAGATTTATGCAAATTAGTTTTTGGGAGGACATTTCCTTTCTAAATTTTTTTTAATAAAACCTTAAAAAAATTAAAACATTTTTTTAACTTTCAGACACCACAAGTGGTCTCTAAAGACTTCAAAAAAATTGCGCCTAACACCATGTTGGAGGGAAAACTCCCGCTTACATTTTAGAGACAACTTATTGTTTCCAAACCTTAAATTTTTTTGATTTTTCTGAAAATATATTCAGGGACAACTTGTCGTCCCAAAATGTATACCTTTAGAAACAACAATATGTTGTCCCTAAAATGTTCGTCCTTTTATAGTTGTTAATGTTTATCTCAATTTTTAAAGTTTACAAGAGATATTAATTTTGCACTTTGTACTTTGTAGTATTTATTGAATTCTCTTAGCTATAAAATTTGGAATCAAAGAAATAATTAATAATTAAATTCTATTAATGATACAATCCTTTAAATCATTCCCTTTTTTTCCTTCCTATTTCCATCATTTCTCGTTCCACGTATTTTATAGTCTATATACCATGGTCAAAACGCATGGTAAAAAAACCAATGCTTGAAAAGCATGTAACTTAATTATTCTTGAGTAATAATTAACATGGCTTGCAATCAAACGTACGAATCGTACGTTAGCATCGTTCATTTGGTAGCACTGCTTCACGTACATATGTAGAAAGAGGGTCGACGCGAGAGAAATCCTACATGACAACCAATTAATTATTAATAACTCCATACCAGGGACAAGAATTGAAGTGTGTTAAACATTTTAAGTACTAGATTATGATGAATGATCATTTGGAATAATAGTTTAACAATCAACAATGCATCTTGCAAAGTAACATTAACCATGGAATGTGTGTGTCTATTGAAATTTTTTTTAATAAAATGTTTTAATTAACATTACATAGATGATATATAAATTTTATGCACATTCACACATTATAAGAGTATGGAATCATGCATCACATGAATGCAAGTTCATATATATGCAAATTTATGTAAGTGTATGTTCATATTATTTTTAAGAGGTTAGTAAATGTGAATGTATGTGAAATTTAACTATCATCTTTATAATGTTATTTAAAATATGTTTATTAAAAATGTTTCAATAAATGTGGTATTTTCTGGTACGTTGCATAATAAATGGTACGCTCTCGAATCGTACTATGTATGTATATATATTGAAACCCGGCCTTAATGATAGAAAAAAGAATCCACACATGTCGAAGTTGGCAAGGTTATTTTTATCTTGTTTTTTCTCATCCTATTGGTATAGGCCCTATTAGTTACAGAGTAGGTGTGCCACATCAGCAGACAAGTGGCACAGAGTTAGTTAGAGACGGTTAGCAGGTAAAAGGTCATTGGATTTGTAATAGTATAAATACAAAACTTCACTTGTCTTTGAGTTTGAGGTTATACATGTTGCCAAGTTGAAACAAAATGCGAATTATACCGTATCACTGCCACTTGGTTGTGAAACACGTTTGATTTACGGAATAAAATTTAAAGAAAATGAAATTTATGTTTACCTTGTTTTGAAGTCTGGATAAGAAAGTTAAATTTTATTTATTTGTTATCAAATTAATTGTTTATAGTAATTTAAAATTTCTACCAACTCAAAAATGAATTAGATTTCAATCTACATTTTTATTCAATACTAAAAATTATCATTTATCACCAAACATACTACTAACTAGAATTTAAATTTAGTTTATTTGAATTCCATTATAAGAACCAAACGTCACCCGAGAATAGCATGCTAGACCAAGTTAACTAGGATTCTTAATTTCTCAATAAATCATACTCGATCAACATGCAGATTACTAATATGCATATATATGTACAACATAAAGTGTACATAACATGCCCTGTTTTTTCCTTTCAATTCTGTTTAACTTTACAACTCGTAAACACAGAAAATATTTAATTAAAATATAACATTGCTTTTTTTTTTTTTTTCCCTTTTTCCTCCTCTTTGCTTGCATTATTAACTTTCTCCAAAAACACGAGAAGGAAATTGTTATCTATACTATTTAATTCAAGTGATTCAAAAATTAAGTTAAATTAAAATAAATTATTATTTAAGAAAGGGTTTGACTTGCTATAGTTAAAAGAAGCAGATTTGAATTTAAAAAATAAATATTATTAGTTAAATTAAGATTGAAGACAAAGCATGCAAACATGTACAGTGGGATTAGATATAAATTAACAATGGAGGAGCATCTTCGTGCATGGTGAGCCGGCGATGAAGTGGGGTCAGCTTTGATGATCCGCGTGCTACGTTTAGTTGCATTGATGGTTCGCGTGGCTGGCCGCCGGGTCCAGTATATATGGCTTACACGGCTCCTGCCTACTGGCTCTTATTTTGTTATTTGTTTGCTCCGTGCCTTCCGTTTTATAGATAAAGGTCTTATCGTATTTTAACATTTGGACAAGATAATTTATTAAAAATATAAATTATGTATTTTTATTAAATCTAACTAGTATACTTAATGTAATAACGAGTTATTGAACACCAGCAACGCGCTGCGGGGTCTAATATATTAATTACAAAAATAAATATAAAAACAAATAAATAAAAATACTTTTCAAACAACGAAATACAACTGAACCAATATCGATAATTGAAATTGAAAAGCTGATATAGATTCAAGAAACAAGACAAATAATACGGTTAGTTGGTTTTTATCATTGATTTTTTAGATTTTACAATGCTAAAATTACAAACAATGCCTTATTCAATCGGATCTTGGTGAGTGATCGGACGGAAGTGTATTGATGGTATTTGGAGATTTAGCTGGCAATGGATATCAATTCCCAAAAGGTGTGTTGTATTAGCTGATCTCTAATTACATTTAAAAAAAAAAAAAAGCTAAGTGTATTGTTCCTAAGACTATTTCATTGGAGATAAACAAAGAATGCTAGGTGAGTGATTGGGGAAAAGTGTATTGATGGTATATAGAGATCTTGCTAATAATTTAGAATTACATTTGTTGTACGTGTTTAGGTTGTGTTGTCATTTGCAATAATTTGTGATGTTTTGATTGTTATTGGTTGTATCTTTCAGGATAGTTTCATCTTATATCTGGTTTCTTTTAGGTGGCGTTTGGTTGAAAATCGATGGAATTAGAAGTTAAATTTAGCTTGTATGGATTTTTTTTATAATTACGGTAAAGGGTTAAATTATATGTATTTTCCATCAAATTTTCTTGTTTATAGAAATTTGGCAGTTTTTCCCACTTATACACGAATTAAAATTTCAACTTGCATCCTTAACCAGTACTAAAAGTTATCTTCTACCTTTAACATCAACTATATTAATAACTAAAATTAAAATTCCAATTTATTCAAATTCCATTTCATAAATCGAACGCCACCTCATTCTTTGGAGTTTTTATAAAAAAAATTGCCATAAAAACCATTATTGGTAGATTTTTTTTTCTAATATAACAATTAAAACCGATTGAAATGTAATGATTATATGTTTTACTATTTTTTTTTCCTCTAAGCCTTTTTGAGATTATTCAAGTTTAATCTTTTTAATATTGAATTATTAAAACAAATATTAATAATGTATTCTAAATGTTGACCGCCAAAACGCTTTTTGTCCACATTTTGCAGACGTCTGCATGACGAAGGCATTACAATTACATTAATTTTTTTTGAAAACTACCTATTGTTATATTCAAATAATTAAGTTAATTTATCGTAAATCCCATTTATTCTTATGAAATAAAGTTATTAACTCATTTAAAATTCCATTTCACATGATTTATATTGCTCATTATGGAACTAAAGAACTATAGGAAGTCAAAGTTATTTGTAGCTTAAGCTCTTACTATTGTTATTGTATTTTATGGGGATCATATTAGATATTGTCATCCTACATGTCTTACTAGAAATGTGACCAATGCTCATGTTTTCTTGTTGATAAGACATCAATATACATAGTTACATACATTTAACTACCACATAAAAAGTTAAAAAGGCATTCCAAAATCGTCAATAAACACACACATAAAACGTAGAGAGGACTCCATATCGGATATTCTCATTCATTACTAGTCTTCATAGGAGCTCACAATCTTAGACCGACACACTCTCAACCTCTCTAATAAATCAAACCATTTTTTATCATGCAAAATAACTTTTGTATTAGTCTATTAGAGTTTTTCTCAAGCTAGGACTCACGTAATTGGAACTCCTGTTACAATTTCTTTAAAGAATGACGCCAGGTTTCTTCAATCAAACGAAGCTATCTCATGACAAGCAAGCCCAGCAGGCCCTACCTTAAAATATCCCCGGACAGCCAAAGTCAGATTAATCCCTATTTAGAATTGGACATGGACTGTTAAGCAACGTCATTTGTAGGAATCAAGTGCACTTGCATATCTCATTAACATCATTTTCAGTATATATGATGAAAGTAACCTGTCAAGCCGACTGAAGCCAAGCAATCATTTAACTCATTACTTTTAGTCCCGAGCCCCGAATATTTGATAGCACAAGTGTGACTTGATAAAGTGCAAGAAACAACTAGAGATGGCAAAAAAAACCCGTACCCGATGGGGAACCCGATAACCGAACCCGAGTTGACCGGGTATTACCCGAGTTGACCGGGTATCGGGGACGGGGACGGGTAATACCCGATTGTAAATCCGGGGACGGGGACGGGGATGGGATTACCCCTCGGGTACCCGTACCCGTACCCGTACCCGACCCCGTACCCGAAATAGTATATATATGAAATGCCCTTAATACCCCTAATATAATATCATACTTTCTTTATACACATGTCCTTTTTAGTCTTTTACATCTTTAAAAAAACCCTAAAAAGATCTTTCTATCCCTTATTCCCTTACCATTTTCCACCAGACACAACACAAGTCCACTGCATCTTCGAGAGAGAGAGAGAGACGAACGGACGAAGACAGTGCTGGTCGTCGCCGCTGGCCGTCGCCGCCTGGCCGTCGCCGCCTCCCCTGGTCGTCGCCTTTGTCGCTGCCGTTGCGTAGCCCTCGCCGCCTCCTCCCCTGCTCGTCGCCGCCTCCTCGCCGTCGCCACTGCTCAACCCGTATCTGTTTGTAATCCTAATACCTAACTCCTATTTCTATTATATTTGGTTTTCAAATCTGATTTGCTAGATTTGATATCTCTGTTTGGTTGTAAAGTATATATTGCTTTGAAAATCAACATGGTTGATGAACTGTGAGTTGTGACTATTACTATTAGTATATTACCCTTTTTGCTAGATTTATAGATTTACTTCTTTTACTAGATTTATTAATAAATATTGCTACTTGTTAATAAATATTGCTACTTGTTAGTTTATATTAGTATATTACCCTTTTTGCTAGATTTATAGATAATATTGCTATTAATTTTGCTACCTAGTGTTGCTGATTTTGATTACTAATCTAATTTAATGGCTTATATATTGCTGATTTTTTTGTGTGTTAGTAAATGGAGTCAGGTGCACAAAATGAACCAACACCAACATCACACGTCATCAACTTATCACTTTTTAGTTATCTTGTTTTAAACTATCGTTTTTCAATTATAAGGTGTTGCCGTGTTGTAAACTTTAAACTTTAAGACTATGTAATGTTTGGGTTTGTTTTATTGTTTGTTAGTAGTAATTTATTAATTAAAAATATAGCATGAACTTCATTTCTAAATTTATAATTTCGGGCATGAAATACCCGATTACCCGTCGGGGATCCCCGTTACCCGTCGGGGGCGGGGATGGGGAAAAAAAGGGATACCCGTCGGGGATCGGGGACGGGGATGGGGATGGGTATCGGAGATCGGGGACGGGGATGGGAAAGGTGATACCCGGTACCCCCGGCCCCGTTGCCATCTCTAGAAACAACGTAGATCTAATTAGAGATGGCAACGAGATAGGGATGACTGGAGATCTCATTTCTCATTCTTGTCTTCATCCCTGTCGGGTAATGAATTTTCGCTTCCATCCTCAGTCCCATCGGGTATCGAGGATCCCTATCAAAAATCAGGGTTTTTGACATTCTAAAAATTAACAAGTTTACACTACAAGTTATATCATATAAAAAACATATGTATATAAATAGGTTATAAAACTTCATTAAGTTCCAATAATGACCTTACACTTTTAGTGTAGTTGTTTTTTTTCAAGATATTGATTAACTAAACAAATAATTGTAAATTTGTCTTTTAAGTATAAAAAGAAACAATAATTATCCACTTATTTAAAATGTGTGTTTTATTCAATGGACATTTAATTTGGGACGAAGGGAGTATTTTAGTATATGAATATGTATTTTTGGTAACAAAGTTTCCACATCATATTTTAGTATAGAAATACGTATTCTTTGTAACAAAGTTTCAACATTGTATCCTAGCATCTTAAGTATGTCTTCATTCTAACAAAAGTTCAATACCATAGATAAAAACTTCTAACCTAAATTAGAAACTTTGGTTTATTGAACTAAAGTGATGTATATAGTACAATACCTAAATTTGATTATTGAAATATTTAGAGCTAACATGGCTCTTAAAATGTCAAAGTAAATTCAATATTTATGAATTCAAGCTTTTAATCATAATCATCTTGAACCATCTAACTTCTTCAATCTAGCAATACAGTTTTTTTTATCAAAGAAATCTAAAGGATGAAAAGAGTGCCCAAATAAAATTGTTTTGGAAGAATGAATTTTTCAGAAGAAGTTTCTCAAAATATGTATTTGAAATCACACTTGCCATTTATATAGGTTGAGATAGTTTCGTGGTTGTCTTGTATGTTTGGTCTTTCCCTATAAATTATGTGTATACGTATTGTATTGTTGTGAACATCAGAGACAAATTCAACCGTCTGTAATTTGATTGTCGGACGTCCAACAAACCAAAATTAACTTGTATACTATAATTGTTATATCCATATAAATTGATAAAATCCAATACAAAATTTAAATATAACATATATTTTAGAATATTGATAAATTTCCTTACAAATCAACAATACAAAATGTTCAACTTAAACACTATAAACAAAACAAAACAATCAAAACCATAAACATAGGGATATAAAAAATCAAATATCTAAAATTTTGGATGGTGGATTTTGACATTTCGAATTTGAATAATGGATTATATATGCAAGATATTCAAAAATCTGATTTTTTGTTTTTTAAATTTTAGTGGAATCAAATATTCAATATATAAAATACAATTACATAGATCCATATACAAATTAAAAGACTACTAACGAAACATTTCAAATATCACTACTAAAAAAATTAAATTACATATAAATAATAATGAACAGATACATAAAATAAAGTTAAAACTGATAATTACATTTTTAAATGAATAACAATAGCAATTAAATTAATCAATGATAATTTTTTTTTTAATTTACAAAAATCCAACCATATGAATTCAAAATTTGGATATCCAAAATCCTGAATATTTTAAGATCAGAATTTTGGGTTTTCAAAATAGAAATTTGGGGATTCCGAATTTTTAAAACACCCTTGCGTACACATACATGTATATATATTTAATGATCTTTTATTGTTCCTAAAAGACAACGCTATATTTGGCACAATGAACTGAAGCTTATGTAAACATGTGTGTGTGTTTCACAACGTAGCTAGAACTTGTATGTGTAAAATGACATAAAATATTAAGTAAAAATGTCAAATAAAAAATAAAGAGTGTACTTAAAGGGTAAATTTATCATTTCTTCAATAAAAAAACTCAAGTTAATCCCAAAAACTTGGAGCTTATATTTTTAAGAAGCAATTCAAAAAGGGCGTGTTTGGAAATGAGTTTTAGGAAGCTTTTAAAAGTTTAAATTTTATATTTTTGAAAGCTAAATCTCAAAAACTCCATTTGGCTGATGGACAGCCAAAGACAGATTAGCTTTAGACTCATAAACTAAAGTCGACAACGTCGAGTAGATAATGTACCCCTTTGTCGAGATTCCAATTTCATTTAACTTCTTTATAGTGAGATAGAACCACTTAGTCAATAAGATCCCGTATTCGAGAAAGTTCCACAATAGCTCTATCTCTTGGAGTGATTCGTCATTCTCAACTAGCGACCCAGAAACCACCAGAACATACTATTGACTCACAAAACATTACTTGTTGGACTTTAAAGCAAATAGTCTGGGAAAAGAACCTTTAAAGCATTCAAAGTTGAACCCCATACATCAAAACGAATTTTTGTCGATTGACCATTACTAACTTGCCAACCCACTAACCTAAAGATATTGATACCCCCTGCTGTCAATAAATTTTGCAGCAACGGATAATACCTCCCCAAACGATCGAGCTTCCCACAATGTTTCTGTTTAAATTAAATCCACTGTCTGATCTAAACAATTTCAAGATCACTTTTCTTCAAAGAGTGTCCTTTTCCGTAACAAATCTCATGTACGGTTTGCTAAGCAGTCCCTGTTTTTGGCATTAAGGCACCGAAAACCTAGGGGTGCGTTTAGTTACCGAAAATTTTCAAAATTTCCATCTCACTTTTCAACAAAAATGAAAACTTGTTTATTTAACAACAATTTCATAAATTTTCATTTCACTTTTTAAAATACCATTTTTCATATCCTCTCTCTTACTTTTCTATTACCTACCCTATTTCTTTATAATACTCTATTTCTCTCTCCTACTTTTCCATTATCTATCCTATTTTTTTATTTTATAATCACTCATCTTATTTTTCTAAAAACTAAAACTTCATCATCTAAACAAGTTTTCACTTTTCATAGAAACCCTTGTTTTTTTCTAAAAACTATAACTTGAAAACTGATATTTGGAAAATGACTTGTTTTCATTAACTAAACGCAAGCTAGGCCTCCCATATACTTTGGAGCAATGATTTTCTTCCAAGAAATCCAATTTATCTTCTCCCTTTCATCTTTACATCCCCATAACACGACAAGATTCTCATTCATTATCAAACCAAGGCCACACGAATATTCCTAGTTGAACTTTAATAAGAAATCAAATGATCAATCTGTGTTTAAACACAATCATGTTTTCAACATGCCATATTGAATATGTAATAACCAATAACCCACCAATACACCAATTCTTAAAGTTTCCTTTCCTTTGACGAAAACCGGATATGACATTCATGATTAAAAGTCCCGACGATAGAATCGATATTGGGAGAGCCCATTTCCCACCACTTGAACACTTAGGACAACGAATCATCCATCCTCTTAAATTGTACCTAACAATGACGACTCTTCGAAGTCTTAGATTACTAGAGTACCCTACACCAAAGATGCCCAAGAAACACTCTCCAACAATTATTCCAAAGCTTCATTTGAGTGAATGAGTTTTGAGTCTTGGACCACCTACACCAACAAATTAACATTTCATCCACCAAAGGGCTATTTGATTATTTCTTAATATATGTATAAAAATTCATATTCTTAAATAAAAAAAGAACTATTGAGAGGTCATGTAGAGTAAAATAACCTTGAGATACCTTTTTCCAAAGACTTCATTTTTTTTACTCACACTTAGTAAAAGTAAATAACTAAATAAAATGTGTTTGGTAACTTTATTCTGAAAAGCACCTACTTAGTTTTGGAAGGCTTTAAACACGCATATATGATAAAAACTTAGATTTCTTTTAGTTGATGAAAATTTCCAAAATTTTCATTTTACTTTTTAAAAAATAAAAACTTGTTTACTTAACAACAATTTCATAACTTTTTATTTCACTTTTCAAAATACCAAATTTTTATTCTCTCTTAGTTTTCTATCACCTCCTCTATATTTCTTTATAATACTTATTTTCTTTCTCATGCTTTTCAATCACCTATATTATTTTTTTATTTTATAATCACTCATTTTATTTTTCTTAAAACTAAAACTTTATCATCTAAACAAATTTTCATTTTTTATAATAACTCTTGTTTTTTTTAAAACTATAATTAAAAAAAATAATAGTAGATTTTATATGCACTCCCTCTTTGTCTAACAACAACACATTCTTTATTATTATTATTATTTACTATTGGTATATAATTTTATAAAGTTCCTTTTTCACTGTTATTAAATAAAATTTCACTTTATTTTAGTAAGAGGCAGTTTATATTTATAGAGCGTCAGACATGTAGTTGTAACTTAGACACATAAATAGTTTATATATTTTATTAAATTAATAGAAAATGATAATATAAAAAAGTGTAATTAGGAAAAAAGAAAGAAAGTGATAGTCCAAAAGCCCTAGAAAACGGAAAGCTGGTTTTCTAGTGTGTATATATATAATACACAAACACTGATATGGCTTGGAAAAAGTCCCTGCTTTTCTTCATTAAAAACCTCTCTGAAAGAGGCTCTGCCTCTGTTCCTACGGCCGCTGCCACCCCTTTTCACCTCTCTCTCTCACTCGCCGCCTTTCTGCACAATATTTCGGAAAGATCAACCGCATTTAACTTTTTAGCGGCCGCTTTTGCAATTACACTCCTCCTCTAATCCTACTTACATACATACATAGATATATAACATAACTTTTTTCATTTCTTGAAACAACAATCAAAACTTTCTCTTCTGAGATCTTGTTTGTTTAGCTAACACGGTAAGAACTCCTGAATTTCGTGTTTGTTTGGATCTGGAATTTTTATGTTTAAGTCTGATTTTAGATCTGACTGTTAATAGGAAATCAAAGAAAATGTTGGGTGAAAAGCAAGCGGAGGAATCAATAGTAGCATCGAATTTCACAGAGAATGAAAATGGAATGAAAGAAGGAGACGGAGAGTTAGAAGATCACTCTGTTTTCAATATGAAAAATCTTCTTTGGCATGGAGGCTCTGCTTGGGATGCTTGGTTTAGTTGTTCTTCAAATCAAGTAAAAAAGCAAACAACAATACGATCGAATAATTATAGATTCTTCATACACATATTATTAATCCGAATAATTATTTTTTATCTGTTTTTAGTGAAAAACTGAATGTACATGTGTTTATGCAGGTGGCACAAGTGTTGCTAACACTTCCATACTCGTTTTCTCAATTGGGGATGGCATCAGGGATTGTTCTTCAGATTTTCTATGGATTACTTGGCAGCTGGACTGCTTACCTTATAAGCGTGCTTTACGTTGAGTACAGGGCTAGAAAAGAGAAGGAAAATGTTAATTTCAAAAACCATGTCATTCAGGTTAGCTTCCATCTTCTTTAGCAATGAAAACAAAAACGATGACTTATTCTAATATTGATAGTTTTACTGTTGAAATTTGTAGTGGTTTGAAGTTCTTGATGGATTGCTGGGGCCTTACTGGAAAGCAATAGGACTAGCTTTCAACTGCACTTTTCTTCTCTTTGGCTCTGTCATACAACTTATAGCTTGTGCAAGGTATTGTATATTTCTTGTATTTTTGTTTTTGACTTGATATTCTTCGTATAGGAACTCCATAAATTCTTGCTCTTGATCTATTGTTTGTTTATATGTTTGTTTATGCATCGAGTGAGTATAAACACACATTATATATTGGGAATGATTATTTCCTTTCTCTGACTGACTAACGCAGACCAAATATGAACATAGGAATTTCTTGGTTTTCATGTATGAAATTCTTGGTTTTTTTTATCTTCTTTTTTTGTCCTGTTAGCTGAAATGGATCAAATATGAACCTTATCTTTATTTTTGCTAAAACGGGGAATGATTATCAGATTGGTTATTTATTTTATGAGAAATTCTTGATATTCTCTCTCCAGTCTCCATATTAGATATATACACATGTCAGAGAGACTGAGAGAGATGAAAATTGAAAAAAAAATGGAATTTAGAGATGAAGATGAGATAAATCAGAAGGTATTGGTTTTAACATAGAGTGTTGTTAAATTGACAGTAATATATACTACATAAATGATCATTTGGACAAGAGGACATGGACATACATATTTGGAGCGTGCTGTGCCACTACTGTCTTCATTCCTTCCTTCCACAACTACAGGATTTGGTCTTTTCTTGGCCTTGGCATGACCACTTACACTGCTTGGTACATGGCCATTGCTGCTTTAATTCATGGCCAGGTCAGCTGCCTCTCCAATGCCTCTCATCTACTACAACTTCTCATTGCATTATATATCAAGTCCTTTTGCTTTATTTATTAAATCCAGATGGATTTGTATAACTGTTAATTAATGCCTCGAGTACAAGTCATTTAAATAGTTGTCTATTATCGGATCCGATCTCATATGGTTTTTGATCTTTTTCAGGTTGACGGAGTTGAACACAGTGGTCCGACGAAGCTGGTGTTGTATTTCACCGGAGCTACCAATATCTTGTACACCTTCGGCGGACATGCTGTCACTGTGTAAGCCTGCCTATCCCTTGCATTTTAACACATTACACGCATCATGTCATACTTTGAAGGGGTTGTTTTTGTAAAAAAAAAAAAACTGTTATTTAAAAAGTGATGAAAAGAAAGAGTATTCTTTTTACTTCGTTAATTTGAATAAA
This sequence comes from Centrapalus pauciflorus, assembly GCA_020465985.1. Classification (NCBI taxonomy): domain Eukaryota; kingdom Viridiplantae; phylum Streptophyta; class Magnoliopsida; order Asterales; family Asteraceae; genus Centrapalus; species Centrapalus pauciflorus. The sequence continues at coordinate 1,224,870 of JAANYP010004395.1, forward strand.
TATTCTTTCAAAGGTACCTTCCACCCATCCCAACCTATTTATTTTTTTATCTTGTATCCCATAAAAAAAAAAAAAAAGAAAAAGAAAAATGCAATCTTTTACTTTGTTTAATTAAGTCTATTTTAGATTAAATAACTAATCAATTATAATGATTATAAAATGTTTGTGTTATTAATTTTGGCATTATATTATTTAAAATAAGTTATTAAAAAAGACAAAAAAATAAAATATACCCAGCAGTACTTTCTGAAATGTGAATATTTGTTAGTATTAACTAAATATTTACAGGGAAATTATGCATGCGATGTGGAAACCCCAGAAGTTCAAGTACATTTACCTACTTGCCACGCTTTATGTATTTACACTGACACTGCCGTCGTCTGCCGCCGTTTACTGGGCTTTCGGCGACGAGCTTCTTAACCACTCCAATGCTTTCTCCCTCCTTCCAAAGACCCGCTGGCGTGATGCCGCCGTCATTCTCATGCTCATTCACCAGGTCATTTTAAACTTACAAATCAATCTTTCTTTCTTTTTAAATCATTTACCAAGGCAAGATGTACAACTTTCAATTAATTCTGATGAGTGCATCAAAACCTGTAATGTAAAAATCATATCATAGATATCCACAAACTACTGAGTTGTGTTGTACGGTACAACCATGCAATGCATGTATTAACATGAATTGGAGTTTTGTTGCGCAGTTTATTACATTTGGATTCGCATGCACGCCGTTGTATTTTGTGTGGGAGAAGGTGATAGGGATGCATGACACAAAGAGCATGTGCTTACGGGCATTGGCGAGACTGCCCGTGGTCATACCCATATGGTTCCTGGCTATAATATTCCCCTTCTTTGGACCCATTAATTCTGCAGTCGGTGCCCTCTTGGTCAGCTTCACTGTCTACATCATCCCTGCTCTTGCCCATATGCTCACCTACAGAAAACCTTCTGCCCGCCAGGTATATTATAAACTATATATTAAATTAAAATATCTTACATTATTCACATGAAAAATATTGTTAGCTAGACATGTTTTAAAGCCAAAGTCAGTGGAGACATACATGTCGAATTTGGTCACTGAAAAGACTAATACCGGATAATGAAATATCAGTACAACTCATTGATGCATGCAGGATCATATCATAGGCTAGGCTACACGTTGTGTTGCATTATTTGTAATTTGGTATGTGGTAGTACAACTCATTAATGCTTTCACTTTCTGGGTAAGAAAGTAGGAAACTATATCGGGGAATATATGTATATAGTTTTAGGTTTTTTTTTCTTTAGTGGCATGGTTGGTAATTATATTGCTCTATAGAGACGTTTTAGTCATTTACATATGAAATGGTGTCTCCCTTTTTATTATGTCTTGGATTTGCAAGTTTGGTAGCAAGTCTTTTTCCATTTAGTACACATTTATTCACGTTAGACCCCGGCCAAAATCTCATCTTAGAGCCGATCGATTTCAGGATTCAAAATTTTCTTGAATTTTGTTTGGATGTCATGATTTGTCATAACTTGTAGCATTTGAATTGTTTCCAGAACGCGGCGGAGAAGCCTCCTCGTTTCCTCTCAAGCTGGACGGCCATGTACGTGATCAATGCATTCGTGGTAGTATGGGTTCTAGTGGTTGGGTTTGGATTCGGTGGATGGGCGAGCATGACCAACTTTGTACGACAAGTTGATACGTTTGGTCTCTTTGCCAAGTGCTACCAGTGCAAGCCAGCAATACCACCACCACCAAAACACTGATTCGACTCAATGAGTTAACTCCCTTCAATTCCCCCTCTCTCTCCAGAATTTTGTACTATAGATGGGGAGTATAAATTATTTTCCCCTACATGTGATGTGTCATGGCTTGTCTTGCATTTTTTATGTTTGTGTTTATGAAATTAAAAAAAATATATTAATGTAGATTAAAAATAGTGTGATGATTGAGGATGGATTCCAAACGTTGGCTAATTAAATAGATCGATGTTGATTAGTTATCTTTATTCCCCTTGTATATGATGGGCATGGGCATGGGCATCTCATTATTGGTTTGGCTTGGTCCCGAACCCAAAGTGACTTCCTTTATCTATTCTTATTTTTCTTTTCCATATTAAAAGGGCCTAACATAAAGCAAGGAATTGAAATAGAGTCCTTAAATTGGAAGTTTCAAAGCTAGTAAGTTTTCAATCTATAATATGATAAGGAGACTAGTGATTTAGCTTTGTTGATGATCTTTTCTTTTGATAAGGCATTAAGGTGGGATGCCAAACTTAACGACTTGTAATACCTTGAAAGATTGTTTGGTTTAAGCAAGGAAACAACCAACTCTACATGGTTTTCTCATATATTACCTTACCACTTTGTCTTGTCTAAAATGAGACTTAAAATAAATGGTTGGATAATAAACCATATTGGATACCTCTAGGTTGAAGGTCTTTGAAATACTTTAGTATTTTTATAATAATAGAAACATGTCAATCTTTCATATTAAGTTTTAATTTTTAGAATACTTAATAGGGTGTTCAAAATCGGATATCCAAATTTCTGGATAGTAAATTTTGCTATCCGAATCCAAAATTTCGGATATCCGTGATTTCGGATTCGGATATCGGATTATCCGAATATCCAAAAATTTATATTTTTTTAAAAGAATATATCAAATAATTAAATATCTAAAAATACAAATTCATATATCCAAATACATATTAAAGATATGTCACAAACTAAATTTATCCAGAATTATTTTTACTCAAAACGACTAAAAAAAGATTAAAAAAACTAAAATATTTTAAATATAGTTAATAAATTTATAATACCAAGATAAAACTCAAAAATATACATTTGAATAATAATACACTCAATATTATGTAAATAAGCAATCCTAAAGATATAAAAAATTTATAATAAAAATATTTTTTTTTTTGGATTTTTGGATATCGGATTATCCGAATATCCGAAAATCTTGAATTTTACTTTCCGTATCTGAAATTTCGGATATCCGATTTCTGGATATCCGAAATTTCGTATATTTTTTGATCGTATTTTCGGATTTTTATTTCGGATGCTCGGATTTGGATTTTTATGATCGCCCTGCTTAATATTACTTAGATTATTATACTTTACAAGAAAAAAATTTAGAATTCATGGGTATTTAAAGGGAGAGGAAGGTAATAAATGGGATATGGGGGCTTGATGTTATGATTGGAAGAATAGATGTTGACATTACTACTAAAGTCTAAAGGAGAGAGAGTAGAGTAGAGGAGAGGGAATGGACCCGACCCATTTACGTCAGTCACATGGGTGCCACGTGACCCTTGTTTACTTGTGTGTGTGTATAACTGTATATTCTCACACTCACAATCAACCCCATCTTCTTTAATAAAATTCAAATCAACCCTAAGCTACGCTACGCACCGCACATGATTCTCAATTCATGGACATGAGCATGAAGATGCATGACCCATATTCTCATCTTCAATCATCCCTCAAATGCTTTTACAGTTTTACTCATATGCCTAAACAATAAACATGATACGCCTCCCTTCCATTTCTTCAGTTTCAAATTTTCAGTTTTTATATCTTTAATATTATTTCTTTCTTTCTAGCACTTTATTATTTTTTAAAAAGATATGAATAGTAGCTACTTTTAAATAATACTTTTAAACTTTATATTTATAAATTAATATATTTTAATGAATATAAATTGAGATTTTAGCATTATAATAAATAAAATATAATGAAATATGTTTTACTGTTTACTTTTTTTTTTAAAAAAAAGTAATAAATCTGTTTCAGAAGTTTTTTCTAATTGAATATTAACAAATTCACTCAAATCTGGAACTAATAAATCTGTTTTATAATAAAACAAATTCATCGAAATGGCCCCATCCAGTTTGATTTAATTAAGAACAGCTTACTCACAAGCCCAATTTGTAAAACGCAAACCCAATTACCCATTCACTACCTACATGCTACAAGCAGGGCCACTCATCAAGAGAGGAGAAACCTATGACTCTACGAGTATGAGTGTTCATAAAAATCCAAATACGAGCATGCGAAATGAAAATTTTATCCGACTATCTGAAATTTCAGATATCCGGATTTTTTGATATTCGAAAATCGGAGTCACGTCGATTGGGACGTGACTCCATCCACATAGCAAATCGATTGGGACCGATGTTTGATACTTTAATTATAATCGCTAGATTTATAGAAAATGGAAATATGTATCATCCGATGATCCTGTATCAAATTTTCAATTTGCATGTTAGAAATTAGTATGTTTCAATCTGTGTTGTAAACCAATCATTGAATAGGAATTGGAAAGATTATATGTTTACATGAAAGCATTGGATATTGAGTGGAAATTAGAAATAAGTGTTTCTGTAATATTTATTTGTAGGCTTTCAATTCCTGTAGATGTGAAATGTTTATTGAATATATTTATATGGTTTATTAAGCAAAAAATAATATGTTTTTCATGTTTTTACAGGTTAGTCTATTCGTGTTATTTTTTACTAATAAAACTATCAAGTTATTTATTCTTTTCTGATTTCATAATAAAAATTCCATAAAAAAGTTCTCAAGTTTGAAGACTTTTTGGGGGGAAAACAGAAAACATGTTGGTTTTTGCTTTAAAAAAAGATTGATTATGGAAAAAACCAAAACTTTTTTGAAAATCAGAAAGAAACAATACCATGAAGACATTTTAAGAAAGAAATAACATAAAGGGATGAAACAGTAAAAAACCGAGAAAACATGTTGATTTTTTACATTAAACATATATGTATGTATCAAAGTGTTTTGACTTATTGGTTTGTCATTTATGAATTATAAATTCTACTGTGATTCTATGCTTGTTAATTCTTGTTGATGAAAAAACTTTTAGAAAGTAGTTGTCCCAAAATGATAGAAGTGATTTAAGAATCTTTAAAAGTAGGATAATAGAAGCTAACAGTCAACAACATTCCACACGAGCACAACCATTAAAAATTTTAAATTCTTTCAAAGTCGATAACAATTGATTTGAATGATTTTAGGATCATTAGGTGACCAAGAATGACCAATGACATTGAGATGACCAATGACGTTGTAGATGATCGATTCCAAAAGATGAAATATCACATAAGGTAATTGTAATAAGTAACTTGTTAACATGTTAATTGTTTTAACGAAACATTACTTTTATTAATAAGGGAATATTATACTGTTATTATATTATAATATTATTTGTGCTACTTTAAATTATTATATTTGTAATATGATCCGATCAATTTAATTGATAAAGTTGTCAGAACTAATAACGTCAACAAAATATGTGCAATTTGACACCAAAAATTGTGGGTATCCCATGGCACCACTGGGTTCAATTTTTATATCGAAAAAATCAGGTTCTTAAAAACGGAAACCCGTGCCTATAGTTTCTAGTTTAGCTTCGGTTTTTGGTTTGGTTTTTCTACATATATCCCTACTTAGTGAATGGTGATCACGTTTCAAAATTATACTTTAAAAATGAATGAATCGTTTAAAACTCAAAGTGATCCTTAAATTATACTTCAAAATACATAGAGCTCCTTGAATGTATTTTGCGGAAATATGATCTTCAAAAGGAAGATTAACCAGCAAATTAAGTTTACAGTGTTCCTTTTCTCTCTGTTGTTTTTCTTGTTCTCTCAACTATTGAACGAGAAACCTTCTTTGTATTTAGTTTTATCTAGTTCATAATTAAGTGCTCTTCTGCTGTTTTCAATATGTAAGGTGTTTCGTTGATTAATCTGTTTGTGTGAGATTTGAACCAAGTTAATAAATCTTGCATGATCTTAGAAAAAAATGCATTTGGTCTTAGGTGTGTTTGTTTACTTATTAATGGAATTATTACGAGGTCATTCAAAAGTATTAAGAAGTTAACACCTTAGTCTCTTAAGTCTAAAGAGACTAATTCTGTAATTCATGTTGCATCCACCATTTAGTAACAAGTTTTGCTTACTTAGTGTTGAAATATTTATTTATTGTACTTAGTGTTACTTTTCTTGTACATAGCAGTTGCAAGTAGTTTCTTTCTTTTTTATTTTTGTTATAACCTGTACGAACTTCCATTCATCAATGAGAAAATTGTCTTCCCAATTCTCTTCTTTCCTTTCTCACATCTGATCAAAATTAACATGGTATCAGAGCGGTTTTGATACTTCATTGATCACTTTATTTCCGATTTCGTATTTTTTCATGTTAAATCATGCCTGAAGCCTCAGTAAATCCCTGGTCAAATCCTTCAACCGATCCTTCAAATCCATTGTATCTTCATCCCTCAGATCATCCTGGCATGTTACTTGTCTCAAAACAGTTTGATGGTTCTGGATTTGGGGCTTGGAAGCGAGCCATGACGATCGCACTCTCTGCAAAGAATAAACTGTGTTTTGTTGATGGCAGTTCCAATAAGCCTACAGCAACATCTCCTCAGTTTGATCTTTGGCGACGTTGCAATGATATGATTATTTCATGGATCTTAAATACTTTGTCGAAGGACATTGGAGAAAGTGTTTTGTACACCGAAACAGCACAACAACTTTGGGTTGAACTCAATGATCGTTATGGTCAAGCAAATGGAGCAAAGCTTTATCAGTTACAGAAGAACTTGTGTGAAATTACTCAGGGTACTCATGACATTGCGACGTATTTCACTAAAATCAAGCAAAACTGGGACGAACTCAATGCGCTATCTGTCATTCCTTCTTGCACTTGTGGTACTGCTCAACATATGGTCAAACGTGAAGAAGATCAACGACTTGTACAATTTCTCATGGGGCTTAACGCTGCCTACGAAACTGTTAGAGGGAACATCTTGATGATGCAACCTTTACCTTCAATTAGCCAGGCATATGCATTGCTTATCCAAGATGAGAAACAGAGGGAAATTCATGCTACCGGTCAATTTCTTTCAGAATCCGTTTCAATGAACGTTAACAATCAGTTTCAAGGAAATCATCATGGTAAATTTGAAGGGAAGAAAGTTGTCACATGCACCAATTGCAAGAAACCTGGTCATGTGGCAAGCAAATGCTATAGACTCATTGGCTTCCCTAAGGATTTCAAATTTACCAAATCAAAGAGAATCGCGGCTCATGCCTATGGTGAAGATGGCATTGTCAATTCTGAACCTCTTAGTGTGGAAAATACAAATCCTAACCCGAAATTGACCTCAGAGCAGTGCAGTCAATTAATACAATTTTTGCAAACTACCCACCTGGGTCATGGAAACTCTTCCGGAAAACCACTCAGTTCTGCAAATTTTGCAGGTAAAATGACATGCACCTCTTACTCTTACAATACAAATTCTGCTCCTAATTCCTATGATGCAACGTGGATTATAGATTCGGGAGCGAGTGACCACATGTGTTTTGATGAAAGACTATTTACTTCTGTGCAAATTCTTTCTAAACCTTTTCATATCGGTCTTCCTAATGGTCATGTTTTGTCCGTTACTAAAACAGGCACCATTAATCTTACTTCGGGTTTATCAATATCTCACGTTCTCTTTGTTCCTCAATTCAAATTTAATCTGTTATCTATTCCTAAACTATGCCTGGAAACAAATGGTATAGTTTATTTTTCTAACAAATCATGCATGTTGCAGGCCCCTTCGATGAAGAGGCCACTGGTTCTTGGTGAATTGCTCAAAGGACTCTACATGCTGTACCCAAATCATGTCAATTCTGATTGTGAAGCTTCATGTTCTTCTTCGGTTGTTCCGTCTTCATTTTGTAATTTTCATTGTAATGCTATTAATGGACGTACCTGGCACAATAGACTTGGGCATTTACCTTTATATAAATTGAAGCATTTGGTTGGTTTTCCTGACACTAAAGCTGATGAAATTGTATGTTGTGATATTTGTCCTCGAGCTAGGCAACACCGCCTTCCATTTCCTCGTAGCCATAGAGAAACTTCTCATATCTTTGAACTTGTTCACTTGGATATATGGGGACCTTATAAAACATCCACATACAATGGTTATAAATATTTTCTCACTATCGTCGATGACTTTAGTCGATCCACCTGGACACATCTTTTAACCACTAAAAGCAATGCTTTTTTTGTCATCCAAGGCTTTATTGAGATGGTTGCAACTCAATTTCAAACCAAAGTCAAATGCATTCGTTCGGATAATGCTCTTGAACTTGGTTCAGGCACGCCCCAACAAAATGGAGTTGTCGAACGGAAGCACAAACATCTTTTAGAAACTGCCAGGGCATTACTTTTTCAATCTAAACTTCCTATGAAGTTCTGGGGTGATTGTGTCTTAACAGATACCTATCTCATCAATATATTTCCTACTAAACTTTTGTGTGGGAAAACACCTCATGAAATGCTTCTTGGAAAACCACCCTCTTATGCCCATCTTAAGAGCTTTGGTTGTTTATGTTATGCTTCTACTCCTAAGCAACGCAGGGATAAGTTTCAGTCAAGAGCCTTACCTTGTATCTTCATTGGTTATCCAATTGGTAAGAAAGCTTATAAGCTTTATAATTTACACACTCACACAATTCAATTTTCCAGGGACGTTGTTTTCTTTGAACATCTTTTTCCTTCTCTTCAACAACAAGACAATTCTTTCATTTTTCCAACTATAGATGACATTCATCAAGTATTTGATACTGTTATCTCTTCTTTTGATGATACCACTAATTCTGATTCTGATTCTATTAATGTCTCTTTGTCACCACAACCACATTCTAATTCTCCTTTAATCACCACAAATTCGCCGGATTCTTCTTCCCGAACCAATTCATCTCCTCCTCAACCTCCTGTTCGTCGTTCCTCTAGGACTCATATTGCACCCTCATACTTGAATGATTATCATTGCCACAATGTCACGTCACATTTTCCATGTTCTCATACCATTACTTCTGCATGTTATGCTACAACTTCTATCGATGTTAACACTTTGTCCTCTGCTAATCAACAACTCTTAAGCAACCTTGATAACATCCAGGAGCCTACCTGTTATCAAGAGGCAGCCCTTCACCCAGCCTGGCAACAGGCTATGCAGAAAGAGTTTGAGGCTTTAGAAGCCAATCACACATGGAAAGTTACAGATTTACCTAAAGGAAAGAAAGCTATCAAGTGCAAGTGGGTATACAAGGTTAAGTATCATGCAAACGGCACAATTGAGAGATGCAAAGCAAGATTAGTTGCTAGAGGTGATACCCAAAAGGCTGGAATTGACTACAATGAAACTTTCTCACCAGTGGTCAAAATGACTACAATTCGGAGTTTAATTGCTACTGCATCTAAGATGCAATGGGCTTTATATCAGTTGGATGTAAACAATGCCTTTCTTCATGGTGAGTTAGATGCAGACATATACATGACACCTCCTCCTGGTCTGCAACTTCCTAATTCTACCCAAGTTTTGAAGTTACAGAAGTCTCTGTATGGATTGAAGCAAGCCTCACGACAGTGGTATGCTAAGCTTTCCGTTGCTCTCAAATCCAAAGGGTATATTCGCTCACAGAATGATCATTCTCTCTTCTCTAAAACAATGGAACGCTCTGTTGTTTATGTTGCTGTTTATGTGGATGACATTCTTGTAACTGGCAATAATGAGGACGAAATGACAATTTTAAAGTCTTTCTTACACTCAACATTCCAGATTAAAGATCTTGGTATTCTTAACTATTTCTTGGGAATTGAAATTTTACATGAGGAGGCTGGTATTATAATGACTCAAAGGAAGTTTGCTCTTGATTTATTGAAAGAGTTTGATACATCTCACATTACTTCTGTCCAGTGCCCGCTTCCAGCTCATTTACAACTACCTGCAAATCAAGGACCAGTGCTCTCAGACCCACTGCAATATCGAAAGTTAGTGGGCAAGTTGAACTACTTGACTCACACTCGGCCAGACTTGGCTTTTGCCGTTCAATTTCTAAGTCAGTTCATGCAAGATCCACGAGTTCCACACTGGGAAGCAGCTTTACACACTCTTTGTTATGTTAAAGGGACTCCATCTCAAGGTTTGTTTTTTAACAAAACTTCAGATTTCACACTGGAAGCTTATTGTGATTCTGATTGGGCATCGTGTCCGAACACTAGACGCTCAGTCAGTGGTTACTTTATATCATTGGGTGGTAGTCCCATTTCTTGGAAATCAAAGAAACAGACTACTATTTCCCTAAGCTCTGCTGAAGCGGAATATCGTTCCATTCGACGTGTCACTGCAGAGCTTTCATGGCTCACACGATTGCTTCACGAGCTAACAGTTCCGTCTGTTATTCCTGTCCCTCTAAAATGTGACAGTAAAGCAGCTATCTACATTGCCAAAAATCCAGTTTTCCATGAGAGGACAAAACATATCGAGTTAGATTGCCATTTCGTTCGTGAAAAGCTTCAAGAAGGTCTCGTCGAGCTTTCTCACATTCGAACTACAGACCAGCTTGCTGACTTGTTCACTAAAAGTCTTTCTGGACGGCAACACCGTTCTTTGTTGTGCAAGTTGGGCCTTTCTCTACCTCCAACTTGAAGGGGGGTGTTGAAATATTTATTTATTGTACTTAGTGTTACTTTTCTTGTACATAGCAGTTGCAAGTAGTTTCTTTCTTTTTTATTTTTGTTATAACCTGTACGAACTTCCATTCATCAATGAGAAAATTGTCTTCCCAATTCTCTTCTTTCCTTTCTCACATCTGATCAAAATTAACACTTAGCAACAGTCTTTTCTAACGGGGAGAATGATTGAAGCATCGAAGGTTGATGTGTCTAATTAAAGCATGATAAGGGCGGCCATGAAATCTAGATCGTAATACAAAAGACGAATGTTTCCCATAAACTAATATTAAGAATAACTGGGAACTTGGTTGTGTTTGCACGAGCGCGTGCAGGACTTAAAAGTAGTGAAATCTCTTGTTGAAAATGGAAACCCCAAACCGACGATGCACAGAAATAAAGTTGTGACATGGTTTAATAGATAGTTTTTCTGAAAGATGGATGATTCATTCATAGTTTCATACAGCATACATTAAAGAACAAAACATAAAAGAAAATGTGCAAGACTGAATAGCAATAACGGATTGAAAACAAACTAACAAAGTAACAGCCAAGAGATTGTCATAGAGGCCAAATAGTGAAGTAGGTCTGAACCACAGTAAGACCAAAAAGGAGGATCGCGGCTACTAGGGCGATGAAACTCCATGGAGAATTAAAATAAGTACGCCTCAAACGTGCAATATTTCTCGGCCAGTAGCCATTGTAATAGTCATCCAGTTGTTTCCATTGCTCAGTGTAAATAAAGTCTTGAACCGTAACCTCTTTGCATAAGCTGTTGATCATATTTGAAGCTTGTTCGCTAGAACCCAAATTGTTTACAACTACTTTTGATTCTATTGCCTTGAGAATGTCCTCTTTAGTATCTAGTATTCTCTCCATGGCAAAAGCGTATGACGTTACGTAGTTAGGGATGGCAGGAGAGCATTGCTCGTATGCAATCAGGTTGCGCAGAACTGACTCTGTGTAATCTTCAATTTGCAACATAGGCATTCTGAAAGTAGGCTTGCCCCATGACCAGCAAAAATTTGATGGCCAAGATGTTTTAAAATCCATGGATAGTATCCACTTTGCATCTTTGTTAGGCCTAAATTTCACCCCTGCTAATGCGAGTTCTGTAACCGAGTAAGAAGTTGTGTCTTTAAAATCTTTGGTAGTAATACTTTTGGGTTTTGTTTTTGAGCCTGCTGATGGCATACCCTGGTAACATTTCTGCAAAAGGCCAAGAATATGATCATGATTCGAATCAGCTTCATCAATACAGGGCAGTTTCTCCTTTCAGAAGGGGTTCATATCTTTTAGAAAGGAGATGAGGAGATTATGAAGATTTGCACTGGGTTCAAGTTTCTTAACGGTGCAGTCAAAGATGTCTTGAAGAACAAAGAAAGGGATCTGATTTTCTAAAAGAAGCAAGTCATGCTTAAGATAAAGTGTGAGCAAGTTGTTGTCGAAAAACGAATAGCTCTCAAGACTTGGAGACTGCCAAATAAGTTGTATTATGAAACAAGCATCGATGAGCATCATTTTGGCGAATTCATGGTCATCGTAAGTCTTCATTTTCCCTTCATAACATGCCTTGATTTGGTCTATATTAGCCAATACCTTGTTGATACATGCTTTTATGGTTTGCTCCGATGAGGGGGATTCTAAACGACGAAATAGTTGACGCACATAAATCAGTTTCTGGGCTTCTGCTCCTTTCAGAAGTTGGGCATCTTTGTGAAATGGTCCGATGGAAACGAGACGAGGGGTGTAGGACATGTGGCTGACATTGCGAAGGGTTTTCGGAACCCTGTAAATGGAAGGTGAAAAATGATGGTTCTTCGGTCTTTGTTCATGATCCTGTTGAACAAGGATTTGGATGGTGTGGTAGATGGAGTCTGCAGCATCCGAGTCTGCCATTCAAAACGATACCTTTCCTTTCTGCCTGTAGTAGAAAAAGGGTATATATATATATACAGGGTTGAGTTCAATGGAAAACCTATATGCATCGGAAAACTCAATTGAATCAGGTGATAAATCACGCAGAGAGTCGATGCATCACGAGAGAATTGTGATGCATTTGTGGTGGTGCATGAAGGTTTTCCAATGTTTTCCGATGCATGTTGGTTTTGCATTTAACTTGTGTGTTAGTATATTAGTTTTCTTGATCATCCATGCATCTTTCTCCTTTTAATAAGAAAGCTGAAAACAATTAAACTACCAACCAAACCCATTCAAGAAATTACTAAAAAAAGACCATAAGACTTTGCAAATTCCACGTTACTTTAAAAAAATGACAATTGACTTTGGAAGTTGATAGTTGATAGCCTCTAGAACTAAAAAAACAATGATGAAAAATGAAAGTCTCCGGTGATACGATATGAAGTTACCTACAATCATCGATTCATCGACCGTGATGACTAAATGTGACCAACTTTCAGATATATTGAATCTATGTTACAGAATTATCGAATCGGTTTACCCTGAGATTTTTATTTAATCTTGTTGATATTTATAGAGACATAGAATAAATCTATTTATGGTTGCCTATTTTTAACAAGATTGAATCGTGTTTTCGGCTACAATAAAATAGTGATGTTTTATCCCAGTTAATGAAAAGATGAACTACATGCATTTGGTAATTACATGCTCCAATCCAATCAAATATATTTAAGTATTGGATTATTTTTAATCTCTAGAACGTAGAAGGATGCAACTCAAAAATCTTTAAAGAGTGTGGATAAGAGAGATATTTGTGTATTTAAATTTAAAAAGTTTGTTACATAATAATTTTTTTTTTCTGTGGAAGCCTGTGATGATACGTTCTATGTTTATTTTTTTTGGACGGGTTGTCAGGATTTTTAAGACCACTTTCCTAACAAAATGCATGATTTTTCAATCTATTTTGATAATAATTCTTCGTATAATTAAAAAGGTAATCTTTATAGTGTTTCTACGTGAACAAATGACTGACCATATAGAAACTCAGTTGACTTATAACAATGTTGAAGAACATGGCTATTGCACGATTTCTGGGATGAAAATTTTCTAATAAAATAATTACTAATATTTCTTGGATATGATCTAGTAAATAACAACCTATGTATAATATTAGTTTTAAATTCTTACGTTTTTCAGCTACAATTACCATAAAACATCATCGTATTCGGAATCGTTTTGCAATTTATATAGATGCATGTCTTTCTCAATTAAAATTATGTCTGGGATAAAAAAGCCAAATATTCAATTTGTTTTATCGTTTACCTTGTCAAACACATTTTTTTTTATTGAATGCAAAAGATGTTGACAAGATACCAAGCAAGTATATAATAACGTGTTGGACCAAAGAAGTGACATTTTTAAATAGATTGCATAATCATAATAGGCTTACGCAATAAATTTTGAATGAATCATAATTTATTTATAACTTGTTAGAAATTTAGGATTGCGAAAGCCAAAAATAATGAATTATAATATATGTGTTTAAATTCCATGAGAATTTATATAATCATGCAATATTAGTCCCACTGTAAACAATTAAATCAAACACAAACGTAATAATGCACTAATCAAATAAAAATAGTACAACATGTATCAAGTATTATACGTGCCAAAGTGAAATATGTTTACATTGCTATTACATCATCAAAATGATTAAAGTTGCTACCCAGATCCCAAACCGATTATTTAATTGAGCTACTATAGCTTGATAGTTGAGAGTGAGCTAAATTCATTGTCTTGCAATGAATGGACCGATCTAAGCAGAAGGTTTGGTAGTTGGTATTTTGTTTTCTTTTACCTGTAAAAATGTTAAGAGCAACGGAGTAAGCTAATGCTTAATGGGTTAATAAGATTGATGTTGCTTCTGAATATACCTTTGACAGACTGCTAATAATGTTGTTTGCACTATTGAGACATGGCTCGTAGGAATAGAAAATGATATCATTGATACTATAATCCTTTGCATTCTATTTATTTATCTTAATAATTAACTTGCTCAAATAATACCACCAAAGGAATATAAATTACTCCTTTTGCTTGATTCAACAATCAACTTTCATTAGTTGTCTTAAAATACATAAATAAGGTTAAATTACAAATTTAAAGCCTAATTAAAAGTCCAGGTGTCTGTCTATTACGGTCATATCATTTTCAAATTTGAAAGTGTTTTAGGACCCGTTTATTTAACCTATTTTTTACGTAAATTTTCATCGAAAACAAGGGTTTTTGAAAAACGCATTCAGATGCATTGTTTTTCTATGTTTTTAATTTTTAGCTTTCAAATTTACAAGTAAACTTGAAAACACATTTTGAGGTTTTCACTTTTTATTTTCAATCTAATCACTCAAATTTATGTTACAAATGAGAGTGAAAACTGAAACCGCAAAAATTATTTATAACACGTCTAAACACATTCACATCTCTAAAATGTGTTTTCTTAAAAATAATCATGTTTTCAGTTTTATTAAAATCTACAAACCGAAAATTCGAATAGTTTTCCATTCCAAGTTGCTTTTTAATGTAAATTAACTTTATAATTATTAAACCACAACTTATGAACTAAAACAGGGTTTATGTTAAGAAATAATTATTTTTTACACTTTTATCGATTTTGGTCATTCAATATTATTTTTTTACCATTTTAGTCATCAAGGTTTTTTTTTATTCAAACCGTAAAATTCATTACCAATAACTGGTTTATGTTAAAAAGGTGCATAAAATTTTAGTTTAAGATTTATGTTAAAAAATAATAATGTATTAAGCATTTTGTTAGTTTGGGCTTTTATTTATTTTTTTCATACTAAACTCCTCAAAAAATCTACATGTTTAAACATTGTTATATCAGGTTTTCATGAGTTAATTTTAAATTTTTATTTTATTTTTCAATGGAATAAAAGTGCCGTAGAGACCAACCTTATAAAATGATGCAAATATGACATTTTTTTCATCATAAACTTTAAACCTAAGTGTCAATCATTTTCTGAACCTCCACCAATAGCTTAGCGAATGAATTCATAGTTTCAATTAGAAAAAGTTACATGAGAAATAATATAATAAAAAAAATTAATATTGTTAGACCAAACCGATAAAGCTGAAAGAATATGTGGTTTTTTAATATTAACCTATTGCTTAAGGGACCAAAATTAAACTAATTTTAAAACTCAAAATTAAGATTAAAAAAAAATAGACCAATGAAATCATAATAATGTTTCAAAGTGAGAAACTATTGGTATAGTATTTCATAATGAAGGATAGAAACCTGAAATTTGCAAGGAGACCAACTGTTTACTCTAAAAAATTTAGTAGACTTGTATGAGATCAAGTGAGAGAGAGCTCATAAATGGAAAGTTTAGTGATAAAATATTCATGGTAGCTATATGCCTATATACCTTCGCTATGATAATTTCATGTCTGCCAAACTGTTCGAGGCAAAGCTCACAATGAAATAAAATGCATAGAAAGCCATTTGAAATGAATGTAGCAATGAGAAGAAATATATGTTACAAACAGGAGTTCATTGCAACATGAACATTAACCCTTTCCAGTCACTACAAACGCGAGTTTCTTTCAACCTTTTCTTTAATAAATAGGCAAAGGATTCGAACCACCTACTAGGGCAAAGGGATTCTTGAAAAAGATAAATCCAATTGCACCACTCGAATGATGTAAAACTGCAGACATGTTTTTAATACCGACCAAGAAAAACTCTGCTACAAATGAGGTAACATGAAGTTACCGGTTCCAAGGAGGAAGAAGTCAGCCAAAAGATCATTGATCGTAGTGGTAGGAATGTCCGTTCTCACTGCCCTGACTAATTTCGTTACCATCAACATAACTTGGATTATTGCCAATGCTATGCCCTGAGCTAGCACTGCTACTTGTGTCAAGAGTAGAGTCTGAAGCATTGATGTTCTGGGTTTTTGTTGACTCCGATCTCACGCTATACACAGAAGAAGCAGGAACTTTCGTGATCATTGCACGCATATTACCAGGCATGCTTCGCCTTATATCCTATATGAACAAAAAATCCATGAACCGAAAGAAAGTCATGGGCTACACAAGATTCCTTTATTTTGTTTTTTTATTAGAGGAAATATATATTTGAAAAGATGCTAAATCTCTTCTATAATTTATGCATCAAGTCAATATATGAACATGACAAGATAGATAACATTGAATATGACATATGAAACAAGATAATAGACACATACCAAATGTCTCATTGCCATGTCAAATGATTTCTTTGAAAGTGTTCTTCCGAAGCCCGAATTGTCTTGGGACACCGACAGCTTCCCAGATGTATTATTCTGATCATGATCTTGCCTAGGTGGAGCCAGCTTTCTCATGTTTACAACCCTTTCAACCATTTTTGTGCCCATCAAAACTGGGTTTACATCATCGTTTACGTTAGTAAACCCACGACTCCTCGTTAGCCCAGATTTGATGATGTTATTAGCACTACCATTTGAAACCTGTCTTCTGGAAGGAGTGGAGGAGCTCCTTTTTGGTATTGCTTTTGAATTGGTTTCAGTCACAGGCAATTTAACAGCAGTTGGAAGCCTTCCTCTTGATGCTGAAGCAGGCCTGTCAGGTGAAGATTTCTTTGTATTTGGAGGAGCTTCAGTTGCAAATCCAGGCGCCTCTGGTAGATTCTTTGATGGTCTGGATTTAACTGATGGGGAACTACCACGTAACGATGTTGAATTTTTTAAACTAGGAGCACGTCCTTTTATTACGGAGGAAGACCTACCTCCATTCACAGATGTGACAAGTAAACCAGATGGATTGGATGGTCGCTGAGTTGGAGTTGAAGATCTTGAAGTTGATTTGGAAGCAGCAATTATGGAGGGTCGGGGCGTTGACGTCGAAGACCTTGATGTAGGCTTTGAAGGAGCAGCAAGTATGGAGGGTCGAGGTGTTGGGGTAGAAGACCGAGCAGATCTTGTAGGAGCCACTGGCTTCATGGCAGCAACTGTCGGTCGTGATGTCGGAGTGGAAGATCTTGATGGTTTTGTTGTTGATGTTAGAGTAGGTCGTGGTGTTGGTGTTGCGGATCTAGACACTGTTGATGGACCCTTTCTTACCGGTGATGATCGTCTAATGGAACCACTGGAAGATTTTATGCCATTGGAGGATGCTTGAAGTTTGGGTGCTATGTTAGTTGTTGAAGTACCATCTGTAGGGCAGTTTTCTAGCTACAATGCCATATAGGAAATACAAAAATTGATTATGACATTGCAAATAAAAACATGATATAAACTCAAAAAAAAAATTATATCCGGAGGTGAGAGTGGGTAATGCAAATGCAAGTCATTAGCTGAAAATATGAAAGAGCTTCGAACTGAAGTTAGTAGTGCACTTACTCCGGAATCCAGAGAAGTAGATTGGCCATTATTAGACAGACTGTGACTAGTAGGAGCTTTCTGTTCTTTCATTTCGTTTGCAGGTATTGAGTTATGAGGCGGTGAAAGAAGCCTGAGATCACAAAGTACAAAAAATAAACATTGACTAAGAATAGAGACATAAGGTAGACTAGATTTATGTAACTGTTTGACTAGGTCAAATGTCTAAAGTAACATCCTTCAACAAGGACAAACTACAAGGCATCTTGTGAGTAATAATCAATAACATCAGTAGTTTTTAATGATCACACCGTTACTAATACAATAGTTCTGATATTTAGTTTGCACTTTGCATGTGAAATATAAAATCCTTCTCAAATCTCAATCTTCTTTAGGATGCCACTTTATTTACAGTTTCTTATTTGCATGACATACATTTGATAAAAACAAAAGGTGTCCACATTTTATAAAAAATCATAAAGTGCTTTTTGTGTCTTGTTAAAAAAAAGTACAGAAAATCTGCTAGGTTCTCATATTCAGAGCAAATAGTCATTAAAAATCCTAGAGCAACAATTGGCAAATCCAGAGTGCTATCATGCTTGAAAGTTGAACTTCCCCTGGATTTGGTCATTTCAGCTCCAGTAACTCGCAAGGTTTAACAAAGTAGCTAAAAGTATAAATACCAATGGTAATCTGTGGCGTCGTTCTCGGAATTCAATAAATTATCAGCAACAGGATCCTGACCATGTATCATTGATTTTGTTTCGGGCAACAATCTGTACTCAGATCCACCAGAGTCTGCACCAAACCGTATATTTGTCATTATTAAACTGTGAATGAAAGTTCAGCAGAAAAGCCATCATGGAACCAGAAGACATTAAATATACCACTATACATTATAAGTTTTTTGCATACCCAATATATGCATGTGACTTGTATGATACAACATACAGTGCAATCCAATAGAATTGGTAATCAGAAAAGAGGATTATGTAGGGACAACAGACCCAGAGTTGCTTAGGATTCTCAGATAACGGTCAAGATGGTGATCGCTGGGTGCTGGCATGAGTCATGCTTTATAAGCTGTATCCTTGTTACTAGTACCATTTAATGGTCCCCGTCTTGATGGTACAACAACAAACAAAGCTTTACAATAAACTTGGATATAACTCCACTTATTACTTCTCATTGGTACACGAGTTCAAAAGCTATACACTTTAACTTTAGATGTCAATGAGTTGTATCTTAGCATAGACTTCATAAAGCTTTTTATTACTGCGTTAAATATTTAAAGTTATAGCACTATAACATAAATAGATTAATGTTGCAATTCACTTTCACAAAAAAATCCTTGTGATGTTAATCGGTATGTTAAAATGGTATGGATTCTTGAATCTTGATTAAGAAAAGACAATTATAATATAATATGTTGTACTAATACAATAAAACATCCTCCACACAAACAAAGGTTCTCCTTTCATTTTTGAAATTTTGAATTTTAGTAATTTTCAAATTCAAATGTAACACGGATTAACTCAGTATTCAATCTCAGAGCCTGAATCGCACAGATTCTTTTGCAGCACTCTGGATGAATTCTTCACCACCACTAAATGTGCAGAATATTACCTTTTCCTATGGGAAGTCTTCTCCTGGAAAATACTATAACTGCATGTAGAGTTCATGGTATCCATATCCATATGGATCAGGGCCCTCAGTATGGGTAGATCCATACCAGATTATATTGTTCAAAACCCAACAAGATAATATGTCGGAAGTAGGGATACATTACTACCAAACGTGCTCCAAAAAAGGTTCACCTTTGATTTTGAATATGTAAGTCTATATTTTTCAAATTTTAAAATTAAAATAGAATCTTTTTCCAGTCTCTTATTTTGTGTGTTGCTAATTGTGTGTATGTCAATTTTCTCTGCACCTAGAAATAATGCGTCCATTATTAGGTTAGGCAATAATTTATGTTTTACAAGTCAAGTGTGGATGTCTGGACGATTTTGGGACACGGTAGTAAAAATTTTGTTCTTTCGAATCTAATTGGTGCATTTTTCTCAGGAATCAAGTTGGGATGTGTCGGAGGGCAATACAAATCAGAAAAGGATCGGATTGAAATTAAATGTGATGCTCCTGTAGCGAAAAGTGATTGAAGCCAAATTCAAATTTGCAGAAATCAGAGCAGAAGCAACCATAAGTAAATAAAAGTAAAATGAATTACCTAATGGTGCTGGAAAATCATTCGATTCCTGAAGAAAATCCAGATTGAGATTGGGTCCAGTGAAATCGACTAACAACGAGAGATCATCACATTTCTCCTTCTCCTTAGTGTCTCCGGAGCTCATCTCCTGTTGTCTAAACTCAATAGACGCCTGCAAATTTTCAGCAAAAAAGAAATCCAGTGTAAAGCACAAATACAGCATACTAACATGGATCTAAATGGGATATGAGTAACTCAAGTAGACAAATATTCATATTGGATAGCACATTCCTTCCTATCTGAATAACAATAATAATAAAAACAGCTGAAGATTAGATTAGAAGCACTCACATTCATTATATTTGTGAAGCAACGTACAGAAGAAGAAGAAGAAGCAGGGAATCTGAGTGGAGATTGTTGGATTTGGTAAAGATGTTGGATTTTTGTCAAGTAATGACAGATTGAGGGAGGAGCGGTGGGAAGAACACGCGATGTTCGTGAATGAGAGAGAGAGAGAGAGAGAGGGGTGATTTGTTTTCTTGAGTTTGGATTTGGATTCGGATTCGGATTCCTTCTACACACACACACACACAGTTGTCCGTTGTCTCTCTCACACACACACAGAGAGGATGGTAATGGTATGTGCTGTGGACTGTGGGTTTTATTATATAGTCCAGTCCCTCCACATGAAAAGAGGGATGATGAGAGAGGGGGAAGGGAAGACAGACAACCCACCCCAGAATTTGAATTCAATTTATGTATGCTCACTCTTTTTATTTTATTTTCTTTTAACTGATTAATTTGTTATTTTAATTAATTAATTTACACTTAAACATCAATAGGGTGGGAAGATACACAATTTAAACATCAATATGTCAATTCTCAACTACTTTGAATTTTCTAACTTTATTGCGCCTTATTTCAATTATATTGTAAAGAGAATAGTACATACCAAAAAAAAAAAGGTTAATAATTTTTCTTATTTTTCAAATGAGTGTCCAATAAAAACTTACCTTGCATTTTCCTATCTATTTTAACAATGTTAACGGCAAAAAAAAAATACTTAACTCCTCTTAAATCATAAAAATAAAACATTTGAAAAATTAAGATTGTTTCGTAAATAATAAAATAAACTAGTTTAATACTCGTGTATTGCTTGGAACATAATGATTTAAGAAAATATATTATTCATAGACTACATGAAACATGTAATTACAATAATTTTTTAAACTGAATAACATTATACATACAATTAACGTATATGTAATTATCATAACAAACAATTTAAAAAAAAATGGTGTTAATAGGACACCATATTTGTCAGTCATGTCAATGAAAAAATGGTTTGGTGGACATTTTCATGGTTACCCAAATAAAAAAACACTTATATATAATATAATAAAAATTTGTAGAAATCATTAAATCTTCTATTAATAATCTAATATTGTTCAAACTTTGAAATATAAATAAAAGTTTGTGATAAAGAACTAGATATTATATTAACATTTTTATATATCTTTCTAGTTGAGCCACTTATCTAATTATATATGACAAGATAATATATATGCACATCAATTTAGTAAGTTGTTTCAGTTTAAAAAAGATTATTTAGTTGTTGAATAAAGTTGTTATAATGTAAAATAACTTCACTAAAACCATAGATATGTAATATGGAACAATTATTATCAATTTTTGGTAGAGGTCCCTTAAGTATATAATATAATAATATATCATTAATGAATTTGTCATAAGACTCAATAGCTGTGATATGTTTATAGATCATGTGTTGTGCAATATTCAAATATTTTTTGAACGACTGGTGTGGTGGTTATCGTCTAGGCCCAACTGCCGACAGATCCTGGTTCGATCCCCACCACAATCACCTAGTTTGATTAAATCTCCAGAGTTAGATTAGTTCACCTGAAGAAAAAAAAACCCAAAATCCGCCTCAAGTGAAGATCGTACCCGGGTAACTACCCTTCCCAAGGCCCCTATGAAATCATAATAAAAATACATAGAAATCATTAAATCTTCTATTAATAATCAATATTGTTTTAACTTTGAAATATAAATAAAAGTTTGTGATAAAGAACTAGATATTATGGTTACATTTTTATATGTCTTTCTATTGAGCCACTTATCTAATTATATATGACAAAATAATATATTCATATCAATTTAGTAAGTTGGTTCAGTTCAAATAAGATTATTTAGTTGTTGAATAAAATTGTCATTTGTTAATTTAGGGGTGGCAATTTGGCCCGTCGGGTCAAATGGGTTGATAACCAAAAGTTATAAAATTTACATAATTTTGAAATTTTTTCCTAAAAACAATTTTTTTAATATATACACCGTTTTATAAAATTTCATTTTAAAAAAAATTATGTTTAAGATTAGTTTTTTAGTACGGGTCAATTTTATCGTCCCGTCCATTTGACTCGTTAGGTCATAATTGTCACCCCTAGTTTTTATAATGTAATAACTTCACTAAAACCATATACATGTAATATGGAACAATTATTATCAATTTTTGGTAGAGGTCTCTTAAGTATATAAAAAATCATCAATAAATTTTCACAAGACTGAATAACGGTAATATGTTTATAGATTATGTGTCCAATATGGCAATATTCAAATGTATATATTGATTAATTAATAAAGTTAATTATAACATTAATATAATTTTTATTTTATATTAAATAGATTATCATAAAGATTGCATGATAAGATACATTACACGGACACAAAATTGACTATTATTCATTGTGTATATAAAAACAATGATTTTTATATTATTATAAAATCATATAAATAAAATATTTATAAATATATATATGTTATAAAAGTGTATGATAAATTTTAGAATAAATAATGACAACTTTGAAATTAAGGATGACAATCGAATCGGATTTCGGGTTATTGTATTCTTGCTAACATGTTTTGTAATAAAAATTTGTCAACCGAGGCCGACAATTTTGATCTAACGGGCAGAACGATCCAAATGACTCAGAGTAAACAAGTAATGTGGAACATAATTATTTTAATAAATTAAATTTTAAACAATGATGTATTAAACAAATTTTATATTTTGAAAAAAAATTCAAATGTATGTTTAAAAAAAAATTGCCATCGATCCGTTTGTTTGAATTGGCCAGAATTATCACCCCTAATGTCAAACATTTTATCTTCGTGTCGAGTTTGAGTGGTGTCAACTTTTTAAGTGTTTAGTTCGTGTCGACCCATTTATTTTTTTAATTCATGTTTTTCAATTTTGACTTTTGTTTATGAAATTGATATTTGGTTTTCGATTTCAGTTTACAATTTTCAAGGTAGATATTCGGATTTTGGTTCAATTTAAAGTTTGAAAAACAATAGATTTAAGTGACAAAATCTAAACGTTTGGCCTAACTTAAATCAATAAATATTTGTTGTTTTAATACATTCATAAAATTCAACTTTTTAGTTTTTTACTTAACAAATTATGGGTCAATCACATTAATTCCGGGTAATATGGGTGATCTTAACCCGACCTTGATCCATTTTCAAGCCACTTTAGGTTAAAGTCAAGTTTGCATCGATTTTTTCTTAATAGTTACTATTTTAATATAATACTAAGGGGCTATTTGATTGTTTTTGTTATTAAGTTCTGTCTGGATTAAGTTGTATGTCTGGATTAAGTTGACTGATTAGAAAAATACGATTGTTGTTTTTTTATGTACTGAATAAACTGTCTGAATAAATAATAATTACTCATTTACCCTTTAATGTTGATCAACAGATTGTTATAACACAAGACAAATTATGCAGAAAACAAATATAAAAATTAAAAATTAAGCATTAAAAATGTCAGTTATAACAAAAAGCAAATTAAACATAAAAATATTTATTGGCAGTTAAACATAAAATAAACATTTATATTTACATTAATTTTGACATAAATTAAACATTAAGAATAAAAAATAAATATAACTATTAATAAATAACAATGTAAATAAGACAAAAGGGATGTAAATAATTAACTGTACATTATAAATAAATAAAAAATAATAAAAACAAGCATCCAATGAGAGTTGAGCATGAAAGGTTCAAGAAGGGGTAATTTTGGAATGCATGTATGTGAATGGGAAGGACACCCATGCTCTTGACTTATTTGAAGAGCTGACCGAGTTTTTATCAATCAGCATTAAGTCATTAACAAACAAAAGAATATGACTAAAGTAATAAGTCATTTAACGCATTAAATTCAATTAAGTCATAAACAAACACACCCTAAGTTTTAAATTGATCCATCACAATCATCCGGGAATATATTTTTATTAAATTTACCAATACTTATCTTCATATAGTCAAATTATATTACTAGCTTTATTTTTAAGGGTTTAAAATTCCATAACTACGAAACACAACTAATGATCTTGAAACTTTAAGGAAAAGTTAAAAACCACTTTAGGAACGTTTTTTTTATTGATTTGCTTAAAATTCTGACGTCAACATTAGAAATGGAAAAAATCGTCAAATAGCTACGTAGTTTTGAGTTTGTACATATTTATGTAGTATACTTTTTTTGTGCACATTTAGTTGTCAAACTTTTAAAAATGTTTCAATTAGGTAGTTGGGTGACCTAGTAACCGGCACCAACAAGTTATCATGCTTACGTGGACGATTTTTTCAAAAAAAAAAGACATCAAATAGCTATGTAGTTTTAAATTTGTACACATTTATGTTGTGTATTTTTCTTTTGTGCACATTTACTAGTAAAAACTTTTAAAGATGTTTCAATTAAGTAGTTGGGTTATCTGAAAATCGATAACGACCAGTTATTATGCTTATGTGGACATTTTATAATTTGGAATTAGAAAACCTAAGATGGTTTATTTTTTTTCTCTAAAACTATAAAAAAAATTCATAAACAAAACATGTATCAAATTGATAAGATATGTTTTCATTTTATAACAATATATTAGAGTATTCAACTCCTAAACGTGATATCTATCAAGTGGAAATGATATGTTTAATTTGAATTTGATGCCTACCGTGTTTAGGAATCATTTATAGAAGAAAAAAAACATCAAATTTTTTTAAGTCTATGTCATAAAACATGTCCATATAAGCGTGGCAACCGGTTGTTATGGATTTTCAAGTAACCCAGACTACCTAACTGAAACATTTTTAAAAGTTTGACTACTAAATGTGCACAAAATAAATATACACAACATAAATGTGTAAAAACTTAAAAGTACATAGCTATTTGATGTCATTTTTTTGTTTAATAAAGTGTCCATGTAAGCATGGTGACCGGTTGGTGTCGGTATTCAAGTCACCCAACTATCTAATTGAAACATTTTCAAAAGTTTGACTAGAAAATGTGCACAAAAAAGTACACTACATAAATGTGACCAAGCTCAAAAGTTTGTAGCTATTTGATGCCATTTTCCCAATTAGAAATCACCATTTTTGATCATTCAAGTTTTATCAATGGAGGTTTGAGGAAGAAGATGAGTTTTCAAAAAAGTTTAGAAACACAAAACCAAGTAGGAAATTCATAACTAACATATAAGAGAGCATAAGAATGTAGAAATGTGAGAGTAGCGAGCAAGTTAGTGATTTAAAATAACACAAGTCTTACCCGTTTAACTAGTTTCTAGGTTTTTAATCAGTAGTTTGCAATCCATTGGTCAAAGAGGTAAACGGGACAATAGGGTGGGGCTACCCCCTATAGGTAGGCCCTCATATCTCTCTCTCTCTCTCTCTCTCTCTCTCTCTCTCTCTCTCTCTCTCTCTCTCTCTCTCTCTCGGAACTTGCTCGACAAGTTACGTCGGGTGCGACATTGGTACCCAAAAATGTTAATTTTTGATATTGTAGTCAAACGACTCGGTTTTCTGCGTGGATTAACATTTCGATTCTTAAAACGATCAATTCTTATTTTCATACCAGTCATTACATTGAATCTTGATTTATTATATAATCGATAATTCACTAAGTCGAATTTACAATTTTAGGTGTTACAATCTCCTTCTCATTAGACTGATCTTGTCCTCGAGATCACTGGACTTGAAACAAGTTTAGGTATTTCGTCAATATTACCGTTTTTAATTCCCAATTGAGGTTCGGTCACCTGATATCATACATAAATCATGATAAATTAAATGTTTCATGATAAATTAAAGATGATATAAAAGTAGAAATATAATTTTTCGGTTATTTATTAAAGTTGAAATGAAAGTGAAATATTGATATTAATAATAGAAAGAAAAAAGAGAAAATTGATGATGAGAATGACATAATTTGGAAATACGTTTTAAGGTGGTCAAAGAATTAAAAGCTGGGTCAGAGCTTAACTAACATGGGGTGTTTGCATTTACTGCCAAAAAAGAAATTTAAATCCGACGGCTAACAATTCATCAAAACTACCTGTAGCTGTATCCATCAAAGTCATGAGTTAGGTCCCACACAGCCCTTATTACTTTTGAAATCAGATGTGGGTCCAGAGATGTATCCTCCCTTTATCATGAAGACGCACGGACGCAAATTTCGAGATTGTGTATCTATTTATTTTCATCGCTTTTTATTTGTTAAGTGCTTAACGATAATAAATGAAAAAGTCTAAAAAGACACCCCATTATACTAAATAGATACCTCTATTAATAGCTTCTTTCTTTTTTTGACTAACTTTTCCTAACATGAACATCTATGAATGTGCAGACCCTAGCTTTAAATGTTAATGGAACGTTAACTAAATGCTCATAACTGTGTTACAAATTTATCTTTATTTATCAATATAATAATAATAATAATAATATTTATACTTTTTCTGCTAAACGCAATTGCCCAAACAGATTCGATGGTACATGGAGTAGATGTAATAAATGTTGCTTCTAGATTTGCATATGTATCGATTTTGGGTCACCTACGTACGAGTTTTGTATGGAGAGAGGGTTAGGAGGACAAGGTGATCGATCAATCCTCTTTCACATTTGCTTTTCTTGATTGTGGCCAACTTTGCAAATTATGATCAATGATGATCGAGGTAAGTGAAAAAAATAGTCATCGGGCTATATCTAACAAAAGTAACTTCAATGGTTGCATCATTGAAGTGTCTGTATGGGATACAATTAGGGCTGCAAATGAATCAAACGAACATAAACAATGATATGTTTATATTTGTTTGTTTAACTTTATTCGAACATAAATGAAACTAGATTTTTTATTTGTATTCATTCGTCAAGGAGTTAGTCATGTTTGTGTTCATTTATGTCCGTTCGTTTAACAGATAATTGAACATAAACGAAGGATCATTAATGAACAATTAAAGAAACACAACTGAACATGATGAACATAAATGAACGAACATGTTGACTAAAAACAAACTCCATAATACAAGGTTCATAATTTTCAAATTACGTTAACATATTCATAAGTATTATAAATGATTTTAAACAATAGTAAATTAGTGTATTAGAAAACAATAAGGGGCTGTTTGGTAGAGAGACTTGAAGGAGAATTGTGATTTCTCTTGTTTGAGAGAAATGCTTTCAATTTTTGGGCGGAGAATTAAATTCTCTGGAAATTGTTTGAAGATAAAATATGGAGAAATGCAATTCTCTCCATTTGGTAGAGAAATTGTGAGAATTGACTGTCTTGTGTCTCTATTCCACCTGAGCCACCATTTCTCCTCTTTATTTCTCTGTTGATACCAAACATGATACACAATTTCAATTCTCCACACAATTCCATTTTACCCCAATTCCATTTCTCCCCATTTCCATTTCTATATCTCCTCATTTTTTTTTATTGTACCAAACGCACCCTAAGTTCAATTTTAATACTAAATTAACATCCTTCAAACAATTGAATATTTTTTTTATCTATATTTAATATCACCAATCATCTAGTACTAGAGTATGAAGTTTAATTTTAAATTTATAATATCATATAATAATGATAATAATAATTAATAGCAATGTGTTTATATTAAAAATAATATAAATCTTAGAACTCATTATATATTAACGAACAAACGTAACGAATGAAGGTAACGAACAAACATAAATGAACGAACTTAACCGAACGTTCGCAAACATAAATTAACGAACGAAGTTTATGTTCATGTTCGTTCATTTAATAAAACGAACAAAAAGTTGTGTTCATTTTCATTCGTTTAATAAATAAACGAACATAAACGAGCTTTCCACCAAATATTCGGTTTTTTTACGGCCCTAGATATAAAGTGAATTCTATTTGAAAGGATGTTATAGAGGCTTTAATTAAGGCTTTATCAGTGGACGGCTCGAACTCTATCTGTGGCAGCAGGGCTGGAGTCATGAAGTTTTGTTAAGGGGACATTGTTTTATTATAAATAATATACGTCAAGTAACTGCAACTCTAAATAAAATTTACGATACAAATTCTTTTAAATAAAAACAACTTATATTTGAAACTAACATTGTTATTTTCTTACAATTATATATACCTAGAGACAGAGTATACTTGATTAAATAAAAAAAGAAAAGAAAAAACAAAACAATCAGTGCACTATCTCTTTTTTAATTGTAGCAAAGAGCAATTTGGCATAAGTTATGGAGTTGGTGGAGCATCTGTGTTCAGTATGCAAAATCTACAACGCATTTGCTGTTTAAAAAAGGTTTAAAATCAATATTTAGATGGTAAGATAGGGTGGTTCATTGCGTTTGTTATGTTGCTATAATGAAGAAATTTTTCTCTTGATTCAAAATTTTAGTTTGTTATAGATTGAAAACTAAAGCAAAGAAGAGCGTTGGAGTTGGAAAGCATGGATTCTTAACCAGAATATGCTATTGAGCAGTTATCCAAAGTTTTTATGGGTGGAGGCACATGTATCTGATTTATTGATACCTTCTACTCGTAGCCATTGTTGTATCTTTAGTCCTTGGTGATGATAAATTTTCCTTTTTCCAAAAATAATATATTTGTATGTTTCAATGAATAAATGAATTATATGAACGGATGTATTGTATATATTGTTCATTTATATATTATAAAATATAAAAAAACCATTAAAAAACATTTTAAAAAGAAATAAAAAACTAAGGAATTCATACTTTGTTTGAATTGATAACTTAAGTATATAAATGTAAATAATCAAGATTCACACTACTTCAAATCTTCATTTTCGAGAGGGATGAGCAACTCCGCAAATATTGATCGAAACTCATACAATTACAAACCTATGATGTCCAATGTACAATATTTTGAGCATTGATATTTGCAACATCTTGGTTAAGATATACTTATATAGTGTGCTTTGCTAGCAAGTAGCAAGCCAACCAACTTTATAAATTACATTAGCATAACTAGAAGTGTTACTCAATAAATACTCAAACCATTTTTCATCTATGACAATGTGGGATGTGTTTAAAGTGTTAAAAATAACTATTACAGTCATATATCGTATTGATGAATATCGTGATATGTATCATCTTTTTACTAGCTGTTTTATAAAAAGAAATGGCAAAAACAAGTGAGGTTTTTAACGATATTTAAGAATATAAAAATAAAAGGAGAAATGAAGAATGTACGTATAATGAAAGAAATGGAAAAAGCAAAATGAATCTATTCATAGAGTTGGGTACACAAGGAATCAAAATATTAAAAAGCTTCACATGACATGTAGGCAATGACCTAGACATAATGAAATAACATGGATGTCGAAAATATTTCTGTATATATAAAAGAAGAATGGAAAAAGTCTACCTATACACTAAGGTACATCAAGTTGCAAAATGTGCTTCACATGCCATGTAAGCAGTAATATGTGGTTACTGAAATGACTAATTAACATTCTACTTTAATAGCCCTCTGTCAATTAAGACGAACAATAATATAATATTAACGAGAAGCTTGGACCGAAATTATAAAAAATGTGAGTTGGAAAGACATTAGTAAAAAGATATGTAAGTTGAACAATGATCGAGTCTAAATCATGTTACTATATAAATGAATATTAATCTCTATGTGCTTTGAGCAGTGATGATAAATAAGTTTTGTCATTAGATGGTTGAGGTCAATATTATTACATTAATCAGAGTGCTAATGTAGTTTATAGTCACTCAACCCCATGAAGCAATGAGGTGAGCCAATATGTCTCTGTTATAGGTTCAACAAAACTGCAAAAGCATGACAGTTTGATATATATTTTCTACTTAATAGACAATAATATTATATCAGCGGAACACTATACAAAGACAATAGATTAACCCCTTGCTCTACAAGATTCTAATCATCATAAGAAGAAGAGTATACAAAAAAAAAACACACAAACCTAAACAAACAGATGAAATCACAAATAGATGAAACCACAAACTATAATATATGATGCAGACTCGAATAGATATCATATAAGAAACTAGAAAAAACCAAATTATCCAAAAAACAAATTTGGAATCAATTCATGAGTATGCAACTATGTCTTTGTTTATTTGAACTCCAAACTAATAAGATTGTGCGTTTAAAAGAACGTAATCACTACTGTTTGAACGCCATATTGGAGGAAGGAAATAAAACATTAATAAGATTGTGTGTTTAAAAGATGCAAGTTTTTTTTTGACAATCCCCTTATAAATGAAAATGTTACATAATGTAAATTGTTTGACGGAACCTAATATCCTATTTTGGATAACACTCGGTCCTAACAGTGTGATTTGTGGTTTGTGATTATAGGCACCAAAAGAACAAAAAAACAGTGTGATTTGTGTTTTATTTAGGATAATAGGCACCAAAAAAACAAAAAACAAATATGATGTCGGTCAATATTTTTGGTTGTTTATTTGATATTTATATATGTTTTAAAGTCAACCAAAACCTATTTTAGATAACACTCGGTCCCTAAAAAATTTTCTATTGTGCGATCCGAATTTGCACCTTTTTATGATCTCTGGTATGTTTAATTTTATGTTAATATGATAATATTATTTAACTTAAAATTGTTTGTGATTATTTTATATACATTTCACACAATATAATTATATCGTATTAAATAGTATATAAAATAACATCTTGAAATTCTTAATTATACGCACTAACATTACAAGGATACATAACTAGTGTAAATGAAATAGTTATAAATACTTTTTTAAAACTCTTCTTTCACGATGGTGGGACTTGGAATTGCACATCATTTTTTACCACCATCCCATTGTACACGTTAGCATTATATAGATTTTATCTTTTTACGCGTACCATATTTCTATACCACCCAAAACATAGAAATGCTTATCTTTATGTATCACCATACCACTTAAGTAAACTACTTAATAAAATAAAAAAAGAATGCAAGAAAGTAAAACAGGAAGAGGGTTGTTCATCTTTCTCTCTATACACTCATATGTTTCTCGGCACAATCTCATGGTATCACAAGGGGTGGGGCGGCATTCCTCACGGTACCACCTTCCCCTAGCACCCCATATTTCAGGCGCTGTGTTCACTATTATGGCTTGTTGATCTCCTCGTGAGTGGATGATAGACAAAAACCAAATTTGTTAAATCATCAAGTTGGCCGAAGTAAATATTTATAGTTCTTTTTTTTTTTGAATTATAATCACAGTGGATTATTTAAATTTGGTAAGATTTTAATTTGTCAAGGATGTTTGGATTGTTGATGAGTTTAGAAATATAGATATATGTGTAGGTATAGCCTGTAGTAAAAAGTTAAAATAGAACGTAATTTTTTTTTCAAAAAATGAAATCTTAGAAAGTAATATATAAAATCTTAAATATAGATATATGTATAGGTATAGACCGTTTAGAAATATAGTTTTTCGATGTTATATAACAATATTGTCTTTTGGTTATTTATCCGTTTGTTTAAATGGATCAATATTGTCACCACTAGGTATAGGTATGAAAGAAATAAGCAAAAAGAATAGGAGTAAAAAGAAAACTAATGTTAATAATACATACCGATAGTGATATAATAATTTTATTTTAAATATGGTTTCTATAAGTTTTAAGTTTAGGGTGAATCATGATTTTGAAGTTAACCATTAGACGAAGTTCGTAAATTACCTTTTATTTGTTGGCACATACTAAAATTTATTTTATAACATTGCAAAATTATTGTTGTTATTTTTTTTAAATCTTAATGATTACAAAATTTGTATTTGGACCAGGGGAAGGAAAGCTAAAGGAAGAATATGGTATCTAATAATATCTTTTGTGTAACCGGCGATAACCAGTAAACAAGGTTCCCTTATCACCATAATCATTGAACCGTTGCGACAAACTCATCGACAAGTTAACTTGCTGTTCCGGTCACACTATCCTTCTTACAGACTATACTTGTGTTCTCTGCTCCTTCTTCGTTTCCACTTGAACGATCACCGATCTCCCCCCGTACTCTCTCTACAGGTATCTTTCTCTTCCGATCTCTTTTCCAATACTTTGTAATTTTCTAGTTTGAATGTTCTTCAGATTAATCAAATTTCACTGCTTCTTATTGAATCAATCACTTCAACTTTGGTAAAGTTGTTTTTACCCTTTTTGTTTTCTTTTTGAATTTTTTGTTTTGATTTGATTCTTGTTTGTTATTTATTGTTTATATTTGAGAAATAATGTTCAAAAACTGAATTAGGTTTTCCTTCTTAGTTTTTTTTCCGTAAAGTGCTTTACTTCGTTTCTTATTTATTTATAATTATAATGATTTCTAGGGTTGTTCTCTTTGTTTTATTTTATCGTGTTAACTGACGTTATACCTGTTCGTGTAGCTGTTGTGATGCTATATACGTATCAAATATGCAAGTACGTTTTGATTTTTAAGCAAACTTCTAATATGATGCAATTTGTTTTCTTTTTAGAAATGAAGGGTGCCAAAGGTAAAGGAACTGCAAAAAGGGACGCATTGAAGCCTGTTGATGATAAGTTAGTGTTATCTATGTTTCATTTCTTGGTCTAATGATTGCAGCGTATTGTAGAACTGAATTGAGCTTCTTTCATGACATGGTTAAAGTTGTTATGCCAGTTTGTAATTATGTGGAAGAGGTTATATAACTCCTATATATTTCAAAAGATGAGCTTTAAAATTGCAAATACAAGTACTTGAAAAAGTCCCCGGGTTCTGGGGGCATGATTAGTTTGGTAGCGATAACGGTATTAGTGTGTAATGAGAATCTTCATCCTTTCAGAAAGGTAGGGAAGAAAAAGGCTCCTGCTAAGGCTGTGGGCAAAGGCAAAGCTAAAGGTGGCAAAGCAGCAAAAGATCCTAACAAGCCAAAAAGGCCTCCAAGTGCTTTCTTTGTCTTCCTGTATGTGTGCTAATTTGTGTGTAGTTTGTTTAAGGTGTTATGTTATGATGGCACTTGTACCTTGCTGCTGATTGAGGACATACATATTATTGTTGCAGTGAGGAATTTCGGAAGACATTCAAGAAAGAAAATCCTCACATAAAGGCTGTTTCAGCTGTATGATCCATTTTAATTAGGGTTTGATATGTGTATTTTTTATAATGTTGAGTTTATGCGTATTTTGATCTTACAGGTTGGAAAAGCTGGTGGAGAGAAATGGAAATCGATGAGTCCAACTGTAAGTAACCTGAACTTGTTATATGAATAGGGTTTTTGTGTGATCTGAAAATTTTCATTTTCTGAAAATGTACTCTTTTCTTCAGAGAGATATCTTGTCTCCTTGTCAAAATTTGTATTTCTTGGACCCACAGTGTTTGTTGCAGATCCATGGATTTTCTTCACAGTGTCACAACGTTAGAGGTGTACATCAAAAGCAAAAAAAGTAATAATGTCACTGAAATTATCATCCACTGTGTCACGCCATTTAAAATTTCCTTAAGGTTTTGAAAATACCACTAATTAACAGAATGTCGGAAATATTTTACATGTGACACGACACCCATACAATTATGTAGATCCGTCACTGCAAATTGTGGTGTATGGTGGGTATGCTAATTGGGCAACTCTTATTTGAGCAGGACATAAGCTTGACATTGTGCGTATTTTATTTTGGTGGCACAGAAAAGATATCTTACAATGCTGATAATCTATTTGGGATACTTTCTTATGTAAATTGGAGTTTTTCTGGAAAATTGATTTTGTTTTCGTGTATGGGAGCGCTTACTTCTATCTGCCGGCAGGAAAAGGCTCCATATGAAGCCAAAGCTGCAAAAAGAAAAACTGACTATGAGACACAAATGAACGCATACAACAAGAAGCAGGTGAGGACCAGTCAAGTGTCGTGCATTTTTTTGGTGTTCTTTAAATACAGAAAGTATTCTGCTGGTTTACTTGGCAATTTATATGTTTAACTAAACAGGAGAGCGAGGATGATGATGAGGAATCTGACAAGTCAAAGTCTGAAGTAGACGAGGAAAGCGGCCAGGTACTCTTTGTTCCCAGGATTTAGTTCACTGTTCTTTAGGTTTAGTTTCTTTTAACAGTCTCTACCCTTTAAGATGGGCAAGATCCTTTCATGGTCCATGAGTATATGTGTTTCTGTAAAATTTGATTGTAGTTGCCATTTGCCGACTTCTTTGCATGATTTCGTCTACCCTCTTCCCAAGTGGGGCTTGGTTCGTATACTTTGTATACATGGTTGAACTATGAACATATTTACCCTTTAGCATTGTGATTGTTTGCTGGAGTGGTTACATGAGATCATAGTTGGCAAAATCGAAGTGTCGGGCAGGTTGGGTATTGTATCAAATGAGTAAATAATTAAGATGTGTCAATATAGATTGGGTCGGGACGTTGTGTTGACCTGTCAACAGTTAATTTGTCCATTTTCTTTGGGTTCCATATTAAAATTACTAAACTATGATTAGAATAACTATAGTTAAAGTAATGATATAATTTATCTTAAAGAAAGCGATTTAGGAGGTTTTAAACACTTGGGTATACACGTTGGGTGACTTCTAAACTGGCTGTCTCTCTTTTAGCTAAATTATAATTTTACCTTTTTCTCTAATGGATAGGAAAATGCTGATGACAATGAAGAAGACGACGACGACGATGACGATGAAGAAGATGATTGAAATGTGTACCTGAAACTTGTATGTTCTTGTTTCACTCTTGTGTTATTCAAATGCAGTAACCTCTGCTCATGCGTGAGCCTCCCTTCCCTTAATGTACTCTAACTGAAGTTTCTTGCAATGCTAGCGTAGTTTAAAATGAACATTTTATATTGCATTACTAAATTGAAGTTTTCCCATCATATCTTATGATCTGCAAACGTTTTTAATGTTTGACGTCTCTTAAGTGCTGATTCGGGTATTTGCTAATCGAAGTAGGGAACGTTTGTTGGTATAGTGCCACTCTGCTGCTGTGTTACATACTTACATCCTTCTTTGGGGAAGGTAAGATTAGAGCTTAGACCTTAGAAGGCTTGAGGGTGGGTGATATTGTGATGCTTTTTGTTGGATTCGCCTGACCCCAAAAACCGACATATATTGAAATTTGATCTTTGCTAATTCTATTTCAGAAATTTCAGCCCTTGATTTAAGCCATGTAAACTATACTCCAAAGTTCATACATTTATGAAGATTAGGTCAAATTATATACTTTACGGCTTGATGCATTGTATCTTCTTTTTTGCTTGAACAATATCACTCCCACAACCACCCCCCTGCCTTTTTCTTCTTGTTCTTTCTCTCCCTGTCATACAAACACAAACAATTCACTATATACGGTAAGGGAGGAGTGATGTATTCTAGTAAAGAACAGAGTATGGTAGAAAGAGAGGGTCGGGGTTCAAATTTTCAATTTTCGAGAGCAAGAGACGTGATGACCAACTACTGGTTATCAATGTGCGATATAGTATCAAAAGAAGTACTACCCGAATGAGAAAAGGATATGATTTTCTAGCAGCACCATGTCCGGCACGTCCACAGCAAGAGACCTGATGACCAGCAGATTATCAATGATTGATGTGCCAGATCCCAAAAGCTTAAAATGAATTCGACTATGAAACAACCATCTGGACATATCAACATCGTTGTATCCAGGCTTCATCCTGGCATTTTTATGCCGGCAGAGGCTGAGACACAATGTGGGCAGACCCGTACTTTAGGGTGTACAGGTATGTCGACCACAGGACCCCCTATAAATGGCCTCACAATCGCAAAATGTCGTAGTTTGGGCTCAGGGAATCTTCATTAGTTGATGACTTGATGCATACACATTATGTATGGATGCAATACAACGTAATTCAATTCAATTTCTATTTGAATAGCAACCTCATTTGTGCAATCACGAGAAAAAACTTGGGGTTATTTATTTAACCGTGTGGAGAGTATACTTATATAGTAGCACAAAAAATATAAGCTGATTTTCTATAAACTGATATCAAATACTTTACTTTTGAGTAGTAATTAATATCATTAATTTGTTTCAAGTATATTAATACCAATTGAATTTGGTAGCTTTGAAGAATTTGATTTTTGGTATGTGCTTAGGATGGCGGGTATGAATGTATTTCTATTCCACTGTCCAAATCAACATCTTCATGTTTACTACTTTTTATTTCTTTGGTCTTTTTATACCACTCAAACTACTGCAGTGGTCTATCATAA
Organism: Centrapalus pauciflorus; assembly: GCA_020465985.1. Classification (NCBI taxonomy): domain Eukaryota; kingdom Viridiplantae; phylum Streptophyta; class Magnoliopsida; order Asterales; family Asteraceae; genus Centrapalus; species Centrapalus pauciflorus. Next base: position 1,261,478 of record JAANYP010004395.1, read on the forward strand.
CTTTTTATTAGAATTTTAAATTACAAATATATAACTCAACAAATAATTAAAATACATAATTATATAAATAATTAAAACTATTACAATACAAATACGACTTTTAAACTATCCATATCAAGCTCGTGTTCGTCCAATTCCTCTGAACTTGATGATGACGAACTCATTTGAATAAAAAGATGTGTGAAATAAATATAGAGGGATTGTGTTGAAAATAAACTAAAAATTAATATAACAGAAAAGAATTGGATTGTATAATAGAAAAGAGAATTGAGGATGTCGATTGTATATATATAGTTGTGTGGATGGTATGTATATGTGTGTGTGTATATATGGTATCTCCCTCCAAGAGCTCTCTTCCCCAATGGCATGCATGCTCGTGCAGGAACAGCACGCATCCGGCGGCATGCGGTATGCGAGGTGGTGTTCACTGCCGTACCGTGCCTACATGGATGACCCCGCAGCACGGGCCAGTGATCACACCCATCTCTCATAAAAAATTAACTTACCGAACTCGAACCGAGAAAACCAAATCGATCAGTGAAACTAGTTTGCATGCACTCATGAATTCTTCTGGCTCCCCCTTGACTACTGGGAACCTAAGCGACACAAGAGCAACAGATCATGCAATCCTCTGCCACACTTCATTTGCTACTTGGTAAAAAATAAATCGATGTTTGGTTCTTGGAATCACCATTGCAGATCGAACGTTGAGTGGAGATAAGACACACACCTCTTCTAACTAGACCAAATCTAGTCGAAATTCTCCATAGAAAAATGTCAAGTTTTTTAGGGACCAGGTCATGCCAGAACAAAAACATCTTCGTTCTGATCGAGAGGGTAATCAGATCAACTTTTGATATGATCAATCACCATATTTTACTTTGAGAGAACATCGTTAGGCTATCCACAATGGAATAACCTTTTCAAATATTTTCCCAAAGCCATGAATTTTTTTTTTTTTTCAATGGAAGAAATCCAAGTTGATGCCTGAAAATGGTTTGATTATTGATACCAACACTAAGTAAGTTTAATCTAACTTAACATTTAAACAGATATATACTAGTAGAACATGCATGGATCGCTGACTAGAAGAGATCGTAAAGACAAGATAATCCGACAACTAAGGAGGACAAACAAAGAGTGAAAGTTCCATCCGGCCTGCATCATCTCTGATCAAGCCTTGATCCATTGTATGAAGATGGATGGTGAAACTAATCACTGTAAAAACATAGAAATGTCAGGTGTAGGCCAAAGCAGCCGGTGTCCTGCGATGACACTCCGATGCCTAAGTTAGAGATCAGGGATGAAAATATAATATTGTTTAATTACATGAATCGATTTAGGGTTTTTCTTGTGCATACCTTGTGGAAGGTCCTGTTTATACCTTGTGTTCTGTCTCTAGTGGGATTCTCCTATAGAAAGGAGACACCTGGCAGTATTACTAGTAGAATTTTCCTCACGCCTCCTTGTACGTATCCTTGTTGATATTTTACCCTGACTCAGACTGGCCCACGTGATCAATCTCAAAGCAACTATGGTCTTATATTATATATGATTATGCAGCCTTGACACGAAAGTTGGTTTACTAAAATCGATTTTTAGCAGCTTTTTTTGTCGGATTTACCAACCATTAACTTGCTGTTGGTCACTAAAATCATTAAAATAAATACATCATTAATTGTTTTTATTATCATACATGTCCAAAGTTTGTTTTATAAATTAGTAAAAGTCGTAAATTTCAATTTTATTCTGTTTGGTCAATTCGCCCCTTAGCAAACAAGCTCAAGCTCCGATCATTATAAGCCCGCAAACTTTAACATGCTCATATATAGTAAAAGGGTTGATACTTTGATAGTATTTCCAAGTCTATTCCACCAAACCAAACCAAACCAAACCAAATCAAATCAAATCAAATCAAAAGAAGATGAAATAAAAATGTATCTACAACAAATTAAGAAAGATGTTCAAATCCAAAACAATGTACAACTTTCGCTACATCAACCACCTTATACCATTCCATCAATGTGGTTTTTCATAATGTCTGAATCAAACAGACAATTATATGTACAAATAAACAATGGTCACAAAGATAATGGATAGCCCTCACCGGTAACGAGGGTCATAAGAAATAGTAACGGGATCCACAACAATAAGAGGCAACTTCTCGATGTACTTAACAAGTCTCCTCAAATTCTCCCGTGCAATCACCAATAAGTCAATGACTTCATGACGACAAGTATATATCCAAAGGTCACCTGAGTTTACCCGTTTCAAACTATCACGGCAGAACGGGCATGATTGAGACCGTGCACGCCTGAATCACACCCCAAGCATATATCATACACACTTGTACGGTCAACCGCTCATTAATAAAATTCTTTGTGTAACTCAGAAACTTAAATCCAACGTGTGTGTACTTGTAACAGTATTGTTCTTGTATGAATACATACAAAGTTATGAGGGATGAAAAGAGTTGACTTACCAATTTGTGTAGCACTTCATACACAAGGAATGGTTGCAATCAGGTAAGACAACTTTGGTGTTCATCTCTAAGCAAATCCCACATTCTTCTTCTCGTTCCATTTCAATTTCGGACACCTTACCTTTGTTCATCTCATCATTTCTTCGATACTTTGATGCACAAACCTCCTTTTGCTTCCTATCTTCAATATCTGTGATTCCCCTTTGAAGTTGCAATAAAGATGGAAATATAACACCTGTTCGTGAGATCATAAAGTAAGTGCCAACTTTAACGAACAACGTTACTTGATCTACCGAATTTGAGTAAAAGATATGATAATTTTCAACTTCAAGAATTCACATGAACTCATTTGAAATAAGAAAAGTTTGATGACTAAATTATGGTTTTAAAGTTTACTGCAATGAAGAACTCAAATTTTAGTCCAACCATGATGCCTCTTTCTTTTAAAGAATGCATGAACTCATTGTCTATGGGTTGAGTTTTGACCAAGATTTTACCTTGATTGACCCAGTTGAGCCAAGAAATATAATAGGTGAGACCCATTTTGACTGATCATTAATTGTATGCAACTATGGATCGATCCATGATTCACTATGGGTCAGATGCATTAAAATCTTCAAAAAGATGAAAAAAAAGGGTCATTTGAGTTTTCAACATTTGGTTAAGTTTAGGTTATTTGCTAAAATACGCCGAACAAAGATATAGATAGACGAACCATAGAATTCTCTTATGGTAGCTTTGCGCTCATGAATATACATGCTTGTCTTCCCATCCTCGTATGCCTGAAATGCCATGAAATGAAGACTTGTATTTCAAGACACACAAACACTGAGGAGTGTGTGCTAAGGTTACACTTTAGGAACCAAAAGTTTCACAAACATACATACATATATTGTATGTATATGCTATATGTATACATACATATACCTTGTAAATAAGGATTCTGAGTAAACCAAAGGCACCAGCAAAATGACAATCACTCCATTGAACAAAAAACAGAAAGAAGTGAGCACATGGGCTGTATGATAATCTCATCTGGAGGCATCCACCATCATATTCCCTTGGATAATCCGATGCCCTGTTTTCATTTTTACGATTGATTAAAACATTTACCAAAAAATATTTAAAATCTCGCATCAATAACTCGCGAAATCAAAGATTTTTTTTATTATCAGAAACGCCAAATTGCACCAAAAAGGATCGTTCTTTCGGTGGTGCTTTCAAATTCAACATTTAAGTTTGTAATTATATCGACCAACTAACCAAGTACACGTCTACCAAATACCAATTTCTATTTCTGGTAACTGGTCTATCATATGACGATAAATTTATATCAGTATATCACAAACAGTGATTTAGAAGTTAGTTCCCTAATCAAAGTTACATCGTTTTCTATAAAATTTCTACTTTTGGAAATAAATAAACTAATTAAACCAAATATTTTGAGACCTTGGCTACTCAAAGATTGTGTCATAGCTCTAAAAGTTAGGAACTTTTTGTGGGAAAATTACATTAGTAGTTGCTCAAAGATTACATCAAAAACTCTGTAATTCAAAGAGTTACTTTAAAAACAATCATATGAACATAATATTATATTAAGAACCATTAATTTACATAGTCAACACAACTTAGACTTACACACACACACACACACTGAGAGAGAGAGAGAGAGAGAGATACAGAGTATTGGCATGTTGAATATCAGCTTCAAGGGCCTTAAGGGAATCTTTAAAAGACTTTCTCATGTCCCTCCCTTCCTTCCCTTGCAACAACCAATTCCCATCAAACAAAATCAAATCTTTCTTACTTCTTTTTACCTACAAATAGCCACCACTCTGAAACCCTAAAACTCTTCGTAGACCTATCTCAATCCAACTAAAAGTCAGTCAACAAACTGACCATCAATACAAACCCCACAAAATTCAAGCCTCCTTGCTCTGTAATCCTTAAATTCAAGTTGCGAAAACGATGATGATTCAGTCTGTATTTTAGTGGAGGAATCTGGAAAGTTATCGTATATGGGGGAAGGATGAAGAGTCTTCTTTATGAAGAAGCTGTGGTGACCCACACACACGAATAGAAGAGTAACTAATAATAATATGGCCCTTTCACTTGAACGTCACGCTTCTTGCCGAAATTGTGGAAAACTACTTACTCATAACACAATTCAGAGTAACGTACAAGTTTTTAGGCACTAGGTACACGTTTTTTGGTAGTATAATTGGTCTGGATTTAGTAATCACAGCTCTGAGAAATGGAATTACAGTTCCGCCATCTTTTCTTCTGTGTTTTAGTTTCTAGATATTTCGCCGTTCCAGACCCCTGTAATATGATTCGAATATCATATAGATCCTCGCAGTTATAAAAATCGCTGAAAATCACCCAATGGACAATGATTCAAAATATGTTTGGTATAAATCTGGTTTGCAACCTTTTTTTGTGAATAAAAGTTTATTATAACGTATATAAGTTTTAATCAATAAATGATAGTTTTAGTTTGATTATTAATTCTTTTTTTAAAAATTAATTTTTAGACCTTATAATATGGATATAAGTAGAATCATATAAATTATAGCAAATTATTTATAAGATGAAAATTTATTTTGAGACAAACTAAAGTAGACAGGTAAATACTCATTTTGGGCTTGAAGAAATAACTTTTTTATAAACAATATATTTGATGTGGTATACGTCTTTAAATGGGAGATTATCATCGACACATTTTGATGATTTGTCTAGAAAAATGATTTATTATTTATAAGATGTTTTGTTAATTAAGGTCTACATAACTATATCTAAATAACTTAATTGTTTCCATACATTTTTTATGAACATATATATAAACAACAAGTATTAGACATAAAAGGATTGAAACTCGAAAATCTTTGGTTATAAAACAAAGAAGTAAAACCAAGAGAGTTAGAGTGAATATCAATAATCAATATATATTAATTAGGGTGGTCAATAGTAAGTACCAAATGATGTTAGAAATTAAGTCACAAAAACAATGTATAATTGTGTTGGAATACAACTGCCATATGACATCCGCATATGGAGTAAAATATTTGAAAAACAATATATAATTCTTTTCACATCCACCGACTACCGTGCCAAACAAACCTAATAATTTTCACCTTGTATAATCAATCAATTAATTATATATAATAGTCATAAATATGGATAAGTTTTCAACTCTACCTGTAATTTCTTCTACTTTGATAATTCTTCTAAGAAAAAATTACCAAAGAATGTAATATAAAATAAAAAAAAATTGACAATAAAGGTGCTGTGAAATTTTTTAGGCCAATAAATATAACATAAAATTTAGTTTTGTCAAAAAATGGTGTTGTTAACCAATTAAGAAGGTAAAAATTTTTATTTTATAATCCCTTTTTTGGTGAAAAAAATAAATTTTGATTATATTTCTTGGTCTAAAAATTTTAATTTCATGTACTTTCTCGGTCAAACTAGAATTTTACGTTATTTTTCTCGTCCTAAAAAGTTTTACAATACCTTTATTGTCAAATTTCGTATTTTATATTACCTTTCTTGGTAATTTTTTCATTTTTCTAACAACCAAATTCTTTATGAATTTAATATCATATATTAAAAATCCTGATCGAGGTTAATAAAAAATACCAAAAGTGCCAAAAAAAAAAAAGTTTAAAATTGCTGATGGAGGTTATTATTAACTTGCATGGGAACAAGGGTGTTTGTGTACGTATTCTTCTCCATTTTCGAACGTAATTGTGGTTCTCACATGTTTTACGTGTATGTTGTTGGGTTTTTTTGTTATTCATGCTATTTACGTCTTTAGAAGAATTTTATAATTATTTTTATAATTATTATACATTATTTTTATTTTATTTTTGTTTTAAATTCAGAAATTTTAAAAAATATATAATTTGGTAATTGGAAATTGAATTAATATAAACAAGATTTTAATTCACCGTTCGTTGCACATGATGAATAAGATTCAAATATCATTAGGTATATTATAAAAACTTTAAACAATTAATATTGTTAATCTATTAATCTATGAAGTTATATATGTTCAAATAGAAAGTTGGCTTAATTACGATTATTATAAATGTTTAATTTAGTAATTTTTGGTACTTTATACTCAATCTTAAATCACAAGTAAAAAAAAACAAATTTAAGATGTATTTATGGCTATATACAATATATAATTAAGTTATGTAAAAAACCGCTAATTATTATGCGTGCACACACATATATACATTTTTTTTTAATTAAGGTAAATATTTTTTCTGTGTTTACAATACTCACATATAATGTTGGTTTACAGTGATATATTTAAATAAATAAAAGAATCAAATATGAGTATTATGATCTTCTAAATTTTTATTTATTTGTATTTAATTTTATTTCTTTTTTATTTGCAATATATTGTGTTTTTATACATAAAAACACTTAATTTGGTTTTTATAATGATCTAACTATCTATTTATTCAAAAGAACTACAAACACAAAGTTTTAAAATTTTATTTTCAGTTAGATTAAATCGTGGTCTTTTAGTTTGTTTAAAGTAACGAACACACATGATAATAATTATCAAATCTTCTAAATATTGGTTTATTAATCTGTGTATTTGATCGGATCATTTTATACCGACTTTAATGTGTTTAAATAATATTATTTTATGTATAAAGTATTGGTATAATGCTACATTTAATTGTTATTTATCAATTGAAGGGTTAAAGCTTAAAATGAGTTAAAATGAGTAAATTGTGCCTTGGAATGTTCTACTATTGATGAAACTCATTATGCATGTAGGTAATCCTCTCAAGTATAAGTCTGGAAAATTTGAGCGCAGTCGGAGAACCATTATAGAAAGCCAAGCGCAGTGGGGGGCGCAGCCCTGCTCCCCAACCGAGTGCTCAACAGAATGAATTTTCCCATCGAAAAGCCCAAGCGTAGACCGGGGCGCAGGGGGGGCGCAGGCCTGCTCCTGCGGCTGCGCCCAACCCGAAAAAAGAGTTTCATAGCCGTTTTTAGGGTTTTCAGCACTTCTCTATAAATACCAAGTCATAGAAGACAAAAAGGCATCGTTTTTTGAAGAGAAACTGAAGAGAAAAAGAGGAAGAAAGTCTCAGATTCGCGATGTAGTCTGCGCGAAACCAACGGCGAAGGGTTGGGGTTTGGTTCATTAATACGCTCCGTCTTTCCCCCATCAATCCAGCAACTACGAAGCTTGTTCCTGACAAGTTCAATGTTTCGTACGTGGTGGTTGATGATCACACTATTATCGTTCAAGGGTTTGTTTGTTAGCTAAGTGTTTATGTTTTCCGTTAGTTTATTATTGTAACGAACGATATTTTTTATTTAGTTTTCTGCGTGATTATTATTTAAAGATATTGTTCCGTTCGCTTCTATTTATATCTTTATCGTAAGACGCGTCGTAGCCGTGTTACATGCCGTGCCGAGCTCATTAGATTAGGAGTTAAGACGGACTGTGAACATGACACGATTCGTGCCCAAAATACGGATTGCGATAGATGTGATTGTCATAACTATGTCTATGTGGTTAGGTTACGAAGATAATTAAACGGAATAATAAATGATTAAGTTATTAGCAACCCTAGGTCGATAATCCATAATTCCACCCAAACCCTAAATCCGAAGTCATTGGTGTTCTTACTTCATTTTTTAAGTTTTCGTCACAAAGCTATAATTATTTTTTCCAAAGTTTCGCTCAACCACTTTCTTCAATCAATTAGTTTTTATTATTAGTTAATAAATATCGTAGAATAATATTGATAACCACATGCTCCCTGAGGAGACGATCCCACTTACCCTAACTATAAGTTAAGGTGATTGGTGTTTTTATAAATTATTTTTGAACGCTTTACGACGAGCGGATGTCAAAATGGCGCCGTTGCCGGGGAGCTAGTGCGCTTGTTAAATTTGTTTTACGGTAGTTGTTTAAGTTTACTTTGGTTTAATTTAATTTAATTTATTTTTGTTATTTTTTATTTAGTTTTTATTTTATTTTGTTTATTTAGTTTTTATTATTTGTTTAATTATTTGGAATGGAATCTTCATATAATTATGATTATTATCCATCCAAACATAATTACTCGGATTATAATGATCAATATTATTCAAATTATGATAATCATGATTCTTACTACTCGAGTCGTGATTCGTACAATCCATGGGAACGACATCCGGATTCCGATGAGTATTATTATAATGACTATTATCCATCTCAGCAGCGATTATATGATGAAAATCGGTGCTATCAAGATAATGTCATGACATCCATGAGGGAATGCATGACATTTATGGAGGCAAACAACAAGCATCTCCAATATCTCGTGAACACATGGGGGCAAATCACCGATCTCTTTTTAAAACAAGAAGCGGAGAGGGAGATGTACATGGAGCCGGATGACGACTTTTATGATGAGCGAGGATTCGAGCATCAAGATATCCATCAAGAGACGTCCTCGGAATTGCTAAACTTTAACGAGGAAGAGAGAGTCGAAAGTGAAGTTGTTATACAAGATCTGCTACAACCATCAACGGAGACAACTCCATATTTCGAACTCCCTTATTTCAATTATTATTTAAAAAGTTTTATGCCTGAAACTGGATCTAATTCAATGTTAATTGTCTTTCATGATATTTCAGGTACCTATGGAGTACGAATCGCACGAAGGGAAAAACCAATCAAATATCCGGGTAATGTGTGTGGGCAAGGTGACAAACCACCTTGAAGAGGTACCGTCTGGCTGAAGACGTAAAACTTAGCGCTTCTTGGGAGGCAACCCAAAGAACTTTGTGGGTGTGTTCAATAGAAACCCTCACGAGACTATAACTCGTCCACCCGGGCTACCGGGGGGTTTAAAGGCTTGTTGCACATGCTAAGTGCAATCGTGATCCCTACGAAAGTGAGGTTTAGTTTATATTTATGTTTTAAGTATTCTAATTACTTTTATTTTAGTGCATTATAGTTTATAGTTCTCAAATGCATATCATGCGTGATTTAAAAGAAAAAAAAATAGGTGCATTAGGGAATTAAGTTGGGGATGTTTGCCCTCACCCCAATTACCAATGCTAAAAACAATTTATCTTTCCTTTTAATTAAATCATGATATGAATCGCGCATATGCATTTTAGTTTATTGCATTTAATTAGTTGCATCATTATACTGTGTCTATATTCTCATGACTTTTAAGTAACATAACGAGAATTGGTAGATAATTAAGTTGGGGAAGTTATTCCAATCCCAACTGCGGCTTCAAAACGACTATCTCGCTAATTATTTAACTATGTCATGAAAATAAATACATTCATTTTTTAGGCATGATTTTACATTATTCATACGCTCATCCACTTGAATCTCAGTCTAATCTATATTGCTATTGGGACAATGATGTCCAATGTTGAAGAGGAGGATTGACTTGCAAGGAGATGTGGTTATATGAGTGGATGATTACATTGCG